>CM053027.1:606118791-606456291 GCA_028564925.1 Lithobates sylvaticus | reverse complement strand
ATTTTGTTTGGGAGCCACGTCGCACGAGCGCAATTGTCAGTTAAAGCGACGCAGTGCCGAATCGCAAAAAGTGGTCTGGTCTTAAGCCAGCAAAATGCTCCGGTCTGAAAGTGGTTAAATTATAGGTATTGGAATTTCCTTTCAAATTTGGCTGTTAGTGAACGAAACGAATACGAATTTATTTGAAGTTAAGAATTTTCCGAAGTAACAAATGCCGCATCTAAACGAATGGAACGTAACAAATTAATAATAATAAATAACAATAATAATAATAATAAAAAACTTTTTATTATTATTATAAATTTATTATAATTCATTCTAAATTCATTATTTCAGATAATTCGTAAGTTAGGATAAATTTGTATTCGTTACGTTCACTAACAGACAAATTTGAATGGAAATTCCAATACCTATAATTTAATAGTTAGTAATTATTAGTTAGTTATTATTTCAAATTCTTGATCTTTAGATTTTTCGGATTTTCTTTCTTATTTTCGGATTTCCGAAATTACGAATTTCCGAAACTCTGAATTTTCGAATTTCCGATTTTTTTTTAAATTATTATTGTTATTTATTATTATTCATTTGTTACGTTCCATTCGTTTAGATGCTGCATTCGTTATTTTGGATAATTGGTAACTTCGCATAACTTTGTATTCATTACGTTTGCTAACAGCCAAATTTGAAAGGAAATTCCAATACCTAGAATTTAATAGTTAGTAATAGTTAAGTTATTATTAGTTATTATTTCAGATTTTCAAATTTTTGGGTCTTTGGACTTCCAAACTTCCGAATTTTCATATTATCGAATATTCAAATTTACGAATTTTCAAATTTACGAACTTTCGATTATTCAAATTTCCGAGTATTCGGAAAAATTTGTTAAATGGGTTTTTGTTAATTCTGATATTTCTGAATGAACGAATTTGTGTCGAAATTTGTTAAAGAACAAAGAACGAATTGCAAATAACTACTTGCACGAGGAGTTTTCAGTCACCTCTGATTGTTCTATTAAGTTGAAGGAGCCCTGACCCTCTGTCTGGACCAGTGGTCATCAACCCCTGTCTTCAGGACCCACTAACAGGCCAGGTTTGCAAGATAAGTGAAATACATCCCAGGTGATATCATTTGCTGCTCAGTGATTGCAGTATTATAGTCTGCATCTCCCCAACCCAAGGTAATACATAAAACCTGGCCTGTTAGTGGGCCTTGAGGACAGGGTTGATGACCACTGGTCTGGACAGTGCTGATTGGCCCTGTGCCATTCACATGCACCACCCCACCCCCCCCCCCCTTTGAAAAAAAAAAAAAACTCTCTAGCAATACACATCAAACTGAGCATGTGCAGAGTGCCCCCAGGGCTCTGTACTGTCAGGAGATGGATTGGGGACAGTGGAAGAAGAGGAGGATCAGAGTAGACAGGATCCAACAGCCTTTATACATAATGTGCAGGATTAAGCCCTTAGGTTCCACAGTGAGTATAACAAGCATGCTTTACTGCATATACACACTGATTTTACTGCTGTGAGTTTAGTAACACTAAGATAGTTTAAAGCATCATTCCCAAGACTACCTCCGTCACACAGTTTTATTACCTGTTGATCCTGCCAGTAGATTTTTTTATTTTCCTACTCTTTGTACCAGGCCAAGCTGTCCAGCCGAAGGTGTAATCATGTATACCACACCGACTAAAGTTAGATTTGAATTTGTTTGCTTTTTGCTGATCTATCACCCGCCGGTAATACCATTTCAGTCTTAGTTTTCAGTGCTGTACCCAAATACATTTTACATAATTTGAGACATATAAAGCTTTAATTTGGCATTCAGTTGTCTCCCCCGAATTGGCCTGTTTGGGGCCCGTAATGAACATCTAATTGGGCAGTCATTATTTTTCGGTGGCCCCTTTGCGTGACCCTATGTAGGCAGACGGGAGTGTTTGTTGTGATCTCCGGGCGGCACCGTGGATGTTCAACCTTCTTTTTTTATCATCTCATGCTTGTCCACCCCTTCTCCCGGCATGCTCTGATAAGGGTCTGGTGTAGATTTTGCGGGGCACCCCATGGCATTTTTTTCCCCCAGCTCTTCTGTGGAGGGCACTTCCTCGCTGACAGCGGGGATGACTCATCATTGTTAGAAAGCTGGCGGGTGCCAGCTCCTTAACCACCTGCTGACCGCCCTATAGCAGTTTTACTGCTACAGGGTGGCAGCTGTGCGCCAGATCACATATATTTACGTGATTTGGCATTTCTGCCAGCAGGGGGCGTGCATGCGCAGTTTTTGCTGTCAATATTCACAGCAGAAGCCGATCTGCGGGTCCCGGAACTTGATGTACTCGGGCACCCGACAACTGCTAGTAAAGAACACAGAACAGCAATCTGCCTATGTAAACAAGGCAGAACGCTGTCCAGATGGGGGGGGGGGGGGGGGGGGTTTGGGGTTGGATTCTGTGTTCCTGTGTACTAGAATCCATTTCTTCCCCTAGTAAAAACAGCACACAGTGTACACCAAAACACTGGCTAGGCACACATTTTACCGTTTCATCGCCCTACATGTTTAACCCCTTCCCAGCCAGTGTCATTAGTACAGTGACAGTGCATGTTTTTAGCACTGCTTACTGTATAATGCCGCGTACACACGGCCGGAATTTCCGATGGAAACAGTCCGATGGGAGCTTTTCATCGGATTTTCCGACCGTGTGTATGCCCATCGGTCTTTTTCTGTCGGAATTTCTGACGGACTTTAGATTGAGAGCCTGTTCTTAATTTTTTGGACAGAAAAACTTTCTATCGGAAATTCGTGTGTATGCAATTCCGACACGCAAAATTCCGACGCATGCTCGGAAACAATTAAGCCCCATACACACGCTCGGACAATCCGCGGACCAGGTCGGTCGGACTTTGTCCGACGTACTTTGTCCGATGTTGGCGTTGCGTACACACGGTCGGACTACGTTGTCGGAATATCCGGTCCGGAAGAACGTCGTGACGTAAGTCGTCGTCCACGAGATTACAAAAGGGAAGTTCAGCACCACGTCAGGCACCCGTTGGGCTCCTTCTGCTGATCCCGTGTTTATCGAGAGTTAGTGGAAGTTTGGTGACTTAAGATTCGCGCTTCTCAGTTTTCTGACTCAGATCGTTACTGCTCTTCAGTTTGTGCTTGTCGTGCGTATCTGTTTATTAGTGCGTGTAGTCAGTTCGCATTTGTTGGTCATTGCGGCCTATATCTTGATATAGGACGCTTTGATTTGCACTGCTTATTGTCTGCTCGTTGCTGGTATTCACTTCGTTCTTTCAGGCCTTGCTGTTTATCGGTGCTTTCTGTTTGTCCGTTCTGACCAGCCGACCTTTTGTGACCTTCTGAGCGATGTTTCCCGTGCGTACTCGTCGCCGAGTTCGTGCTGTACGCGGAATTGGTGTCGGGCTTTTAGCTTTGACCCAAGACCCGTCCATGAACAGAGTGACGAGGAGTATGTGGACCAAGAATTGGTTGCTTCAGCGTGACCAGTTCTCGCACATGCCTTTGCTTCGTGAGATCCGGGAGAATAATCCTGATGATTTCAGGAACTTTCTCAGGATGACGGACCCCGATTTTCACCGTCTTTTGGCTTTGCTGACCCCCTTTATCAGCCGGCAGGATACCTGCATGAGACAAGCCATTACTCCGGAGCAGAGGCTTGTTGCCACGTTGAGGTACTTGGCGACAGGGAGAAGTCTTCAGGATTTGAAGTTCTCTTCAGGTATCTCTCCCCAGGCCCTGGGAATCATTATTCCAGAGACCTGTTCTGCCATCATTCAGGTCCTGCAGGAGGACTATATTAAGGTAACATTTCAACTTTACTATTCCCTTCTATGTATGCTCTGTTTGCTAATGACTTGTATTTTTGACCTCCTTCCCTAATTACCATGATTGCAATATGTTCTAATATGCTGTGCCCCTTTTCTCCTTCATGCATTTTTCCCTTCACTTACCTCACCAGCATGCTCTTCTGCCCCAATAGACACCTATGGCCTAGTCACTTAAGCAATGTCTTTTGTCTGCTGCATAGTATTGTTTGCCCCCAAACACCCCCTAAAATATGCACAAATGTTTGCTGTGTGGTTTACTTCATGTAGAGCCCCCTTTTTTTTTTTTTTTTTCTTTTGGTGGGGGGGGGGGCAAACTCATTAGGAACCCCCTCCCCCAACTGCTCTGTCAGATGGTACCAATCCTTTATCTGCTGGCTTTCCCAAGGTCAATACACACTATATACCTACCTCTTTATAGTGCGCATCTTTAGGGATGAATTCAGCAAAGCATGTAGTGCAAGGGGCTGCCTCCATACATTCCATTTCCTAATTTTTTGTCTTCTTTCCCTCCTATTAGCTTGCTTGGTAATTTAATAATGTCACACTGTGCCTGCCTTTTTTGGGGGGGGGGGGGGGAAATGTTATTTGATCTTTCCTGTGGCCTGCCAATAGTGTTAAGTACAGAGGGTCTGGCCAAACTAGCCCACATTATTGAGCCATTTGCCAATCAATGAAGTGCAGAGGGTTACCTGTCCACCACCCCCCCCCCCCAAAACCCTAGTTATTGCCAATGTCCCATCAGAAGTGGGGGGATTGATGGGGGGGTGAGTAATCTGTGAAGGGGAGCCTCTACTTTTCTGTGTAAATACTTTCCAGCCTCCAATTTTATACAATGCTCTTGTTCCAAGATGTTGATTGTCTAATCTGCTTGCAATGTTTAGGTGCAAAGTGACTAATTTTTTTTTCTTGTTTCACTCCACAGTTCCCTTCCACGCCACAGGAATGGCAGACTGTGGCCTCCCACTTTGCCAGCCGTTGGGACTTTCCTAACTGCGGAGGGGCAATTGATGGGAAACACGTCCGCATCGTCCCACCGCCCAACTCGGGGTCCTACTATTATAATTATAAAGGTTTTAATAGTGTAGTGATGTTGGCGGTGGTGTCGGCAACATACGAGTTTATGTATGTGGACGTGGGGATGAACGGCCGGATATCGGATGGTGGGGCCATTACGCACACGGAGTTCTACTGGCGTCTCCAAAGTGGCAGTCTGTGCTTGCCACCTCCAGAGGAGAATGCCGAAGGACTCCCCTTCGTCTTTGTCGCAGATGAAGCGTTTGCGCTGACTCCCCATGTGATGAGGCCGTTCCCGATGAGGACCCTCACCCCGGACCAGAGGGTCTTCAACTACAGGCTGTCCAGAGCCAGAAGAGTGGTGGAGAACGCTTTTGGCATCCTGGCCAGCCGCTTCCGCCTGTTCCTGACGGCATTTAACTTGGCGGAATACAAACTGAACCACATAGTTCTTGCCTGTTGCATATTGCACAACTTCCTCAAAAGACATAACAGGAACTATGTGGTGCCGGTTGGCCCAGATGTGGAGGGCCCTCCAAATGCGGACCTCACAGCCCTTCGAGTGGCACGTCCAGGCTTGCCCCCTCTCAATGCCCGCGTGGTCCGGGACCAATATATGGAATACTTTGTGGGTAGGGGGGCCATTGCTCTGCCTGACGATGTGTGAGAGGCATTTTTTAATAAATCTGATATTTTAAACAACCTCTGATTTCTTGTCATTTCAGTCTTCTTTTTAGCTTATTTTACTTTGTCATTTTTTCCCTTTGCCTTCGACAGTGGTAATGCACTTTCTGGGCAAAAGGAGGTAACAGTCTCTTCTTCCCAAAAAGATTATTCTCATGTGTGTTTGCTACCTAATCTTTGGTCTAGAGAAGGTTTGTCCTGCATAACTGACACCCAAAATACTCCTTTTCAGCACCAGGTCTGACATGTGTGTATTCTCCAAAATGCTGTGCTCCGTGTTTTCGTACAAAGCACTGTGGGTGTCATTTACATAAGTCAAATCTGCTATGCTCTACAAGTGCATTGAAAAAGTTCCCTGGGAAAGGAAATTGCAGTGCAAAGTGGATTTGCCTTTAGTAAATAACACCCATTGCCCCCCATATCCTTTACATTTTACATACATAATGCATTGTTTTAGTTAAATAAGGAAGCCACACATTTTGAAAAGTAAAAAAGTTTACTTGGAAAACATTCACAAGTGCGTTTACAATCTTCACGCCAAAACTGACAACATCTTGGTTATTTACAACATTATTTACAAAGATTACGCAATTGGTAAAACCAGGCATGGAGCTAAGCAGAACCTATGAAGTAGGAAAGTTCAACTTTGTAAAGTGAAGACAAGATCAGACATGACTATATGTTCAAAGTGTGTTTGATCTTGCCTTCATCACATGGGGGGGTCACCCCCGAAAAGTGGAAATTTGGAACATGCACACAATTTGGTTCTGAAAATGGTCATTAGATGGTAAAACACATGCCTAGAAGCTTCAAAAGTGCCATTTTCCATCATGGGGATGAATGGACGTTTTTTGGGGGTGCAACCCCTTCACCACAACCACTTTCGTAGTTCGTAAAGTGTTTGCACCCCCAAAAAAACGTTGCCATTCATCCACCATGATGGGAGCTAGCACATGTGGACACAATGTGTGCATGTTCCAAATTTCACACAGTTTTTAAGTTGCAAATGTGTTCAGAAGCTGGCACAAATGTGTGTAAATTACTTGGTGCTTTTTCATATTTTTCCTAAAACATCAATGATGTTCTTCAATTTTTGTTGAACATCATTGATGTTTTGCTTTATGTAATCTAGATCTCGATTGCAGACCATTATCTCTCCGATGAGTACGTGGGCACTCTCTGTGGTAAAGTGCGATTTTTCTTCCACAACATCCACGTCACCTAAAAACCACAAACAAAAAAAATGGGGTGTTGGAAATGAGGCAGCCATACATGGATTAGCTTACCAGTAGCTGTGTTCTCCCACACTCACCTGTTGTGGTGACAATTTCTCCAAGTTCGATGATCTCTCCTTCCTCCTCCTCCTCCTCTGCTTCTGCTCTTTCCACTTTTTTGGGAGGTGTTGGTTTGGGGGTTTCCTCAGACGGCCCAAGTTTTCGCTCCCCTATGAGAATGTCCAAAAGGAAGATTTAGCAACACAAGCTATTGAGGGCAGAAATAGGAAGTGACAAACATTGCTTGAAAGTGACGGACACTATTTTAGTTTGGCCAGTTACAAATGTCAACTACATGAATGAAGTCACTTTGTAAAGGTGCTAAACTGACTAGCTTTTTGGTAGAAGTTTGTGTGATGGAGACCCCCCTCTAGTATCCACTGGAGCACATGTGTGGAAAAGCATAATAAAAAGGGGGTTTGGGTGTCCCAGCACTAGTGCTCTAGAGTCCAGATGGGTAAACAGCTACTGAGTGACCTCTCCTTTACATTGAATAAATTGGCTTTACATTCTTGATGACATTTCTAGTGAGAACAAACTTCCTTTCCCCAAAAAAAACACCAAACATCGTATTATAAGTGGCCGAACGATCGAGGTTGCGTACGATCGAATGCACACACACACGACCATGACAGTGGCAGAAAGATCGAGGCTGAGTACGATCGAATGCACAGACGAACCTGAAAGTGGCCATTTTGGAATGTACAACTTGGTAAAAATCAAAACACAATGGAGCAGTATGCAAGCAAGAAATCAAACACAAAACACAACTACTTACTTTTTTGAAGAATTCTCTTGATCTTTCTGTACTGATCGGCCTCCCTCAGTTTCAGGTCTGACCAGCGTTTCCTGAGTTGCTCCTTGGATCGTTGTACCCCAAAATTATTGTACAGCCTCCTCACAACTTTAGACATGATCTTGGCCTTGCGGACATTGGGGTTGAGGTAAGGCCCATACTTCCCATCATAGTCGCTCCTCTTTAATATGTCAACCATCTCCAACATTTCTCCAAATGACATATTGGAGGCCTTGAATTTCAGGTTCCGGGATCGGGACGTTTCTGCCTCCGGACTTTCCTCGTCCTCCTCCTCGTTGGTGGGATATTTGTGGCGCACCTGCTGTGTCCCCGCCATGTGCTCTCCCCACTACGCCGTAAAGAGAAGGGGTGGGGAATAGACGAGAAAGATCGTCAGGGGCGGGCGGAGTTTGAAGCATGCGCAGTGTATATAAAACGTCACACGCCTGTGTCGTAGCCACGATCTGGGAGACGAGGGGAGAGAAAACTCACACGAGACGATCGCTACAAACGAAGGTACAATTTAACGTTGGTACATAACTAGCCTAGACTGATTTGAACTTGAGGCTTCTTTATGGAGAAGATTAGGAGAGTTTAGCCTGACAGAATTTTGAGGGTTTTGTGTGTTGTTGTGTCTTGCAGAGATTGATATGAAGGGATTCAACGACATGAGTTTTCTCCCCCTCTTCATTGCCAAATACAGGGATTTTCCCATATTGTGGCAGGGTATACACCCACATTACACCAACAAACCAAAGAGGCACGCAGCCCTGGAGGAACTTGTGGAATTTGTCAAGCCAAGGTTCCCCACGGCAACTGTTGATGATATTAGAAAGAAAATTGGCAGCCTGAGGAGTGCGTATATCAGGGAGAGGAAGAAGGTCGTGAAGTCTGAGGAAACTGCAACTTCAGCAGATGAGGTCTATGTCCCCAAGCTCTGGTACTATCAGAGTCTCCATTTTCTGAAGGACCAGGCTGATGTCACGGAGCCAACCTCAACTCCTCCTTCCACGCTTCCTTGCGCACAGCCCACCCCTGATGAGGCTTCCGAGGAGCAACCTGGGCCTTCCAGTCTGGAAGAGGTGGAGGAGCCCAGCTTGTTCCAGGTATAGTAGTTTTGCTACCATTTATGGGAATAATGAATGATGTTCACTTAATTCAGGATCGCCAATTGCTTAGTTCCTAACGTGTTTGACATATCAACAGACAGTGGTGTGGGAGACATTTGGGGCCAGAATCTAAACTGCTGGGCTGAGAATTGTATGGTTTTCTATTTGTAAACATTTTGCACCAGTCACTAGATGAGAATTGTGTGTGTTTGATGAACAAATAACTGAAACTATGTCCCTTTTTCCTACACAGGAAGACCTCAGCCAGGAGGTGGCTGTGGAAGGTGGCAGTCAGGAGGAGGCAGGGGTTAGTGGCAGCCACCAGCTGGGTAGTGGCAGCCAAGAGGGGGCTAGGCCTCGGAGCCTGACTGACACCCAAACCCCTCCCCTCCGCCCTCCGTACAAAAGGGCGAGAAGGGGGGGTTATGCGGCACAGTCAGCGCTCCGGATGATAAGAGAGGCTTCAGACTCCCTACATGCCACACCCGCCGACGAGGAGACCTTTGGCTCGGTGGTTGTCACAAAAATGATGGGTATGGAGGTGAGGCAACGCAACATGTGTGAGGGGCTCATCCTCCATGTCCTAAATAAGGGTAGGGCTGGGGAGATGACCCCACTCACACATGTTTGCCATAGCTACCATGCTCCACCTCCTCCTCCTCCTCCTCCTCCTTCTGCCACCCCACCAGCACGACAGCCCCAGCGTGCAAGGAAGCGTGGAAGGAAGACCTGAGAGTGACGACCTGGAATCAGTCTGGTCTGAGAGAAGATGGAGCCTCTTGTAGTACCAGAGCCTGGGGACCTAGATGGCATCTGCTGCAGTTCCGGATACTTTGGACTTCACGACCAGATTGCACTCCCCTTAATATACGTACTCCTCAGGCCCCCAATTTTCTACGCTTGAACAATGATGGTTGCCGTGGGGGGCCAAGACTTTGCAAATTCCCCAAGTTTCACCATGGCTGCGTTCCTCTTTGGTTTGTTGGTGTGACCTAAATAAAGGTTTTTTTGATTTGAAATAATCATTGACTATTGTGTTTTACTTTGCTACAATGACAGTTTTTCTTTGAGTAGGCTGGTACATTTCACTAATCCTAAAGTAGAATTAACAAGGGGCACCAACAACAAACAAACTCCTAGTAAATGTAAGCAAGAAATACAAATGTAAATAATGTGTTTTTGGTAATTTGAGACACACAACCCCCCTCCAAAAAAAAAAAAAAAAAAAAACATTCAAATATGTATTCCCCCCCCCAAAAAAAAAAAGACAAATCATGGTAAAAAAATAACAAAGATTCTTTTCCGTTCAGAGTAAAAATAAACATGTAGTGTATAAATGCTGCAAAGTAATAAAGAAGTAAGTTTGTGAGAAGTGCGGGTGAATAGGAGCAGCTAAAACATGTCATTCTTGTTGCATTGTAAAGAAAAAGAGAATGCGCTGCATTAAAGACATTTTAACATTGCAGCGTGACGAATGTGCTGTGTCGATTAGGAAAGGTAGTTTTACCTGACCGAGCGCTTCCGTCACAGAATTTCTTCTGAGCATGCGTAGCACTTTGTCCGTCGGACAAGCGTACACACGCTCGGATTTGGTGTGATCGGACCGGGTTGACGGCAAATCTTTCCAGCAGGAGATAAGACTTTGTCCGACGGACAAACCGACGAACACTGTCCGATGGTGCATACACACGGTCTGATTTTTCAACAACCTTGTCCGATCGGACCAAATTGATGAAAAAGTCCGACCGTGTGTATGGGGCTTTAGACGCATGCTCGGAAGCATTAAACTTCCCTTTTATAGTGCCGTCAAACGTATTGTGTGTCGCGGTGTTATTGACGGTCGGAATTTGGTGTGACCGTTTGTAGGCAAGACAGTTTGAGCGAAATTCCGTCGGAATTCCGACGGTAAAACCATCAGAGCTTTTTCCGACGAGAATTCCGATCGTGTGTACGCGGCATAAGTGTCACTGGTTGCCAAGAAAGTGTCAAAAGTCTCAATTAGTGTCTGATTGTCCGCTGCAATATTGCAGTCCCGCTATAAAGTCGCTGATCGCCACCATAACTAGTAAAAAAATAAAAAATTTCAGTATATATCCCATAGTTTGTATTAGACATGTGCACACTGAAATATTTTGTTTCGGAATTTCGTTTTCGTCCGAAAAATAAATTTATTTAGTTACTCCCGAAATTCGTTTTTTATTTATTTTGTTTCGTTAAAAAATGCATTCGTCCGAAAATCCAAAATAATTAAGGTCGAATCTGTCATTGAAGGCTTATGGTGTCTGTCGAATGT
The DNA here is from genome assembly GCA_028564925.1 of Lithobates sylvaticus. Lineage (NCBI taxonomy): Eukaryota > Metazoa > Chordata > Amphibia > Anura > Ranidae > Lithobates > Lithobates sylvaticus. The sequence continues at coordinate 606,445,276 of CM053027.1, read as the reverse complement.
TCTAAGAAGATTCGACGGAGCAGCTAAACTGTACGACGACCGCAATCGTACATTTCCGGTCGAATGTTCCGCCTACAAGCTATAGTAGAATTCTAATGTTGTATGACACTAGTAATAATTATATTTATTAATTACCGTATATACTCGAGTATAGGCCGTCCCGAGTATAAGCCGAGGCCCCTAAATCACCACAAAAAAATGGGGAAACGTATTGACCCGTGTATAAGCCGAGGGGCACAAATGCAGCAGCTACTGTAAGTGGAAAAAGGGTCAGCAATGCCCATCTGCATGTCCCCTGTACAGACCCCCGTGTCCCCATTGCAGCCCGTGTCCCCATTGCAGCCTACCTGTGCCGATCCGCGGGTCCGTGGGTCCGGGGTCCTGTGTCCTGTGTAGGGGGTCCGGGGTCCTGTGTCCTCGCTCTGTCCCCCCCACAGCGTGTACGGCGTACGGCGCCATTACAAATTTAAAAGTCGCGCCTCCTCCTCCTTCCCAGCAGTCAGTGTGCAGTGTTCCGCCTATCACGGACATTCTCTCATCCTTGTCCATGAGATGAGAATGACAGGCCATCCGTGATAGGCGGAACACTGTACTGCTGGGAAAATTAGTGTCCGCCTATCACGGACGGGCGGGAGGAGGCGGCGCGGCTTTTGAACACCGCCGTCTGTCTGCATGACACGCTGTTCATGTAGGCAGACGGCGGTGACTCGAATATAAGCCGAGGGGGGGGACTTTCAGACCTAAAAAAGGGTCTGAAAATCTCGGCTTATATTCGAGTATATACGGTATTATTACTAGTCAACCAACATTAGAATTCTTCTATAGCCTCCTATGGGCGGAGCATTTGACCATGAATGTCCGCTCGCGGCGACTGCTTCGTCGAATCTCCATGTCAAATCTTTTCTCTCCTATGTAGAATAATCTTGGACTAATAGAGCTAAGGTTAGACACATTCGACCACAGGTTCGCTGGACACAGATCACTATTGTCAGCGTCATGTCGAATCTCCTATCTATATCGAACTGTTCCAACGAAAAACAAAAATAAAGCATTTGTTTATGTCGGATCTTTCGGTTTTCGGATTTTGCACGTTCGTTATCGTTTGTTTAAGCGATAACGAAAATACCCGAAATTTGGTCGAAAATGCATTCGGACGAAAATGAATGCACATGTCTAGTTTGTATCCCATAATTTGGGTCTCAAACTGGCAGCCCTCCAGCTGTTACGAAACTACATGTCCCATCATGCCTCTGCCTGTGGGAGTCATACTTGTAACTGTCAGTCATGCAATGCCTCATGGGACTTATAGTTTCACAACAGCTGGAGGGCCACCAGTTTGAGACCCCTGTTGTAGACCCTATAACGTTCATGTTAACCAATCAATATGCTTATTGATTGGGAATTTCTTTTGCCAAAAATATACCAGAATACGTATTGGCCTAAATTTTTGAAGAAATACATTTTTTTTAATTAGATATGTTTTATAACAGAAAGTAAAAAATATTGTTTTAAAAAAAAAAAAAAAAAAATTGTCTGTTATTTTCGTTTATAGCGCAAAAAAAAACGCAGAGGTGATAAAATACCACCAAAAGAAAGCTCTATTTGTGAGAAAAAAAGGACACAAATTGTAATTGGGTACAGCGTTGCATGACCGCGCAATTGTCAGTTAAAGTAAGGCAGTGCTGTATCGCAAAAAGTGGCCTGGTCATGAAGGGGGATAAATCTTCCAGAGGTCAGGTGGTTAATAACCGGTCACTAGACATGTGCACAATAGAAAAATGTGTTTATTTTCGTTTTGTTTCCGTTGATTCGTAACGATTCGGAAATTCATAATCGTCGGTGTTCGTATTCGTAACGATTCGTACATTCGTAAGAGTTATTTTTTCGTTGATTTGTTTTTCCGTTAGTTTAATTTTTGTTTATTCGAAATTCGGACGCATTCGTATTTTCGTAGACTTAGTTACATTCATACTTTTGATTTATTCGTACTTTCGTCATTGTTTTCGTAGATTCGTAAATTCATAATTTTATGTAATGTGTATGCTATTATTACATTTTAAGAGACACGGAAAATTACGAATCGAAAAAAAAAGTTACGAATGTACGAATTTTTTGGTTCAATCCATTCGAAGCAAGTTAAGCAGCGCCATTGTAAGGGACACGGAAAATTACCAATTCAACAAAAAAAAAAAGTTACGAATGTACGAATTTTTTCGTTCATTTTGATTTTCGTTGTTCCCGTTTTCGTTTTTTTTTTCTTCTTTCGTAGTTTCGTTGTTTCTAATTTGGTTATTTCGGATTTTCGTTGTTTTCGGATTCGTTCGATTCGAACGATTCGTTAAAATTTTTAGCGAATCGTATGTTCATTCGTACGATAACGAATGAACGAATATAACGAATTTTAACGAAAAACGAAAAAAAAAAAAAAAACGAAACGAATTTTCGCAGCGCAGATAAGTAACTAGTTGTTATGACACAGGGTCCTAACAACCAATGCAAAAACAGATGCAAAAACAGACCGTTTGTCCATTTATATCCGCTTACATTTTTTTTCAATGGAACAAAAATAGAGACTTGTTCTGTTAAAAACGGACCTGAACGGACACGGATGTAAACGGATGATCATTCGTTTACATCTGTTTGCCCATAGGAATGCATTGCTGTCAATGGATGGATGAAAAATGGACGGATGGTACACTGGTAATCTGCAGTATAGAAAATGTTTGCTTTGGGGTTTAATACCCCTTTAATGTTCATCAAACCGCATTGCTATTGCAGACAATGTTATCATTTCTGAGCACCTCATTTATTTTTTTCTTCACAATGAGCACACGGGAAATAGAACATTTCACTTCGTTCTTCAACAAGGGAATGACATGAAAATAGCACTCGTGTCATTATTTCTCTCTTGGGCTCTATTCTGATGCTAATCAAACTGACAGAAGATTTGACACAATTCAACATAAAAACAATGAAATAGGAAAAATTATTAAAAAATAATAGATAAAGAGCAAGTGTGTTTTTTTTTTTCATAAGCACCGAATACGTATTTTCCTACTTTATTAATGCAAACATACTTTAGCCAAGGCATACCTGCATTTAATATATTCATTCTTCAGCCCTCAAATTTTCCACTCGCCTACTCGAGTGGAATATGAGGGCTGGCGAGCGTGGGCTGCCTCGGAGGGGGAGGGCGAGCACCACCGGCAGGTGGCGTTGAACGGGAGCCGTTCTCCCAGCCAGGGCAAGAGAGGAGAGAAGGGGTCGAGCTGGCCGATCATCAGTTTTCATTTGAATTGCTGGGTCCCGCCTCCTCGCCCTGCACCGCTCATGTCACACAGTCCCGCCTCCTCGCCCTGCGCCGCTCACGTCACACAGTCCTGCCTCCTCGCCCTGCGCTGCTCACGTCACACAGTCCCGCCTCCTCGCTCAGCGCATTTGATAGACAGAACACCGGTCCAATGCCAGGTGAGGAGGCGGGACTGTGTGCCTGAGAGGCACTGGGAACCCAGCAATTCAGGTGAAAGCTGTTACAGCGGGTGATCCCCGCTCTCCAATGATCGTGCCAGTTCGACTCTTCCTCTGCACAGGTGAGACTACTGACAGGCACAGGTGAGGCTGTATTGATGAACACAAGTGAGCCTGTATTGATGGGCACAGGTGAGGCTGTATTGATGGGCCCATAAATGCATATGCATTAAGATAAAAAGCCTTTTGTGTGCAGCAGCACCCTTAGCCCCCCTAATACTCACCTGATCCCCATCTAAATCCAGCGATGTCCACTCGTGCTTTGGCACTTTTATTTTTTATTCAGCTGTCAGCGGGGAAGCCCATTGACAGCTGATGACTCATCAGCTGTTAAGGATGCCGTGGCCGGCTTTCCGGCCCCGCTACTTAACAGCCAGCTTACACTGCGCCCTGATTGGACAAAGCTTTGCCCAACAGGGAGCAGAATGCAATGTGCAGTGCGCAGTGCATTGCAGGGTGTTTGGCGGGGTGAATCGCTGCTCGGGCTGAACCGTTCGCCCAACACTAGTGCTGATATTAGTTTCTTAATATATCAGGTTTGCTGGCTACAATAACTTTGCAGAAAGATGTTATTTGAACAAATTTTCCTCCTGTGTAATTTGGAACACCTTGTGCAACGACAGTTAGTCTCTGCGTATTTATACAGCAAGGCATTTCAGAGTGTGGGTCGTGGTGAAGCTGACAAGGCGTTCCAAAATAACAGGAATTGATGTCTCTTGTAATTATTTTATGTGTTGCTTTTGCAAATTCTTAAGTGAATAAGTTAAGGCAACCATCTAGGATTATAGCTTAAAAGTGTCACATTTTGATTAAGCTGTTAGGTCCTTGGTACACTTCTTAATCTCTCTACTTTATTTAATTTTACTTTGTAACTCTTCTCTTTGAAATAAACTTTCAAAATAATTTTCCTTCTCAATAACCTTACCCAGATGCAACTAAAATGTCAAGAAAAACAAGACAATTGAGCTGTGCTTTGATTTTCCAGCCTTAAAGGGCAATAAAAAGTCAGCTTGACCCGCTTCCATGATAGCGTACTCGGCTAATGTGGTTTCCTTAAACCCTGCCAGAAAAAAACATTCTTTAAACAGCCGTTGAAGTACAAGATGTTCCCCAAAACTGGACATTCGTACTGTATTTAAAGGAAAAACATGTGTTATATGTTTTCAGGGGTATTAACATTTGTTTTTCGGCAGACATATAGTCTACTTATTATCTATCGCTGCCATGCCAACCCTAGTCTGCTTCCCTTATCCTTGTCAGCAAGCCAGGAGTGATGAAACGCGTCAAGGAAGGTTGAGTACCAGGCGGAGACATTGCTGTGTGCAATCATTTTGTTGACAATTAATAAATACGCAAGAAGAGCTACAAGTAGCATGAAGCTGATAAATTTTTTTTATATTGCTTAGAGTGGAGACAGACTACAGTGGTCGGCACCCAAACTGTCCATGTACAGGAGGGGCAAGTCTTGAGCTGAATTGTGAATTTGGGTATGACTTTATTGGTCCTCACTACTGGTAAATCCCATGTTCCTGCATTAGGGTAAAACTTTTAATGCCCTAATTTATCATTTGCAATGGTAGTGCTAAATAACACTGATGGTATGCTACAGTGGCCTCACAATCAATATTGCATGCCTTAATGCCCTACTACAGCCTAAATATTTATTGCAGTTTTTAATAGAGTGGGTAACAGTCAGAACGCTTGTCGAGTTTTTTATAGCTGCATGTGTTCTAACTGGAGACATAGTTGGGTCAAGAAATTAGATGGTCACCGGGACAGGACAATAAATACCTGAAATTTGCTCTAACCTCTTTCCACTCTACTAAATGCATGCGTTTTTGTTGCTGCCTGACCCAATTAAAGAGCTAGCCCATTACTTCCTGTTGTTGTAATACTCTGTCAAAGGGACAGGAAGTGAGGTTTAATCTCCCCAGCAGGGATACAGACAGTGATACAGACTTGGAAGAGTAAGTAGAAAGGAGCGTTCAGTGCCCAGTAAATACAAGCTGGCTACAGGTATGACGAAACGCCTAGGGCGGAGCCACGCACATACGCTACCACGCATGCGCAACTGGCTATTGGCCATCTTTGTTTCTAGAGGAAGAGATTTTGGTGTCTCCTGTACATGCTTTTTATCTGGGTACTATGGAAGTGCATTTTTAAAATAAAATAAATTCTCCTTGTTTGCAATTTTACACTATTTAGAGCATTTCTTCATTACATGTATCAAATTGCACCCTTTAATCCTACTGATCTGAGTTGGGTTACTGTGAAGGCAGTGATAATTACAGAGGAGGTTCCAGTTTGACCAATTAATATCTTTTGGGCATTTCTATTTTCTCATGTAAATGGCAGGCTGGGATTACAGGAAATTGGCAGGATTATTTTAATACCATTATGCCCAAAGAGGACTGCCGGAGCTGGACCAAGGAGGAAGTCAGGGACAGTGCTGGAGTGTTAAAAGTACAAATTGGCAATTTTTTTTTTATACAAATCAGGAGGAGGAATCTGAAAACTAAAAAAAGAAGAAAAAAATTCTTGGGAGTTCCACATTAACTTTCTCTATTTACATACCTCCCAACTTTTTGAGATGGGAAAGAGGGACAAAGAACACACTAGTAGACAAAAGACATCCTCCCCCATGTGGAATATGCAAAATTAATATATAAAAAAAATATTTGCAAACTGGCACGTGATTTTTTTTTTTTACCATTAGTTTTGCTTTATACCGCCTTTTCAAAATTCCATGCAATAATTTAGATTAAGTTGGATTAAAGGTTCAGTACAGTAACACTCTTGATAGGTAAATTACATTATGATATATATATATAATTTTATCATATCATTTTATAGAAGTCCTGACATCAGACAAAGAGGGACAACTATGGAGGAGAGAGGGAGAGAAATCTGGTTCAAAAAACAGGGACAAGGGAGGAAATCTCCAAATTATGTTGCCAACATCCTAATCATTATACAGTCAGGTCCATAAATATTGGGACATCGACAAAATTCGAATCTTTTTGGCTCTATACACCACTACAATGGATTTGAACTGAAACTAACATGATGTACTTTAACTGCAGACTTTCAGCTTTCATTTGAGGGTATTTACATCCAAATCAGGTGAACGGTGTAGGAATTACAACAGTTTGTATATGTGCCCCCTCCCACTTTTTAAGGGACCAAAAGTAATGGGACAGTTGGCTGCTCAGCTGTTCCATGGCCATGTATGTGTTATTCCCTCATTATCCCATTTACAAGGAGCAGATAAAAGGTCCAGAGTTCATTTCAAGTGTGCTATTTGCATTTGGAATATGTTGCTGTGAACTCTCAATATGAGATCCAAAGAGCTGTCACTATCAGTGAAGCAAAGCCATCATTAGGCTGAAAAAACAAAACAAACCCATCAGAGAGATAGAATTAAACATTAGGTGTGACCAAATCAACTCAATCAAACTGCTCAGCAACACCAAAAGACCCGGAAGACCATGGGAAACAACTGTGGCTTTCCCTGGTGAAGAAAACACCCTTCACAACAGTTGGCCAGATCAAGAACACTCTCCAGGAGGTCGGTGTATGTGTGTCAAAGTCAACAATCAAGAGAAGACTTCACCATAGTGAATACAGAGGGTTCACCACAAGATGTAAACCATTGGTGAGCCTCAAAAACAGGAAGGCCAGATTAGAGTTTGCCAAACAACATCTAAAAAAGCCTTCACAGTTCTGAAACAACATCTTATGGACAGATGAGACCAAGATCAACTTGTACCAGAGTGATGGGAAGAGAAGAGTATGGAGAAGGAAAGGAACTGCTCGTGATCCAAAGCATACCACCTCATCGGTGAAGCATGGTGGTGGTAGTGTTGATGAAACCCGGCGTCTGGTGATGTCTGTGCATTCCAGACTTCAGGCTGTAATTGACTGCAAAGGATTTGCAACCAAGTATTAAAAAGTGAAAGTTTGATGGATGATTATTAATCTGTCCCATTACTTTTGGTCCCTTAAAAAGTGGGAGGGGGCACATATACAAACTGTTGTAATTCCTACACCGTTCACCTGGATATAAATATCCTCAAATTAAAGCTGAAAGTCTGCAGTTAAAGCACATCTTGTTCGTTTCATTTCAAATCCATTGTGGTGGTGTATAGAGATTAGAATTGTGTCAATGTCCCAATATTTATGGACCTGACTGTATATAGGAACAAAGGAAAAGTACCCCGGTACTGTGGGACTTTAAGAGCAAACTTATGTATAGAAAAATTATAATCTTTTTCTTGCAGCTTTTTATCAATCGAATCTGTAGAAATAAAATATTTTTTGAAAGAAAATAGCAAGAAAGCCCAGCCCCCCCCCCCCCCCCAAAAAAAAAAAAAAAAAACATTGCAAATATTGCTTAGTTATCTTAGGTAATGATAAAGTTATCGCCAAATAAAAACAGGCTCATAGTGGAAATGTAAAAGATTCTCTGATCCATAGGAGATATACGGGTTAAAAGGCTGACGTACGGTAATTAAAGTGTTACTAAACCCACAACAGTAAAATCAGTCTGTATATGCAGTAAAGCATGCTTGTTATACTCACTGTGGAACCTAAGGGGGTTAATCCCCCGCATTGTGTAAAAGGGCTTTTTGATCCTGTCTTCTCTGATCCTCCCCTTCTTCCACAGTCCCCAATATATCTCCTGGTAGTACAGAGGCTAAGGGACAAGCTGCAAGTGCTCAGTTTGATGTGTGTTGCTAGAGTGTTTTTTTTGTTTTGTTTGAGAGGGTGCATGTGATCAGCACAGGGTCAATCAGCACTGTCCAGACAGAGGGTCAGGGGTCCTGCAGCCTCATAGGACAGTCAGAGGAGAATGAAAACTCCTCCTACAAGCTTTAACCAGACACTGACAGAAGTCACAAGACTGCTATATACTGCTGATGAGAAAAGGGTATTTAGCATTTTATATTTACTAAAATAATTGCATTTCCATGTTCTGTGTACTGTGGGAGACCAGATATAGTGAATACAGGGTCCTGGGTTTAGTAACACCTTAGGGTCCATTATAGTTTACTTGGAGAACTTTGTTGCTTTCTAAACAGCTTTCTTAGCAGTAATCAGCATGGATTCATGAAGAATCGTTCTTGCCAAACCAATCTATTAACCTTCTATGAGGAGGTGAGTTGCCATCTAGATAAAGGAAGGCCCGTAGATGTGGGGTATCTGGATTTTACAAAAGCATTTGACACAGTTCCCCATAAACGTTTACTGTACAAAGTAAGGTCCGTTGGCATGGACCATGGGGTAAGTACATGGATTGAAAACTGGCTACAATGGCGATTTCAGAGGGTGGTGATAAATGGGAAGTAATCGGAATGGTCAGAGGTGGGTAGTGGGGTCCCCCAGGGTTCTGTGCTGGGACCAATCCTGTTTGTATTCATAAATGACCTGGAGGATGGGGTGAACAGTACAATCTCTGTATTTGCGGATGATACTAAGCTAAGCAGGGCAATAACTTCTCCGCAGGATGTGGAAACCTTGCAAGAAGATCTGAACAAATTAATGGGGTGGCAACTACATGGCAAATGACGTTTAATGTAGAAAAATTTAAAATAATGCATTTTGGTGGCAAAAATACAAATGCAATCTATACACTGGGGGGGGGAACCTCTGGGGAAATCTAGGATGGAAAAGGACCTGGGGGTCCTAGTAGATGATAGGCTCAGCAATGGCATGCAATGCCAAGCTGCTGCTAACAAAACAAACAGAATATTTGCATTAAAAAGGGGATTAACTCCAGAGATAAAACGATAATTCTCCCGCTCTACAAGACTCTGGTCCGGCCGCACCTGGAGTATACTGTCCAGTTCTGGGCACCAGTCCTCAGGAAGGATGTACTGGAAATGGAGCGAGTACAAAGAAGGGCAACAAAGCTAATAAAGGGTCTGGAGGATATTAGTTATGAGGAAAGGTTGCGAGCACTGAACTTATTCTCTCTGGAGAAGAGACTCTTGAGATATGATTTCAATTTACAAATACTATACTGGTGACCCCATAATAGGGATAAAACTTTTTGCAGAAGGGAGTTTAACTGCTTCTCGACCGCCTCATGCACATATACGTGTGCAGAATGGCACGGGCAGGCAAAATCCCGTACCGGTACGTGATCCTTTAAATGCCTGCCCGTGGGTCGTGTGCGCGCCGCCAGCGGTGCGCTCGCGACCCGGTCGGGAGCTCCGTGACCCCGGCCACGGGACCAGCGGACCTGATCGCCGCTGGTGTCCCGCGATTGGGGCACGGAGCTGAAGAACGGGGAGAGGTATGTGTAAACAAACCTCTCCCCGCGCTTCCTACTCTGCCTGTCATTGATTGGCTGTTCCCGATCATCGGGAAAGCCGATCAATGACGTCAGACGTCAGCCCCGCCCCCTAATGTAAAAAAACACACACACGTCACAGCCCATAACCCCTCCCCTCCCCCTAGTGGTTAACCCCCTTCACTACAACTGTCATTTATACAGGAATCAATGCATTTAAATAGCATTGATTGCTGTATAAATGACAATGGTCCCAAAAATGTGTCAAAAATGTCCGATGTGTCCGCCATAATGTCGCAGTCACAATAAAAATCGCTTCCAGGGATCACTTTTTTAACCCCATGCGATAACACAAAGTTATGTCTCCACCATTGAGGTAGATATCCTCAAACAGGAACACATACCTGTAAGGTAGGCAAAAGACTAACTATCCATAGAGATTAACATGTATTGCGAGTAACACTATTCCACTATATATATGAGGAGATCTTGTGGCTCACTCTCAAGTAACTTTCATTTTTCCTTTCTTAGAATTATTTCACAGATACTAGAATTGCTGCTCATTGGTTCTGATGAAGCTAAAACCGAAACGCGTCAACCATCTTCTGATCAGCATCTAAGAACGATCAATGTAACTTGAGATGTTTACATGCATGTTTTATATTCAATGACTAAACCCTTATCATTTTTCCTTTCTATTTTTTGTATATCCTTGTATATTATTGTTTATATTTTCTATAATAAATTAATCTTTATATAAATTATCTATTACGGAATATCCGTTTTTTGTTCAGGTACCGCGATAGTCCGTCAGGTTGGCTAAAACCCCCCCTTGTTCCTTTCTTTTTGTATATTCAGTAGGACGAGGTACCCCCCATAGCTTATTCTCCTAGTTCTATACTCTGCCTGTCATTGATTGGCTGTTCCCGGTCATCGGGAAAGCCGATCAATGACGTCATACGTCAGCCCCGCCCCCTAATGTAAAAAAACACACACACGTCACAGCCCCTAACCCCTCCCCCTAGTGGTTAACCCCTTCACTACAACTGTCATTTATACAGGAATCAATGCATTTAAATAGCACTGATTGCTGTATAAATGACAATGGTCCCAAAAATGTGTCAAAAATGTCCGATGTGTCCGCCATAATGTCGCAGTCACAATAAAAATCGCTGATCGCCGCCATTACTAGTAAAAAAAAAAATATTAATAAAAATGCTATAAAACTATCCCCTATTTTGTAAACGCTATAACTTTTGCGCAAACCAATCAATAATCACTAATTGCGATTTTTTTTACCAAAAATATGTAGAAGAATACATATCGGCCGAAACTGAGGAAAAAAAATGTTTTTTTATATATTTTTTGGGGATATTTATTATAGCAAAAAGCAAAAAATATTGCATTTTTTTCAAAATTGTCGCTCTATTTTTGTTTATAGCGCAAAAAATAAAAACCGCAGTGGCGATCAAATACCACCAAAAGAAAGCTCTATTTGTGGGAAAAAAGGACGCCAATTTTGTTTTGGAGCCACATCGCACGACCGCGCAATTGTCAGTTAAAGTAATGCAGTGCCGAATCGCAAAAAGGGACCTGGTCCTTTGGCTGCCAATTGGTCCGGGGCTGAAGTGGTTAACAAGACATGTGGCCACTCATTAAAATTAGAAGAAAAGAGGTTAAACCTTAAACTGCGTAGAGGGTTCTTTACTGTAAGAGCGGCAAGGATGTGGACTTCCCTTCCACAGGCGGTGGTCTAGCTTCAAAAAACTTTTAGATAAGCACCTGAACGACCACAACATACAGGGATATACAATGTAATACTGACATATAATCACACACATGGGTTGGACTTGATGGACTTATGTCTTTTTTCAACCTCACCTACTATGTAACTATGTAAACAAAACTGGTGTTTCACTTTAAAATATTAATTTCCTGCCAAGGAACAAGGCAAACAGCCCACAGAGCTTTTTTCTCCTATGTGAAAAAAACTCGGCACCACATCAATATGTTTCGTCTACATCACATTTCTCTAAAAGGTTTACTTTTCCGTGAATCATCAATCTTCCAGCTACTCTCTTTCCTGGTTTGTTATTTTTTCCTTCACAAGTGAGAAACTGCTGATTTTCCATATTAAATGACAGTGTTTACTTGATTGTCCTCGATCATATACTTATATTTCCTGGAAGATGGTGGCACATCATAGTGATGTATAGCCGATATTGCTGACAGACGGGATTGAAGACATCGTCAATTACTTAACCTTATTAAAAAAGGAGATGGAAATTGCCTTTCAGCAATTTTGGTGACATTTCCATGATATATCAGCAGATACTTATAAATCACAACTGTCATTATAATTAGACCTCCACCTGACAGAAGTAAAAAAATAAAAAATAAAAAAAATAAAGCAAATTTTACAAAGGAGATCGTGTCATCCTAAAACCAATGTCTCCTATTTAGAGACCCACAGTCTTGTAAGAGGGTTTCAATGGTAGGAAATTTCTGCTGTCTGTGGGGTACTGGCTGCTGTCATTTCCAGTACCAATTTCTACTATCAGAGAGTCTCACTTTACCTGCTGCATTCTCCATTATGTAAAGACACTGAAAAACACGAAGGGCAAGACTTTTTTGAAATGGTCATAAAAAAATTGCATAGCTGGGAAGTGTAGAGATAACAGGCAGTGGGCAATTCTCATCCTTCCATATGCTACCGAAAACTAAAAAAAATTTTGGCTAGAGATTATTGATTACATAACTGTATTAAAGATGAACTCTATTGTCCAAATACATGTGTATCCGTACTTGAATTTAGGTGTGCTTTGTGTATTACTTCCATATCTGTGGAGTAATCTTTGCCTATGTGCAGGGTGCAGGAGCTCCCTGTAATAAAGACCGATCCTGTAAGGGGGGTTGGGCCGTAGGTGGGGGTAGGATACCAACCATCCACCAATGGATACCCCCACCTACGAATAACCATCCACCAATGGATACCCCCACCTACGAATAACCATCCACCAATGGATACCCCCACCTACGAATAACCATCCACCATCCACCAATGGATACCCCCACCTACGAATAACCATCCACCAATGGATACCCCCACCTACGAATAACCATCCACCAATGGATACCCCCACCTACGAATAACCATCCACCATCCACCAATGGATACCCCACCTACGAATAACCATCCACCATCCACCAATGGATACCCCCACCTACGAATAACCATCCACCAATGGATACCCCCACCTATGATTAACCATCCACCATCCACCAATGGATACCCCCACCTAGGAATAACCATCCACCATCCACCAATGGATACCCCCACCTAGGAATAACCATCCACCAATGGATACCCCCACCTACGAATAACCATCCCCCAATGGATCCCCCCACCTACGAATAACCATCCACCATCCACCAATGGATCCCCCCAATGGATCCCCCCACCTACGAATAACCATCCACCATCCACCAATGGATCCCCCCACCTACGAATAACCATCCACCAATGGATACCCCCACCTACAAATAACCATCCACCAATGGATACCCCCACCTACGAATAAATATAATCTTCAATATACCAAACTTTAATTCATCTCAAATATACCTACCGGTAATTGTTGAAAATACTCTGCTATATGCTCGAAAACATTTTGTGATCTTTAAAAAAATTGCCTACTGTTTTTATAGTTTGTTCTTATTGTGATGAATTTAAGTATATATTTTTTAATAATATCTGAATTGCCTTTAAACTCCCAAAAAAATGAGGATACACGTTTTTATCATTTACAAGGGACGATGGCAATTACACCCACAACCACATGAGATCTTTGTTAACATGTTTGTTATTAGAAAAAAAACTGTTATTTTACAAATCACTTGAATGTATTTGAATTAATGTTTTTATGCCCGGAGTTCGACTTTGTGTGCTTTTATATCTGCCTATACCTACAATTAGCATCACTGTGCCCAATGGGAAATATTACAATTTGTATAGGTAGCGGAGTTGCCTGTTGGCAATTATTTACAAATGTTTATAGAATGCTCACAAATGTGCAGCATTCCTTGTTGTCAGCATTTCCCTCTAGGCAACAAACAGATGCGATCGTTTCTCAGTTGCTCATATATTCCTCTTGTACAGCGAGTGTTGGGAGGAAAAAGGAAAAAGAGTTATGACAGCGGCCTGTCTTACAATATCATATTTTTGCCAAATGTACTAAGAAAGGTTACAAATGCAACACTTTTATAGGTTCTTCTTGTGTGCCTTCCTTTCCTTATTGCTGCTATAATGGCTGTGTACATGGGCGTCCTCAGGTAAGGGCAAGGGGGGGCAAGTGCCCCCCCTCCCCTGAAATTTAGGGATCGGATCGGGGGTTCCCCACTCGGTCCTTATCCTAGCGCTGGCGGCCGGCCCTCCAGGACAGCGAAGGCCTCAAGGGGTGGGCATGATGACATGACCCGGTTTACATAGTGTGAGCGGCCCAGGAGATGGAGGCCACGGGAAAGGAGAGCAGCAAGACATCAGGAACAGCGGGCGCAGCGTCCCCGGCACCTCCCAGAGCCTGGAACCCCTGAACTCCTTAGATCTCCTCACCGCTCCCAGGTCTGGAGGACAGACTGACTGGGGGTTCACAGAACAAGGACGGGCAGGAAATGCAAGCAGCCAGGGACCGCTCCATGTCACATCATAGATCCGATGGAAGGAACAGGGCACCTCCTGTCCTCACCCAGAATGAAAATGGGTCTTGCCTGCTGCTAGCCATCATGGACATCCTACTGACATGCAAGGTACCGTACTGAGCATTACACACAACACTGGGACATAGGGGCACTAGAAGGACTGCAGACAGGGCTAGGGGGTCTCTCTCTCTGACCCCCCTCTCTCTCTCACCCCCATCACCCCTCTCTGACACCTCTCTGTCTTTCTCACCCCCCTCTCTCTCTCTGTCACCCTTCCTCTGTCTCTCTCTGTCACCCCCCTCTCCCTCTGTCACCCCTTCTGTCTCTCTATGTCACCCTCCTCTCTCTCTGTTACCCCCTCTGTCTCTGTTACCCCCCTCTGTCTCTCTCTGTTACCCCCTCTGTCTCTCTCTGTCAACCCCCCCTCTGTCTCTCTATGTCACCCCCTCTCTCTCTGTCCCCCCCTCTGTCTCTCTCTGTCACCCCCTCTGTCTCTCTCTGTCACCCCCTCTGTTTCTCTCTGTCTCTCTCTGTCACCCCCCCTCTCTCTCTCTCTCTGTCACCCCCCTCTCTCTCTCTCTGTCACCCCCCTCTGTCTCTCTTTCACCCCCTCTGTCTCTCTTTGTCACCCCCTCTCTCTCTGTTACCCCCCCCTCTGTCTCTCTCTGTCACCCCCCCTCTGTCTCTCTCTGTCACCCCCCCTGTCACCCCCTCTGTCTCTCTCTGTCACCCCCCTCTCTCTCTGTTACCCCCCTCTGTCTCTCTCTGTCACACCCCCCTCTGTCTCTCTCTGTCACCCCCCCCTCTCTCTCTCTCTGTCACCCCCTCTGTCTCTCTGTCACCCCCCTCTGTCTCTCTGTCACCCCCCCCCTCTGTCTCTCTCTGTCACCCCCCCTCTGTCTCTCTCTGTCACCCCCCCCCCTCTGTCTCTCTCTGTCACCCCCCTCTGTCTCTCTCTGTCACCCCCTCTGTCTCTCTCTGTCCCCCCCCCCTCTGTCTCTCTCTGTCAACCCCCTCTGTCACCCCCCCCCCCCCTCTGTCTCTCTCTGTCACCCCCCCCCCCTCTGTCTCTCTCTGTCACCCCCCTCTGTCTCTCTCTGTCACCCCCCTCTGTCTCTCTTTGTCACCCCCCTCTGTCTCTCTCTGTCACCCCCCTCTGTCTCTCTCTGTGACCCCCCTCTGTTCCTCCCTGTGACCCCCCTCTGTCTCTCTCTGTGACCCCCCTCTGTTCCTCCCTGTGACCCCCCTCTGTCTCTGTCACCCCCCTTTGTCTCTCTCTGTCACCCCCTTTGTCTCTCTCTGTCACCCCTCCCTCTTTGTCACCCTGTGCAGCCTCATCAGTGCACAAGAAAAATTACTTATTTACAAAATTGTATAACAGAAACTAAGAAATATATATATATATATTTGTATATATATTATTATTTATAATATTTTTTTTTTAAATGTTCATTCTTTTGTAATACCACCAAGAGAAAGCTCTATCTGTCTAAAAAAAAAAAAGATAAAAATGTTGTTTGGGTACAGTGTAGCATGACCGTGCAATTGTCATTCAAAGTGTGACAGCACTGAAAGCTGAAAATTGGCCTGGGCAGGAGGGGAGGTAAAAGTGCCCAGTAGGCAAGTAGTTAAAGGCTTTACAGTAATCTGTTCCCCGCTAGCCACAAAGGATAGAAATCCACTTTGTGTTCACCAAATGCTTTGTGAACTCAGATTTGACGTTGTAAAAATAACAGTGACATCATCACTGTGCCGTACATAGCCTGTGCAGAGAGCAGAGCTTTGGGAGGGGCTCAGCTGGCTCCACCCACTACAGGCTGCCTGTAAAAAACAACAGGAGGGGGGCGGAGACAGGACCAGTCACCCTGCACAAGGGGAGAGAGCAGCAGTGAGCGGTCTTTATTACAGGAAGCTCCTCCACAGAGGCAAAGTCTCACAACTGGATGACGGCACAGATCTGGAAGAAATACACAAAGCACACCAAGGTATGAGCAGTGTTGGTCATCTTACTTAACTTAAAAGTAATTAGTTAAGTTACAAATTACTTCTCCCAAAAAGTAATTGCGTTAGTAACTCAGTTACTACATTGGAAAAGTAATTAGTTATGCAGCAAAGTAACTGTGACTTTTTTTTTAATATTCTATACGTGTAACTAAGGGGCGGGTCTAGTATTACTGTAACCAAGGGGCGCATTTATTATTATTGTTGTATATCGTGTAACCAAGGGGCTGCTCTATTATTACTCTAACCAAGGGGCAGATCTGTTATAGCGTGTACGCAAGGGGCGGGTCTATTATTATTATATTGTGTAAGGGGCGAATGGCTACAGAAGAGGGCGAATGTTAAATTAATGGGCAGAGCTCGATATATAACAATAATAATAAATGCGCCCCTTGGTTACAGTAATACTAGACCCGCCCCTTAGTTACACGATAGACGCCCCTGCAGAGTAGCACGAGCATCGGGAGCGTGCGGCATCGCCTCGTACAATTACATGTTAACTGCGCCTGCGCGGTGTAGAGTTCACTCAGAGCTGTTTAGGTTTGGCAATATTTGTAAGCTCCGTAGTCCTTCGTACTGCGCAAGCGCTGCACCTGCGCGGTACAGGGGGTCCTTATCCGGCGGGGGAACTTTTTTTGGCAGGACACCGGAAATTACATTACTGCCATCTAGTGGCGGTAGATGTAATTGAGGTAACTCTGCCCAAGTAATGGGAACTGCGTTACCATGAGGGGAAAAGTAATCAGTTAGATTACTAGTTACCCTCTAAAGTAACTGCGTTAAGTAACTCTGTTTATTTTAACTCAGTTACTTACATCACTGGGTATGAGTACTAACGTCTCTGGTATTTAGTCAATTTTGCGTAGCCTGGATTTCAGCTATAAGAAATGATAACGGATATGCAAATGTACATAAAGCAGCTTCCTTTATCTGATCTATCACTTGGTGAGGAGTTGAATATCATACTGCGCAGCCCGTGATTCTTATCGGATGCAGATCCCTGGGACCACTAAACCTAAACTGATTTTCAACTATCCACATTGTTCAGCACTTGCGTTTGTCACTCTATATTAATTCAAGGAACAAAAAATGCCAAAAGAAATTTGCCGGGACAAGAATTCAATATTAATGCTCTGATTTTTTTTTTTTTCTTCTTTTACCGGGGAAAATAAATTCACAATTTTATAGCACAACCACCACGTACCTCCTAAGTTTTGGAATCTCTGTAAGTCTCATTAGTTTGCGATCCCGATAAGATGCAGTAAACTTTGAAATAAAATATTCATCTAGTACACCGATGATATAAATTTGATGATGCATTCCGCTGGGCTTATGAAAACTTTATTGGACAAAATAAAATTCAGAGATTGCTTTCGGGGTGTTGTGAATTTTATAATACTGATGTTTAAATAACGAGCTAAATGTCTCGCATCATTTCAGGCTCCCTAATGAGTAAACTGTGGGACATTAAAAAAATGTTATTACAAAAAAAAATCTATGTGTAGGTAGGTCAGTACTACAATGCATGACACTTGATAAATATATGGTGCAACCATAGTTACATAGTTAGTAAGTTTGAACAAAGACACCAGTCCATCCAGTTCAACCTGAGTGAGTGTGGGTGTGTGTCTACAATTATCCCTATTTTTTTTTTTTATAATTTATTCTTTATTAAATTTTTCCATATACAAAGATATAAAACAGTTTAAGATACATACTTCAATTTGTGACTTACTTTAACACTATACATTCACTACCCCTTTCCTCTACCATTACTAATGGCATACCGTAATAACTGCATATCTATTTACCCTCCGAGAGGATTAAGCATTCCCCTTACTAATAGTGTCTTAGTTTGCTGTTATGTCAACCCCTCCCTTTTATATAAACAGCCTCGTATGTATTCCCTTTCCTCTTCTCAACCCTCTGTCCCCAATGGGTTCATTTTAATCAACCACGGACTCCACATTTTGTTAAACTCCTTGACATTCCCTCTCTTTATATATACCGCCTTTTCTCTACACAGGTTTTCATTCATTATACCAATCCAGTTACCCACCATAGGTGGTTCCTTTGATTGCCATTTACTTGCGATCAATTTTCTGGCCTGAAACAAGCATCTCGTAATTGCCGTGGATTTACTTTTACTCTCTTCCCTTTCTTCTCTGTATCCCAATATACACCCTTTGGCCTCTAACTCAAGTTTAATTCCAAATATCCTACTTATGTTATTGGTCACTCCCTCCCAGTAACGAACCAGTTTGGGGCACTTCCACAACATGTGAATAAGATCTCAGTTTTTTTGGCACCTGGGGCAGTTATCATCATTCTACCAAAACTAAACAGGCGTTTGGGAGTATAATATGCTCTGTTAATCAGCATTAGATGCGATATTCTCTGCGGAGGGGATATCGAGACCTTCGATCCCTATTTTTATTTAAGGTACCCATATAGCACTGTCAATTTATGCAGCGCTCCACACATACATTGCACACTCACATCAGTCCCTACCCTCAAGGAGCTCACAATCCAAGGTCCCTAACTCACATTCATATACTAGGGCAAATTTTGGACAGAAGCCAATTCGCCTGGGATCCAGTCTGTAGAGTCCACAAGGGAAATGTTTGCCTGGCACAGAAGGTAGTCCGCCCAGGCATGTCTTTGGAGTGTGAGAGGAAACTGGAGTACCCAGAGGAGTGTGGGAGGAAACTGGAGTACCCGGAGGAAACCCACACAGGCACAGGGAGAACATGCAAACTCCAGGCAGGGAGTGTTGTGGTTGGGATTCAAACCAGCGACCCTTTTTACTGCTAGGTGAGAGTGCTACCCACTACACCACTGTGCTGCCCCACTGGGAATTGAAATATTTTTTGTTTGCCAGTGACAGGGGGGGCACAAGCTACCAAATGCAAGTGTGGATTCCGGATTAAAGATTATTTAGCGATCACCCACTAAAGAGCCGCTGAGTTGTCCCGGGTTCTTTTCCCACTAGTGCAGCGGCAGCCAGGCACACAGCAACATTCACTCCTCTGGCTCAATGAAACAGTCTAGGGCAGTGATGGCGAACCTTGGCACCCCAGATGTTTTGAAACTACATTTCCCATGATGCTCATGCATGCTGGTACCTATGATGCTTGTTGGATTCAATCTGGGATCCACACATCTACAAGATACACCCCCCCCCCCCCCCCTCTTGTGGAATGTAACCAATTACACCTCATATTGTCATGAGTCTAAGGCTATTGTACGTGATGAATGGCGGCTCCAATCTGTCTGGGCGAAACAAAGACTAATTATGTGCTGTCAGGGAACGCAATTCCAAGATTAGACAGCAGTCGGATTAAGTGCAATTCTGGACAGACACTGCCCCCCAGAGACCACTTGTGGCAGTACAATCAGACGACTGCCAACTGGGCAGGTAGGCGGGCAGTGGGAGGTGCTGTGATTGAGGTGTGATTGACAAAAAGGGTTTGCACACACAACTGATGCTTTTATTCCATCCGGAGCTCAGCTGCGAGGGTCACGATAAGTAGATCATTATATTGTATTTTAACTGTATATTATATCATTGTACTGTAGCCAGTGATGTAAGTAACTGAGTTAAAATAAACTGAGTTACCTAACGCAGTTACTTTAGAGGGTAACGAGTAATCTAACTGATTACTTTTCCCCTCATGGTAACTCAGTTCCCATTACTTTGGCTTAGTTACCCCAATTACATCTACCGTCACTAGATGGCAGTAGTGTAATTCCGGTGTCCTGCCGAAAAAGTTCCCCCGCCGGATAAGGGCTTGTGCAGTACGAAGGACTACGGAGCTTCCGAAAATTGCAGAACCTAAACAGCTCTGAGTGAACTCTACACCGCGCAGGCGCAGTTAACATGTAATTGTACGAGGCGATGCCGCACTCTCCTGATGCTCATGCTTCTCTGCAAGGGGCGTCTATCTTGTAAGTAAGGGGCAGGTCTAGTATTACTGTAACCAAGGGGCGCATTTATTATTATTGTTATATATCGAGCTCTGCCCATTAATTTAACATTCGCCCTCTTCTGTAGCCATCCGCCCCTTACACGATATAATAATAATAATAGACCCGCACCTTGCTTACACGCTATAACAGATCTGCCCCTTGGTTAGAGTAATAATAGACCCGCCCCTTAGTTACACGATATATAACAATAATAATAAATGCGCCCCTTGGTTACAGTAATACTAGTTACACGTATAGAATATTTTTTTTAAAAAGTCAGTTACTTTGCTGCGTAACTAATTACTTTTCCAATGTAGTAACTGAGTTACTAACGCAATTACTTTTTGGGAGAAGTAATTTGTAACTTAACTAATTACTTTTTTAAAGTAAGATGACCAACACTGACTGTAGCCTTGCTGTATGTTATGTAATTGTGTAACCCCCTTTTGATACACGTCAGCTTTCTTATTTCCTTGGGAAATAAACAAGATTTGATTATTCTTACGCCGTGTGTTTGGTTTCATAACTAACTGGTAGTATTGTGATATTAATAGTAGCATGCGCGGGGGCGTGGCCAAGATGGCGACCTAGGAGGACGTGTGGGACAGGAGCTCCGCGCCTGGAGGCCAACTTATCCGGCTACTAAGACACAGATACTCGCTTAAACTAACCTGCAAGCACAGGCACTGACTGGGCATGAGAAGAGGCAACTCCGGAACCCCTCGGAAGCGCGCTCCGGCCCAGAAGCCCTCTCAAACACCCTGGGGCCCACGTGTACTGTGTGCGGCAGACATGGCGTCCCAAACAGAACAAGCGGAGCCGTCCACGCTGGGAACGGACCAATTCAATGCCCTGATGCAGGCAATCACGGGTTGCCAAACCTCGCTGACAGCCAAAATTGAACAGGTGCAGCTGGAGATGGGACTGGTCAGGAGGGACATGGATAAGGTCCGCGACCGGCTCTCGGAGGCTGAGAGAAGGCTCGGAGACGCCGAGGACACCCTTCGAGAGCATGACTCCTCCATACGTACTCTGGAGGTTAAAATGAAGGCGGTGGAGTCCCGTGCGGAGGATCAGGAAAACCGGAACAGGAGGAACAACCTCCGGGTGGTGGGACTCCCGGAGGGGGTAGAAGGCCGAGACCCAGTGCCATATACCGAGCAGCTCCTTTGCGCGCTATTCCCGCAGGCGCCATTCTCCCCGCACTTCGTGGTGGAGAGGGCCCATCGGATGCCATCAGTCAGAGGCCCACCCGGGACTCCGCCGAGGACATTCATATTCAGGCTACTTAACTTCCGTGACCGAGACCTAATACTCAGAGAAGCAAGGAAGCTGGGGGAACTGCGACATGCAAATGCTAAAATCATGCTGTTCCCTGACTATTCTGTGGAGACCCAGAGGCAGAGGCGCACGTTTGACCATGTGAAGGCTCTACTCCGCGCGAGGGGGCTGAAGTACAACATGCTTTTTCCTGCTCGGCTAAAGGTGCTGGATGGGGAAACCTCAAGATTTTTCACCTCCCCTGAAGAGGCCTCGCTCTGGGTGGAGTCCCTCCCCAGGGATCGATAGCACTCTGGAACGAGATCTCACCTCCTCTCCGACCCTGACACCAGCTGCCTTTGCCGCCCTCGGCTGAGGGATCCTCTCCTCCACGCTCCGGCGGCGGCGCTTTGACTCTACCGGGGACTGAAAACAAGACTGCCCTGCCAAGGATCGGGAAGACTATGGTAAATTGCTCCCATCATTAAGGTACATTCCCTGGGGCCCGAGGGGCGGAAGTACTTCCCACTGATAGCCCGGACGCAATGCACGGGGTTTGGCCGCAGTGCACTGAGATGGTCCCGATCGGGTGGGAGTCTATGGGGAGGGGGGCTGACCCCTGCCGGTTCATCGCACCGCTCTCCCGTATGGAACTCACATTCCCTTGATGATTGCTGCATGATGGGTGAGAGCGGGAGGCTAGAACGTGGAATCGATTCCCCCCCCCATCCCCCCTGCTTATTCTGAACGGCCCGGAACGAAGCCCGTGAGGGTATGGAACTCACACTGCCGTACACTGCCCCCCGGGAAAGCCCCTAACGAACTGCCATACTCGGAGGATTTGCCTGACGGTGAGAGGATGGAGGGGACGATGTGCTGGGGGAGGGGAGAGGGGAGCCCTTACGTGATCCTGGACCCCCTGTGTACTTTTTATTTTTTCATCCCCCCCTTTTCTTTTTTCTTTTTTCTCCTTTTTCCTCTGTATTTGTCCCCCTCGCTTTCCCTCCTGGAGGCGGGGTGGGGGGGGGGTCTCCCCCTCGATTGGCTCAGGTTGTCCCAATCATGGGACCAAATTCCCCCTGCACAGTAGGAAAAACTCCTAGAACTCATTTGGTATGCCTACATAGCACTGTAACTAAGTTTGTGCCCTTAGATAAGTCTAAGAGTTGGGTGATAATCACCCCATGCAATGTCGTTCGGATTTTTCATGTGTCTTTTGCTTATTCCCTCTGACGACCGGGACTGCGGAGTCCCATACCCACGTAGTGGAGAACTGTGTCCTTGGTGTGCTCTAGGTACACACCGCCCCCATAGGAATATTTCCTTAGATCTATAGTTTTGGGTTAGGTTTGGGTAATCAAGCGCCCTGTGATATGTTTATTACGGTGCGGGGTAGGTTGGGTGGGGAGTTATGTTCGCTGGTTTTGTTTTTGTTTAGCTTTTTCTTTTCTCATTTTTGCTGTCTCTATGGTCTTAGACGACCGCACACAGACCTACACAATCTGCAAACGGTGATATATTGTATTATGCTTAATGTCCATTTATATCGACAGAGGTATACGACTCACTTGCGGGTGGGGGGGAGGATTGCCCCCATGGATGGATGGACGGAGGAATACCCCTACACTTATCTAACCCTAAATGAACCATGGCCCCCTTAAAGATTCTATCATGGAACGTGAGGGGGATGAACGATAAAATAAAGCGCTCTCTAGTATTTCAATATGTGCAGAAACACAACCCCCAAATCTGTATATTCCAGGAAACACACCTGCTGGGTGGGAGGGTCATGGGCCTTAAACGTCCCTGGGTGAATCACCACTACCATGCCACCTATTCTAGTCACGCCAGGGGCGTCAGCATACTAATCCACAAGTCTCTAGCCTTTGAACTGCTTACGGTTAAACTAGATCCAGATGGACGGTACGTGCTCCTGCGCGCTATTGTCGATACGGTGGAGATGGTGATAGTTGGTATATATGCGCCCCCGTCAGCCACTCTCACATTCCTGAGGTCCATTACTACACTACTGGCCCAATTTCCTACGGACAACATACTGGTGGTAGGAGACTTCAACGCGACCCCGAACCCCTCCCTAGACAAACTTTCTCCTGACTCTGACACGGACTCGTCCTTATCAAGATGGGCACAAAACTACGGTTTGGTGGATATATGGCGGTGGAAGCATCCCCTGGAGCGTATGTATACATGTCACTCCCTGACGCATAATACGCTATCCCGTATAGACCTGATATATGGTAGCAACGGTGTGCTAACCAAAGTTCAAGACATTAGGATGCTCCCCCGTGGTATCTCTGACCATTCCCCCCTACTCTGCTCCATACAGACCATGACCCCTCAGGCAGACAGGATCTGGCGACTATCTAAATTCTGGATCAGTCACCCTACGCTAGAAATAGAGATAGCCAAACAGATAGCGCAGTACTGGTTGTTGTATGGGGGCACCACATCACCTAGTAACGACTGGGAGGCCTTCAAGGCATACACTAGGGGTTGTTACATTTCCTCTATCAATCGGGAGCGTAGGAACGATCAGATAATATTGGAGGAGGCGGAGGAGAAGGCCCAGGCACTTGAGGCACGCTTTGCACAAACGGCCAACCCCATCACAGCTCAGGACATGAGGGTGGCGTACAGGGGAGTAATGCTGCTCCGAGTGGCAAAGGTCGAAAAAAAACAATTGGTTCAAACACAGCGTATATTTGAACAGGGTGACAAGACCGGGAGGATGTTAGCATGGATCTCTAAGGAACAGTCTACGGTTTCCGCTATTCCCCGAATATTGCGAGACGACGGTGCGCTGGCGTCGGACCCTGGAGCAGTTAATACCTGCTTTGTAAATTATTACACTAAACTATACTCCTCCCGAGCGCAATGCATGGACGTGGAACTAGCTAATTACTTAGACTCCGTGACATTCCCGACCTTGGCACTCCCCGAGAGGGACCTCTTGGATGCCCCGATCTCCACAGAGGAAGTTCGTATAGCGCTAGGCTCACTGCAGGCGGGTAAGACCCCGGGCCTGGACGGTTTGCCACCAGAGTTCTACAAGCAGTATGCTGAGGAACTAGTGCCCAGACTACACAATATGATCACCAAAACGCTGGAGGACAGGGTCCTCCCCCCATCAATGGCTCAAACCATAATAGTAGTGATCCCTAAGCCTGGGAAGGACCCTCAACTGTGTTCGTCCTACAGGCCTATCTCCCTTTTAAACTCAGATGCAAAAATTTTGACCAAGATCCTTGCCAGACGCCTAAACGAAGTAATACTCACCCTAATCCACGAAGATCAGTCAGGTTTCATAAAATACACACACAATGTTAATAATTATGTGAAATGGGTGCGCTCTCAATCAACCTTAAAAATCGTGTAGATCTAATTAAAAATTGCTTGTGCAATGATACTATTCAAGTGATGTGTAAAACCTCCTTAAAATCCGTGCACTGAGTGTGTATACATAAATAAATAAATACATAAAACCATATGTAAATATATAAATAAGTGGATCCTTTTCCTTTTTGTGGTACCAGTGATTAAGTGATATTTGTGCGATAGTGCTGTGAATAAAAGACAGTTTAAGAATGAGGTAAAACCACGTTTACATTTCAACCCTTAAAAAATCCATGCATTTAAAACTGAAAAAAAAACGCATTAAAAAATCCATGCGTTTAAAACTGAAAAAACGCATTTAATTGTGCGATTTATTTGTGGAAAAACGCATATTGGGTTATGCGATTAAATTGGGAGAAACACCATAGGTATTTTTAGAATCCTTTAGGAGTCCATGCATCTAATTGATGTCTCCTTAGGTGTTTAATTTGCGGTTGCTTAGACAGGTGTTGTTCCTGATTAGTTAGTGCTGAGATGTTTTACTAACTAATTGCCCTTTGGTGTTGAGCACAGGTTAAAACTTGAAGGACAAAAGGTGTACACCACAAATGAGAAAGATAAGCACCATTTAGTAAATGTATATTTTTGAGCAGGTATACACATAATACTTTTACTTATCTTTAGTTGTGGTGTCCTCTTTCCTGCTGATCACGTCCTTACTATCTCTTCCGTGTTTGCATGAGGATAGAAGACAGATAAAAAACCATTGCGCAATATAGTTATACTTTGAATGGTGTGCATGTGTTGTGGTTGAAGCCCATCTACTTACACAGCACCCTACGAACGAAGCGCGGTGGTTAGAAATATGTCAGGCACTGTTTGGGCTCCTCCCGGGAGGAGGAGCTAAGCAACACTACTGAGACAAGCAGGGCAGGGAGCCCAAACAGTGCCTGACATATTTCTAACCACCGCGCTTCGTTCGTAGGGTGCTGTGTAAGTAGATGGGCTTCAACCACAACACATGCACACCATTCAAAGTATAACTATATTGCGCAATGGTTTTTTATCTGTCTTCTATCCTCATGCAAACACGGAAGAGATAGTAAGGACGTGATCAGCAGGAAAGAGGACACCACAACTAAAGATAAGTAAAAGTATTATGTGTATACCTGCTCAAAAATATACATTTACTAAATGGTGCTTATCTTTCTCATTTGTGGTGTACACCTTTTGTCCTTCAAGTTTTAACCTGTGCTCAACACCAAAGGGCAATTAGTTAGTAAAACATCTCAGCACTAACTAATCAGGAACAACACCTGTCTAAGCAACCGCAAATTAAACACCTAAGGAGACATCAATTAGATGCATGGACTCCTAAAGGATTCTAAAAATACCTATGGTGTTTCTCCCAATTTAATCGCATAACCCAATATGCGTTTTTTCCACAAATAAATCGCACAATTAAATGCGTTTTTTCAGTTTTAAACGCATGGATTTTTTAATGCGTTTTTTTTCAGTTTTAAATGCATGGATTTTTTAAGGGTTGAAATGTAAACGTGGTTTTACCTCATTCTTAAACTGTCTTTTATTCACAGCACTATCGCACAAATATCACTTAATCACTGGTACCACAAAAAGGAAAAGGATCCACTTATTTATATATTTACATATGGTTTTATGTATTTATTTATTTATGTATACACACTCAGTGCACGGATTTTAAGGAGGTTTTACACATCACTTGAATAGTATCATTGCACAAGCAATTTTTAATTAGATCTACACGATTTTTAAGGTTGATTGAGAGCGCACCCATTTCACATAATTATTAACATTGTGTGTGTATTTTAAAAACCATTTCTTCTACGTGTGAGAACACTAATATATGGGTTGCAGCATCATCATTTGGCTATCTTAAAAACATTGTTGCCGTTCTGTCTTTGAATACCCATTATAGCGCTTAAGTACACATACCTAACAGTCAGGTTTCATGCCCGGTAAGGGGACAGATATTAATCTCCGAAGATTATATGCGGTGCTGGCTTCGGGTAGGGGGGACGCCCAGCCTGCGGTGGTAGCCTCTCTGGACGCAGAGAAGGCCTTCGACTCGGTCGAATGGCCCTATCTGTGGGAGGTCCTCCGCAGGTTCGGTTTTGGCCCAATCTTTATTTCCTGGGTAGAGGCAGTGTATAAGAACCCCACAGCTAGAGTCCGCACAGGTTCGGCTCTCTCACCACCTTTCGCCCTGGGTAGGGGTACGAGACAGGGGTGCCCCCTATCGCCAGGTTTGTTCGCACTGGCCATAGAACCGATGGCGATACTTCTGAGGTCCAGCCAGAACATACAGGGTGTCACGATAGGCCCAATACATGAAAAAGTTTCGCTTTATGCTGATGACACCCTTCTGTACCTCAAAGATGACGGTGTCTCTCTCCAAAAGGCTCTAACAGTCATCAACACATTCGGGGAATACTCGGGGTTGTGCATTAACTGGGGCAAATCTATACTATTCCCCCTACATTCTGATAATGCTTCACAGCTATCGGATGCACAACTGCAGAGGGTCTCTCAGTTCAGGTACCTGGGGGTTGAAATACACCGGGATCTAGGCCAATTCATCAAACTAAACCTAACCCCGATAGTATCCCACTTGTCACAAAGATGTGCGGTTTGGAAGTCCCTCCCGCTCACACCGGTGGGGCGCGTCAATCTTCTTAAGATGACAATACTTCCAAAATTCACATACCTCTTCAGGCAGACACCTGTAGTGGTGCCCGTCTCTTTTTTCAAAAAGGTAGATAGTATCCTAACTAATTTCATATGGAAAGGGGCCACACCTAGAATAGCAAAGACAACCCTTCAACTTCCACTGGCGCTGGGAGGGCTGGCCCTGCCCAATCTCATAAAATATTATTGGGCGGCGGTTTTAGTCA
Source organism: Lithobates sylvaticus (assembly GCA_028564925.1). Classification (NCBI taxonomy): domain Eukaryota; kingdom Metazoa; phylum Chordata; class Amphibia; order Anura; family Ranidae; genus Lithobates; species Lithobates sylvaticus. Next base: position 606,417,238 of record CM053027.1, on the reverse strand, counting down.
CTGTTCAGTGGTGGTTATCCGAACAAATGACCAACCCTGCGTCCGCACTGGAAGCCGCACTGCTGGGCTCTCAGGTGGAGCTCAGTGACCTGGTATTTAGGGGTCCCACATCCAACCCGGAGGTGTCCACCCCCATGAAGACCACCCTCAGAGTGTGGGACAAGGTATATACACTGCTGCAGGAACCAGATGTGTGGTCCCCCCACACCCCACTGTGGGGTAACCCCCGACTGCCCCACTTCCATTCTATTCCTGATCCGATCATATGGGTCAGGCATGGAATTACACACCTGAGAGATGTGGTCACTGGGGGACGTCTAACCTCCTTTGACGACCTAAAAAGAGATAGGGGCCTACCAAACCATATGTTCTTTAGGTTCTTCCAGCTGCGCCATGCATACCAAACTCAATTCCCTCGAGCGATAACGCTGCGGATGTCGACTCTGGAGTCTAATCTGCGATCCGCTGAAAAAGGGGACACGCTCTCTACACTCTACAACATGCTGGCAGCTCTGGACACCTCTAAAGTAACACAGTTGTATAATAGCTGGCAGGCAGATATCCCTGAACTGGCTGACGATGACTGGGAGGAGGGCATTCAGCAGGGATAGGTTCGCACAGCTGAAATTCCTGCACCATACTCAATACTCACCTGCCCGCCTGGCAAGGATCTATCCTGGTCGGTCAGCGGTGTGTCCCAGGTGTGGACAGGATGACGCAGGCTTTTTCCATGTTGTCTGGTCTTGCCCCTGAATAGAGGTATTCTGGAGAGAAGTGTTGGCAGATATTAACTCCATAGGGAAAATTAGGGTCCCCTACAGCCCCATTCCCCTCCTGTTGGGGGTCTGCGACTTCCTTGAAGCTCCCCAAAAGAGGAAGCTCTTTGTCTTTTACGCATCCTACTACGCCAGGAAAGCCATTCTTTTATTTTGGAACCAAACCCAACCCCCCACTAGACAGATATGGATGAAGCTAATTAATGATGCATTACCCCTCTACAAGCTGACGTACCTGGGCAGAAACTGCCCGAACAAATTCGACAAAATCTGGGCCCCTTGGGTATCAGCACGTGACCTGGCCCTTGACTAAAAAATGGTCCATCCCATCTGACCCATACATGACTGGTGCGATACAACAGGTGACATAGGTTTGCCATGGGGTATTCTCCCTACTTAGTTGGGCTTTATGCCTTGATCCACTTGCCATCCTACTGTTCGCTATGAACTAGGAAGTTATGTGATAAAGTGTAATCTTATTCTAAACCACCCGCGAACATGTACAAATGTTTTTGTTTCCCTGCTAATGTATGAAGTGTCTTTGTACCGTGCATAATACTCTGTTGGTCTGTTGAAAAATAAATAAAGTTTATGTTAAAAAAAATAGTAGCATGCGCTCATAGGTTTAAGAGACTAACAACATTATAGGGACTAGACAAATTAATACACAGATATAATTATTATATCGCTTACTTCATATGGCACCCCCCAAAGGCGTGTAGAATGTATTTTTACACAGAATCCACAGACTAATGTATTTTTGTTTTGAGTCCTGGTAATCAAAGACACCCAGAACTGAAAATTGTCTCTCGTGTGGACAAGATTGGTGCTGGCTCGCGAATTCTGAAACCACGCTTGGATGATCATAAAAATTTTGTGAAATATTTCATCAGATAGCGGACACGCGACAAATCTGGTGAGACCTTTTTTTTATTATCCGAGATATGTATATGTATATATGTTAAATGTTGTATTGCTAATGCAAAGTGTTACAATACTTGTAGCTGGTCAAGAGGGCTGGTGAGTACGGGCTGATCACCCTTGGTTAGGAATTGACAGGAATTACCATACATCTTTGAGGAAAAAAAAAGTGATAGAGATATTGTTAGTTTAAAAAAAATAAAATAAATAAAACATTTTTGGAATTTTTTTTTTTTTTTTTTGCCATTTGATTTTTTTCATTTTTATTATTTCTACTCACGTAAGGGTGACATAGCTCTCGGTTCCAATAGAAGTTCAATGTGGCCTGCAAACTAACAGGAAGGCATTGATTAAGAGTCTGCCTTGTGTCTTAGGATGTGCCTTGTGTAGGCTGTAGAACTACAGGTAGCAAGTAGTAGTTTTTTTTGTTTGTTGTAGGCTTTTGTGGGACTACAAGCTAGCTTGCAAGCGAAACCTTTGAATAGCCTATCTGTTTATCTGTATTGCAGTGTAACCAAAACAGGTTTTACAGCTCCAGTATAGAGGGCTTGCTGATTAGCATATCAATGGAGATCCTTGAAGAGTTTCTTAAAAAATATGCTTCTATTCAATTAGACAGTCTATCCCAGGGTCCTTTAACATACCAGTTTAGCAACCTATTGAAACAATGCAATACTCATAATGATGCCATAGCATTTAAAAAAAATTCAAAAAAAGGCAGGAAACAGAGATTAGCAAATTTGGTGTGCATGTTTTAAAAAATTAGAGATATTTCTGAACGGAAGGAATCAGAATGGATAGATGAAAGAAAGCAATTCATGCAGCAGCTACAAAATATAACAAAAGATATATTAATTGGGGTTGAAAATGCAGATGCACAAGCGCGTAGTCAGATTGAACAATTAGTGACGGAAAAATGTGAATTAGAACAGAGATTGGAGGAATTAGGAAAAATGTGTGAGTTAAGAGAAGGTTGCATGGTCTTTTTGAATCAAAGGGAGGCTGAGAATTTGCAGGTTATCACAATGCTTAAGGAGGAATTACAGGATGCACAGGCAGCCATAATGGATTTATCCTCCAAACATACAATAGCCGAAGATGCAATGGTGGAGGTACCCTCCGCACATGCTCAGTGTACAGAAGTAGAAGTGGAACATAAAGAAGACCCATATACTATTGTTGCTGCAAATCATATTACTATGATGGGAATCGATGCTGGAGACGTAAATACAAACGTGATAACTGCGCTTGAAATTGATTCAGGAGTTGAAATGGAAACTTCTGATGACTCCTCAGACGATGAAAGTGTAAAGTCTGTTAATTCCAATCACAGTAATATTATCCAGCAATGTGAATTTCCAGCACAAGATGTTAAAAAAAGGGCCTATGCAGGGAAGCTAGAGCTAAAATGTTGTTTGTGTAAAAGGGGAGGTCACATTGCAAAGTATTGTTGGGCGAATATCATACCTGAAAACTACCCCAAGACATTATGAATGTTATTCGGCCAGGTGGGGTAGCAATCCAAAGCATGGAGCCCATAGTAAGCAAACCCAATTCCCCATTAAGACCCAATTACGGAGTCTACAAACTGAAAAGCAATATGTAGGACAGTTGCATAAAATCAAAATGGAGGTAGCCGCATGGTTATTCAAACATAGCACTGGGGGAAGCAATGCTAGCAGCACTTAGTCAGCTGCAAGTATGTTAAAAATACTCTGATCAAAGTTTCCTTCCTATGAATAAGGTTTTAAGTATTTTTGTAATTTTTTTTATAAGGTTTAATGTTTTATTAATTTAATGATTTTTTATTAGTTTTTTTAATTTTCTTTATTATTAATTTTTTTATTTTTTTCCATTAATTTTTTCAATTTTTTTTAATTCATTTTTAATGTTTATATTTTTTTATTTTTTTATTATGAATTATTTTTTTCATATTTTGTTTTTTTTTATTAATTTTTTTTTCAATTTTTAATTTTTCAATTTTTTTTATTAATTTTTGTTTTAGTTTTAATGTTTGTAATTTTTATTTTTTTAGTTTAGTTGTTTATACTACAACTCTGGCTTGTAGGTGTTCCCCTAGCAGTACAATTAATGGGAAGAGGCTTGGGGCACTTAAAGTCAATTGTCATGATAATCGTGTTTAATAATTGTCTTTGTGTTCCTTTTCCAGAAATCAGGGAAGAGAACAGGTTTGGATACTAAACATTTGTGCTTTGTTTGCAGGTCCGTCAAAGTGAGACCAACACGGGGGTTAGGTTATTGTAAATGCATAATCGATTATCACATGGTACCATGAGCTCATTTTTTTTTTTTTTTTAAATATGGAACGCTTCACGAATTTGCGTGTCATCCTTGCGCAGGGGCCATGCTAATCTTCTCTGTATCGTTCCAATTTTAGTATATGTCCTGCCGAAGCGAGGACACCATGAGCTCATTAATTAGTAATTGTTTGCAAACAATGAAAACATTTAAACAATAATCTGACAAAACTAAAGAGTTACAAATGAGGTAGCAAATGTTGTGATGGAGTTACAAATGTTTTGTTTGTGTTGTTTTTCCCATTAACTTATTGTCTTTCAGGAAAAAAAAAAAAAACATGTACTCTTCTCAGGAGAAAATACATGGATGTCTTTAATTAAAAGTTGAGTGTTTGTCATTGTTGTATGGTGGTTGTCTTGTCATGTTGTTCTTGGGTGATAATGGCCAGACTTTTAATTTTTTGTTTTTTTAATTTTTGTTTTTTTTTGGAAAAAAAAAAAAACATATTTTTTTTTTGTTTTTGGGTATTGGCTTAGTCAGCTATTTTATTGTTGTTTTGTTCAGGTGTAAAAAGCTCCAAAAGGTTTAGGCTTTGTCCACCTGAAAGGGGATTAGTGCGTACATCTTAAAGATAAAGATAAATGCATTGTTTTTTTTTAGTGTTTTAATTTTAGAATTTTTGAGAAACAACATTGACGTCTGTTTTGAATGTTTGGACCATGCCATGGGGATCCATTTTAGAGTGGGTTCTGCCTAAAGAGGTCATGGTTGTTTTGATAGTCTAGTCAAGTTGCAGAAGCCAGGAATACTAAGTTCCTGGGTTCCAAGGAGGGAAATAGGAGTAAATATAGTAAGCAAGCAGATATTATGGATAAGAATTTGATTCTGCTCTTGTTTTTCAATTCCAGAATCCTGGTGGAGCGAGATTGGAAAGGTTCTGGAAAAATGGATGACAGATGATCATCTGGTTGGCAGTTTGTCTGTGCCATGCCACGCCCCAAATTTATTCCATTAAATATCAGGAGAGACGGGACAAACAAAAAGATTCACTTTACCACTTTTTCTTTTCCTATGGACGATCTGGTGCTGAATCTGAAAGACTGTGCCTATGAATAAGACTTGAAACATTTTTTTTGCTGGACTCTCTCCTGATGAATGCAAACGTGTTATTAATATACGTACAATGGGTTGGAGGTTGGGGGAAGGAACATAACACATCCAATCCATCAGAACATGAAAATGTAAAATATATATGTTTTTGTTGGAGGGAGGAGTTGAAATAAGAAAAGTTGTGTAATGTATGACATGTATTGACATAACGGAGTTTATATGGTGCAGGTACCCAGGAGGCGGGCACTTATGCATAATAAGGTGTCTGTTGGCCGGACTAGAGGGTGTCAGGTGACACATGAATGGGGTGAACATTTCCTTATATGGGGGAGATACGCCTGGTTGAGGTCTCACCTGAGAAATTGAAACCCTGCACAGGGAATGCCAGTGAATGCACACAGGAGCATGCTCCGATAGATAAAGGGAGCAAACGCTGACTACCAGAGTACAGTATGCCTTCACCACATGGCGCTGCAACATCTCACAGTGGTTGATAAAACCTATTACCCTATATTTGCTGAGAACACGCTGAATCAAGTGCGGTCATTATAGAAGTGACTTACTCCCAGAGAGGTGCGGACACAGAATAAGGTGCATGCAGGATGCTTATCTCTGAGGAGTAACAACAAGAGGAGGCGTGTATTCAGCACTATATTGGGGGGAATGGGCGCTGGGAGGGGTGTTGTTAATGGAGTAGACATCGGTATCCTGAGGAACAAACTCTCAGCCATAGCTGTGAGCGGGACATTGCTACTCAGAGAGATTGGTGGCATTCTTAATAGCATTCACAAAACACCCAGAGTAAATTAGCTCCAGAGTTGGTGAACCATGTTGAGAGGTTGGTGGAGGGTGTGAGGGTACAGGATAGAAATCGGTCATGGGCTCTGGCGTACATGCAGTAGCGGGCGGAAGTGGCAACCAGCATCAAGCTGATTGGGCAATCTCTGTTTAAAGGGCAGTGGCCTGATGAGTTAGCATCACCGCTCAGTAAGACTCTGCCACAACACGTCGCTTACACTAATCCAAAATGGTGGTCGAATGCCTGGATGGGCTGTACCAGTTTGGATTGTGAAAGGTGTTAGGCTGTATGATCCCATACACAGAAGTGCGGACTTGGTCTGTATATTTGGTGGCATCAATGGGCTTACTGATTGGGGATTCTATCTTGTCGCATTTGAGGCTAAATCACCCACATGTGATCAGAGGAGATGGAAGCAGGTTGATACTTCCCTCGGTCGGAAGCCTGACCATGATGTCCTTTGTATGCCAGGTCAATACATCATGGTGGTGAACATAAAAATGTTGGGAAGTTATTTCAGGGATCATTGCTGGGGAGGAAGCACCTGGGTGTCGTTTGGGACATAGACAAGTTTATTTCTTTGTCCTAAAGGATACCGATGTAACGCTAGTCATAAAACTGGAAGGTTCCTTGAACCTAACCATAGGTAGAGGTGCATGGTATACCCTGGGCATGGTCTCTGAAATCCAGGCACAGGGATGGAATTGTGTTTTTTTTTTTTTGTCATTTTTGTAGATTTATATGTGTGATTAGACTCGATATTTATATAGAAGGATCTCCCATTTGTCTATGCAAGTTGAGGGACGAATTGACGGTAGGGTCTCTGTGTTCAAATTAGGGACCTTGCTGCCAAGTCAGGGCCCTGCAATACTGCTGTGAGCAAGCCTGCCTAATCCCGACCCATATGTACAGTAAAGGGTTATAGGATTGGGAGCGGGGTGCATAAAGGGATGGGATACAGATATATGTATATAGTATGATAAGAAGTTGATTTATGTTATGGTGTAGTGTGATAAAGGTGTATTTCAGGCTAGTAACATGGGCGAAAGGCCCTCCTCGAGACTCTGTGTTGGAAAGTGGGGTGATGTGTTACCCTGAATGTGTGATGGTGAATGGTGAGTGAATGAGCACCCCTTGCCTGTACTGCATCTCGTCCTGAAGATACCAGAAAGGAGAAGATACCAAAGACACAGAAGGGTGACATGGAAGCTGTCACTGAAGAATGATGGTGGTGTGTCACTAAGTGGCAAAGCGGCACGTGTTGGAAAGCATGACACGATAAGACCATTATGGACTGTTCCATAGGAGCTGTTGCTGCACAGGTTGAAAAACCACAACGCGTTAAGAAAGTCAAGGACTGTTCTATGGGTACTGATTTGGAAACGCATGTCAGGGAGAAAACAGTTATGGACTGTTCAATAGGAGCTGGGTCGGAAGAAGGGTGTTATGCGCCTGTTGGAAGCGGCATATGTTGGATTCAATCTGGGATCCACACATCTACAAGATACACCCCCCCCCCCTCTTGTGGAATGTAACCAGTTACACCTCATATTGTCATGAGTCTAAGGCTATTGTACGTGATGAATGGCGGCTCCAATCTGTCTGGGCGAAACAAAGACTAATTATGTGCTGTCAGAGATCGCAATTCCAAGATTAGACAGCAGTCGGATTAAGTGCAATTCTGGACAGACACTGCCCCCCAGAGACCACTTGTGGCAGTACAATCAGACGACTACCAACTGGGCAGGTAGGCGGGCAGTGGGAGGTGCTGTGATTGAGGTGTGATTGACAAAAAGGGTTTGCACACACAACTGATGCTTTTTTTCCATCTAGGGAGCTCAGCTGCGAGGGTCACGATAAGTAGATCATTATATTGTGTTTTAACTGTATATTATATCATGGTATTGTAGCCTTGCTGTATATTATGTAATTGTGTAACTCGCTTTTAATACAAGTTAGCTTTCTCATTTCCTTGGGAAATAAATGAGATTTGATTATTCCTAGACGTGTGTTTGGTTTCATAACTAACTGGTAGTATTGTGATATTAATAGTAGCATGCGCTCATAGGTTTAACAGACTAACAACATTATAGGGACTAGACAAATTAATACACAGATACAATTATTGTATCGCGTACATCAATGCTCATGCATGCTGCAGTGTAGTTGAGCATCATGGGAAATGTAGTTCCAAAACATCTGGGGTGCCAAGGTTCGCCATCATTGGTCTAGGGGTTTGCTCGTTTTCTGTATTTATTGCTGAGCAACTTGGATGGTGTACCGGTTGATGTAGGATACTCCAGAACGTTGAGCAGTAATAATAGGACACTCTGCAGTTACTTCTTAGAACAGTCCCCTCAGCAACGGCTCAGGGAATGGACAGCACTGGAACACCATAAGCAATGGGCAAGGCCAGGCAAGCCTTATGCCGCAAATTTTCAACAGCAAAGGAACGAATCCGTCGGACAATTTGATCGTGTGTGGGCTCCATCGGATCTTTGCTGTCCAAAAATCTGGGAACTCCGCCAGACCCAGTTCCTATCGAGAAATCAATTTGTGTGTATGCTAGTCCGATGGAAAAAAACAATGCTAGGGCAGCTATTGGCTACTGGCTATGAACTTCCTTATTCTAGTCCGGTCGTATGTCATCACATTTTAATCCGTCGGACTTTGGTGTAATTGTGTGTGGCCAAGTCCGTTCATTCGGAAAGTCCGTCGAACTCTGCTGAAAGTCCGTTGGGAAGACCATCGGACCTAGTACGTTGAAAAGTCCGGTCGTGTGTATGCGGCATTAGTCACCCAGATCCTGCACTCAGGTCTGTTCTCACAAGTTCTTGTGTACTGGGATTCCTGCCTTCTGTGCCAGGCAAAATTTCCCTTGTGGACTCTACAGACTGGATCCCAGGTAAAATCCCCCCTTCTTTAGCGAGGTTCATATTAAATATGCTCCCCAGCTTTAGCATAGCTGGAACTTCAATGAGCTCCTTGGCAAGGGTCAGCTGGACTACATGGGAGGGCAGCAGCGCTCCAGGATGGGAACTTCTCCTGGAGAAAAACAAGGCGGCTCCAGGTTTCAGACTATTTATGCTCACTCCCAGTCACCCTTTCCCAGAGATCGGCTGAGCTAACATAAATAATGTGCAATATATGTGTAAAGTGCTGCATAAATTGACAGTGCTATACAGTTACCTGTAATAATAATAATACTAATAATAATTCAGCTGTTTTTTTTTTTTTTTATTATCAAATTTTTATTGGTTTTTCTTTCACATTTATATTAAAAATGTCACTTATGTACATACACAGTATAACATCAAATTTATTCTACTCTTTTATTCCCCCCTCCCCCCCAAAAGCATGACACCAGAAGAGACAAAACAAAAAAAAAACAAAAAAAAAAAAAAAAAAAAATAAAGAACCATTTTAGAAAATAAAGGGAAGGAAAGAAACGGAAAGGGTTATAGATTCCTCCCCCCTCCCTCCCTCCCCCCCGCACCTCCACTCCCCTATATTCGTTTATATTTCTATCCATGTGTCTGAAGAAAAAAATAAAAAATTAAAAAAAAAAAAAAAATTTACATCCACCAAGTGGTTGTGTTTATTTAAATCCGTCTTATCATGTGTGCCTTTACTTTCCTTTCCAGGAAAGAAAGAAGAGAAAAAAAAAAAAAAAAAAAAAAAAAAAATAAAAAATAAATAAATAAATAAATAAATAAATAAATAAATAAGTAAATTGGAGTGGAAACAGTTACCTCCACCAAGTGGTTTGTGTTTATTTTAACTCCATATTATCATGCGTGTCTTTACACTTCTATCGAAATAAAACAAAAAAAAAAAAAAAGGGTGAATAAAAAGATGGTGGTTCACTAAAATCTCCATGTAATTGTGTTTGTAATTTATTCCATATTTACCTTCCTATTTCGGTGCATCGGGGAATAGAATTTGTATGGGGGGGGAGGGGAAAGAAAAAATAAATAAATAAATAAATAGAAAAAAATAAAAGGTTCCTCTCTCCCACATACCCTCCCCCCTCTCTCCCAGGGCGTTCCGGGTTCAATTTTTGCCATTCTAGCAATCAATCTCTGCTTTCCACAACTCCCATTCTGTCCATATTTGCACAAACCTCTCTTTTCTACCTTCAATCTTATGTATCCATCTCTCGGCTTCCATTATTAATTCCACTTCTTTCTTCCAATCTAAAATAGTTGGACATCTAGGTTGTTTCCAAAACCTCGGTATCAATAATTTAGCTGCATTTAATAAGAATGGTAGAATACTATTCCTATATTTCTTGCGTGTCTTCTGTGACCCATGGAATAGATAGTTTAAAGGGGTTAATTCTATCTGTTCTTGTGATAGTCTATCTATCCAAGGGGCGATTTCTTGCCAGAACCTTCTTATTTTGGGGCATGTCCACCATATGTGGATTAGGGTACCTCTTTGGCCACAACCTCTCCAGCATCTAGGGTCTGCTGTCGAGTAAATCTGTGCTAATTTTGCAGGGGTTCTGTACCATCTGGTCAGGAGTTTATACGATGTTTCCTGAATCTTTGAACTTTGAGACGTATAGTATGTTGAGTCTATAAGTTCTTTAATTTGTGTCGTAGTGAAGCTGCATTTTAATTCCCCTTCCCATTCTTTAATATAATAAGGTGTTATGTTTTTCCTGGTCCCTAAAATTAGTGTGTACATTTGGGACAATAAGTGTCTGGGTTTCGTCATCTTGACATTTTTCTTTTCGAATATAGTAAGTGAGTTCAGGGGTCTCATCATGGTCTCCAGTTTATTGAAGAAGCTTTTTAATTGGAGGTACTTCCATTCCATCAATGGGATTGTTCCCATTTTTTGTCTTATTTCTAATAGTGTTATTAAGGTACCCATCGGGGCAAATTTGCCACATGTCGAGTCCCCGTCTATCCCCCATTTCCCCATTGATCCTGTTTCTTCCCCTGGTAGGAACCATGGGAATCCTTCCAATGGTGCTAGTGGTGATATCTGTGGGGCATAGTCTCCATTTTCATTCAGTTGGTCCCATATTTTTAAGGTGTTCTTAGTTAATAGTGATGTCTTTTTTGATAAGCCCCTGTCTGTCTTTGGGATCCAGGGAATTCCCTTTAGACTCCTTCCTGCCATATTCTGTTCCAGAGATACCCACATTTTTTCTTTTTGATCATGCCTCCAATTTATGATACGTACTAGGGCCATTGCTTTATAATATATTTTTAAATCTGGTAGCCCCATACCTCCTTCTGACTTCCCCTTACATACTATCTCATATGCTGCATGCTGCAGTGTAGTTGAGCATCATGGGAAATGTAGTTCCAAAACATCTGGGGTGCCAAGGTTCGCCATCATTGGTCTAGGGGTTTGCTCGTTTTCTGTATTTATTGCTGAGCAACTTGGATGGTGTACCGGTTGATGTAGGATACTCCAGAACGTTGAGCAGTAATAATAGGACACTCTGCAGTTACTTCTTAGAACAGTCCCCTCAGCAACGGCTCAGGGAATGGACAGCACTGGAACACCATAAGCAATGGGCAAGGCCAGGCAAGCCTTATGCCGCAAATTTTCAACAGCAAAGGAACGAATCCGTCGGACAATTTGATCGTGTGTGGGCTCCATCGGATCTTTGCTGTCCAAAAATCTGGGAACTCCGCCAGACCCAGTTCCTATCGAGAAATCAATTTGTGTGTATGCTAGTCCGATGGAAAAAAACAATGCTAGGGCAGCTATTGGCTACTGGCTATGAACTTCCTTATTCTAGTCCGGTCGTATGTCATCACATTTTAATCCGTCGGACTTTGGTGTAATTGTGTGTGGCCAAGTCCGTTCATTCGGAAAGTCCGTCGAACTCTGCTGAAAGTCCGTTGGGAAGACCATCGGACCTAGTACGTTGAAAAGTCCGGTCGTGTGTATGCGGCATTAGTCACCCAGATCCTGCACTCAGGTCTGTTCTCACAAGTTCTTGTGTACTGGGATTCCTGCCTTCTGTGCCAGGCAAAATTTCCCTTGTGGACTCTACAGACTGGATCCCAGGTAAAATCCCCCCTTCTTTAGCGAGGTTCATATTAAATATGCTCCCCAGCTTTAGCATAGCTGGAACTTCAATGAGCTCCTTGGCAAGGGTCAGCTGGACTACATGGGAGGGCAGCAGCGCTCCAGGATGGGAACTTCTCCTGGAGAAAAACAAGGCGGCTCCAGGTTTCAGACTATTTATGCTCACTCCCAGTCACCCTTTCCCAGAGATCGGCTGAGCTAACATAAATAATGTGCAATATATGTGTAAAGTGCTGCATAAATTGACAGTGCTATACAGTTACCTGTAATAATAATAATACTAATAATAATTCAGCTGTTGATATGCTTCATATAGCCCACTACTTTCCAGAACTATGCAGAAGGCAGGGGGAAGCAGCCAAATCCAGTGAAACTCAGAACAGACCAGAGCAATCACACTCTGCTCCATTGATTAGAGAGGAGACAAAATAACTCAATTTCCCAATTCTCCTGAGTGGTGAGGAGTTTTAACACTGGTGTCCCTCCTGCCGCCCTTTAGGACCTACTATTGCAACTCTCAAGGCCCTTGAAAATAGTGGTCTCTTTTTGTGCTGACTCAAGCCAGTGAAGACAAAATATTCTATAAACTGACTTCTAGTAGTCGAAGGATTTGTTTATTTTTTTTCATCCTCTTCTCTTTTTTTTGTTTTTCTTTCCTCCAATCTTTTAAAGAGAAATATCAAAATTGGCACAGGTCATTTTAAGAAGGCTACATGGAGAACAAAAGTAGAGGTGCTGACTTTCGAAGGAGCAGTAATTGCAGTCATCTCTAGCAGTCATATGTAATTTGTCTCTAGTCTTTCACCGTCTACTAACCTAGACATTAAAAGGTAGATGGAGCATGACGATCCAGTGTTGGGATTATATTATCTGGAAACAGTGCTCAGAGGCAGCTACCATGTTACTCTCTCAAAGGGATTAAATGTCACTAGAATACAGGAAAAAACATGGGTGCCTCTAAGAGCATCAGCAAGTCCACAAGTGTATCCCCATAGATAAGTAATAGTCACTTCTTTATATTACACTTATGCATAATACGGCAAACAGGCTCAAGGGAAGTAGCACATGTGTTCTCCGCATATAACGGTAATAATGCTGACAAATATGGTGATAATCGCTTCTACGTGTATCAGTTACAGTCACCTTCATGCACTCAATATGGGAAGCCACACTATTATGGCCATGAAGATAAATATACCGTATATACTCGAGTATAGGCCGACCCGAATATAAGCCGAGGAACCTAATTTTACCACAAAAAAAAATGGAAAAACTTATTGACTCGAGTATAAGCCTAGGGTGAGAAATGCGCAGCTACTGTAAGTGGTCAACAATGCCCATTTTCAGCCTCACTGTGCCCATTTGCAGCCATAGGTCCCCCGAACTTCAAACTTAGTAGTTAATGGTTCCTAGATGCCCCCTATCTGCAGCCAATTTGGGGTCTCTGGACCCAAAGGGTCCTGAAATAACATTGCTGCAGATGGACACAGTTGACCGACTTTGGGGCCCCGTATCTTTGGGCCACTTGGTGCTAGGAACCCCAAATTAGGTATCTAAACTCACAACATATTGCACTATAACATATCAAATGATGGGGTTCCTATTACTAAGTGATCCCGAGATACGGGGGCCCCAAATTCGGTTCAGAAAATGTCAAGCACTTTTCTGCAGCAGAGAATTACATTTTCTGAACCGAATTTGGGGCCCCGTATGTCGGGGCCACTTAGTGCTAGGAACCCCAAATTTGGTATGCAAATTCACAACATATGGCCTTACAACATATTAAAAGATCGGGTTCCTATTACCAAGTGACCCCGAAATACGGGGCCCCAAACTCGGTTTAGAAAATGTCTACTTTGGGGCCCCGTATCTTTGGGCCACTTGGTGCTAGGAACCCCAAATTAGGTATCTAAACTCACAACATATTGCACTATAACATATCAAATGATGGGGTTCCTATTACCAAGTGATCCCGAGATACGGGGGGCCCAAACTCGGTTCAGAAAATGTCAAGCACTTTTCTGAAGCAGAGAATTACATTTTCTGAACCGACTTTGGGGTCCCGTATCTCGGGGCCACTTAGTGCTAGGAACCCCATCTTGTATGTTGTAGTGCCATATGTTGTGAGTTTGCATACCAAATTTAGGGTTCCTAGCATTAAGAGGCCCCCCGAGATACAGGGCCCCAAAGTCGGGTCGGAAAATGTCATTTTCTGCTGCAGAAAAGTGATTGACTCATATAAGCCGAGGGGGGCACTTTCAGCACAAAAAAATGTGCTGAAAAACTCGGCTTATACTTGAGTATATACGGTAATGCAGTATTTGTGCTTTATAAGTTACAAAGTCACTTGGTTAGTCAGGTTAAAAGAAGACACAAGTCTATCTAGTTCAACCACCAGAAAAATTAAAAAAATTAAAACTCCATATACACAGTCCTATACCCAAAGTCGTTCCAGAGGAAGGGGAAAAAAAACCCTATGAAGCATAGTCCAATTTGCTCCAGTGGGGAAAAAAAAAACCTTCCCGATACCCATTGCCCGGAGCCCATTGGATTTTCCCTGGATCAATAATCTTTACCTATTAATATTAATATCCAGTTATATTTTGTGCATTTAGGAATAAGATTATGTCCACACGGCTGGATGCATCAGAGGAACTCAATCCAAAGAAGCGTAAACTTATCAGCGCCACTTTAATAAAACTTGAAAATACTTCAAGGAGGTTCAGAGTGAACATCACCCCTTCTTCAGGAGTAAAGATGAGCTTGGGTTTGGACCAAACGTGGAAGGAATAGAAAAGTTAAAATCTGGCACCAGGACATCTCAACATAAAAACTGTTACCTTAATTCATCCATCAAAACATAAAATGGAATCAATTCCTGGAAAGATTAATGCGTTTCACCCTTCTACAAAGGCCTTAGTCATAATGACTAAGGCCTATGTAGGAGGCTGAAATGTGTTATGTTTCGATGGATGAAATAAAAAAGCAGTTTGTATGCCAAGATGTGCTGGTGCCAGATTTTTACTTTTCTATTTTTTCCACGTTTGGTCCAAACCCAAGTTTGGACAGAACCCAAGCAAGTTTGGACCAAACCCAAGCTCATCTTTACTCCTGAAGAGGGAGCGATGTTCACTCTGAACATCCTTGAAGTATTTTCAAGTTTTATTAAAGTGTCTTTTAAAATAAGTTTACGCTTCTTTGGATTGAGTTCCTCTGATCCATCCAGCCATGTGGACATAATCTTATTCCTAAATACACAAAATAAAGTCCAGACCCAGATGTCTTGATCTCATTCTGCTAACTTTTATGGTATTTTTTGGTTGTAACACTTTTCCTGTTGCCATACAAATGTGGAAGGAAGCTGTCACTCCTGCCCTCTGCCACCCAGTCAACTGCGGCCAGGTCATTTCAGGGTCGAGGATCGTGACATGGCTCTATTAGATCAATTAGGACACATTAGGTCAATGTCATTGTCCTATCATGGCTATGCAGGGCAGGACTTAGGACGGTGGGGGCCCCTGGGCTTGAGTCACTTTCGGGCCCTACCTTCTATACATTACCGTATTTATCGGCGTATAACATGCACCGGCGTATAACACGCACCCCAAGTTTAGGAGGGAATTTTAAGGAAAAAAACTTTTAGGAGGGAAGTTTAAGGAAAAAAATTACATTTAAATGTCCATCAATGCAGCCTGATCAGTGTCCATCTGCAGCCTTGCCCATTTATCTGCAGCCTTGTCCAGTGTCATTTGTAGCCTTGTCAGTGTAGCCTTGTCAGTGTAGCCTTGCCCCAGTGTCATTTGCAGCCTTGTCATTGCAGTCTTGAAGCTTAAAAATGGCGCAGCCGAGATACAGAGTCCTGTGTATCTCGGCGGCTCTCGGGTCCTCTCGCCGGCTCTCGGGTCCTCTCGCCGGCTCTCGGGTCCTCTCGGCGGGTCTCGGGTCCTCTCGCAGTCCCAAACGGAGCCGTGAGTAGCCGAGTGCACTCGGCTCGGCTCACAGTCATGCCCAGTCCCTGTGTTATGTCCTTCATAGGTCGGGACTGGGCGTGACTGTGAGCGGAGCCGAGCTAAGTACACTCGGCTATCTATCTCATTGGGGCCCCCTATTGGGCGGGGCCCATGGGCTTGAACCCAGTCAAACCCAATGGTAAGTCCGGCCCTGTGGCTATGTGACTATAGTAGGAAAATAATTACCATGAGCACCCTGCCTCCTTTTATACATACAGCTGCAGGGTGGCGAATTGCCTGACGGCAGTTGATTGGGTGGCAGTGAGCAGGAGTGACAGCTTCTTTCCAAGATTGGGCCAAACCCAAGTTTTAAACCAAACCTGAGTTCATTTCTACCTACATTTCTACCGCAACCTACTCTTTGTTGGATTAAGTTCCTCTGATCCATCCAGTCTTGAGACTATACATCTTATAAAGCACTAATACTATAGTATATTTATTTACATAATCCCATGTGAGCCTTTCCATGTGAGTGCATGATTGTAATTGTAACTAATACACTTAGAAGTTATTTTCACCTTATTTGACACCATATTTCCGTTACCATTATCTGCGGTGGACACTTTGAGAAATTACCTGTGATTTCAGCCATATAAAGAGGTGATCATTACCTATATCTGTAGACACGTGTCATGTGTGGATTTGCTGATGCTCTTGGAAGCTCCCGTGTTTTTTCTTGTATTTTTAATTACTGTCTACTGAGGCATGTCCCCAGTCTCCAACAATTCCTATAGCATGTTTGCGGTTTCTGATCATCTCCTGTTGCATGTCTGCGGTACATTACAGCTTTATGCAGCATGACATTCCCATTCATATTTTGTGTGAACAAATACTGTAGCTGCTGACTTTTAATATTAGGGCAACTTACCTGTCCAGGGATCCAGCGATGTCCTCACCTGAGCCAATTCTTCAGTCGGCTATCGGGTGCGGCCACCGCCATCCTACTGTGCAAGCGCAAAGCCTTCTGGGACCTGTGAAGTGTCCCAGAAGGCTGCAGTGGAAGGAGTCCTTTGGCTCAGTTCACCACGGCTAGAATTGGGACCCCCAAAAGGTGCCAAATGTGGGGGGGGGGGAGGAGGCAGCCAAGTGGAGCTTCCCCTTTGGAGCTCTGCTTTAAAGAGCACCAAAAAAAGACAAGTAGAGGTCTATTTACTAGTACTTCCTGTGGTCTCCCTACAGCAGATCTTTTCCTTGGTAATGGCTTACCATTTCTTACTCTGTACTGTGTCTCTGTGCGGTGGCAGCCATTTTGGGAGGGGAGCAGGGCTTTGCTTCCTCATGACAGACAAACAACATATAACAAACCAACCATTCATTCTACGGCATGTAGAGCGTTGTGATGCGAATACCTCTAGAGTAAAGGAGAATACATCACCTACTATGTGATGCATCTCTCTCTCCATTCCTCTTCATGTGTATCTACCACACCCTACAGACTGTCTTTTTCTTCTCTCCAAGGCTCTGATGAAGTGGGAAAAGCTCGAAACGCGTTAGCCTACTTCGAGCATTTGCCCTTGCATGGGCATAATGAATTATTAATTTTTAATGAATATCTTGTAACCCATTTTAATGAATTCGTAGTAATTTCTTTGTATTTATCCACTTTGTTTATGAATAAATCATATCACTTTGATTCATGCGTTATATCACGCGCCTTCCACCCCCTTTTTTTCGCTTAGCTTTGCATCCTCATGTCAGATCTGCCCACAATGACTGGTGGGGGGATATTCAAGAAGCAGTAGGAGAGGTAGAGTAATACAGATCCATAGAATGGATAAAGTAAAAGCAGGGAGATCCATGTACTGCAGGTTCACAGGTACAGCTTCCTCTCCGGCAAAGGAGAACAGTAAGCACTACATCACCAAATATCAACCCAAATCTAGTAAGACAAACAATCAGAGGCAGCAGCGCCTTATGTCGCGTACACGCGATCGGAATTCTCGTCGGAAAAGCCTTGGATGTTTTTTTCGATGGAATTTCAGATGGAATTCCACTCAAGCTTGTCTTGCCTACACAAGGTCACACCAAATTCCGACTGTCAAGAACGCAGTGACGTACAACACTACGACGAGCCGCGAAAATGAAGTTCAATGCTCCCGAGCATGCATCGTATTGTTTCTGAGCATGCGTAGGAATTTTGCATGTCGGAATTGATACAGACGATCGGATGTGGCCCCTTGCTTTCCCTTTTTCTGGCCTATGGGGCACTATTCCACCAATTAACACCAGTGAGGGGGCACCATTCCCTCTAATGACACCATCACGCAATTAAATCCAATGATAGGGCACTGATGCTGGGGAATTATCTACTCCCAATGGCCACAGTCTGGCCCCCCCCTAAAGCCTGAAGAACAGTAAACTGGCCCCTTGCTTAGAAAGTTTGGAGAAAGTTTGGAGACCCCTGATCTATGAGGATAAAGAACATGAAATAAAGTGTACTGCTACGTATTTGTTGAATGACATTTAAAACAAAAAGTAAATTATACAATGTACGGCTTTTCTATGTCTTCTGTAAGAAAACAAAACTTTTCTTTTTGACTTCAGCTCCACTTTAACACAAGCTGAGGCCAATAGTTAAATGAAGCATGACCGCTCTGGTAATATCGCTGCTGACTGGGGAGATAACATTCTGCTTATACGGACAACAGGCGGCTTATGCTCTGCAGATTTTTTAATGTAGATTTGCCAGCTAAACCACAAAGACAGAAAATAGCATCTGCAAATGGATCTGTGACTCAACACAACTGCGAATTCAACAAATACACAAAATGTGTTTCAAAAATTTCCTTTTTCCCCCAATTATAGAGCAAATTCCAGACGACAAGATAAGGCAGAGGGTAAATTGTTAATAGTATCCAGCAAACGCAGTGACCATAAGAGACCATTAACATTTTTGTGCTAACATGTGTTGCATTAACCACTTTCAGACCGGACCAATTTGCAGCCAAAGGACCAGGCCCCTTTTTGCGATTCGGCACTGCGATGATTTAACTGACAATTGCGCGGTCGTGCGACGTGGCTCCCAAACAAAATTGACGTCCTTTTTTCCCACAAATAGAGCTTTCTTTTGGTGGTATTTGATCTCCCCTGCGGTTTTTATTTTTTGCGCTATAAACAAAAAAGAGCGACAATTAAAAAAAAAAACGCATTCTTTTTTATTTTTTGCTATAATAAATATCCCCCAAAAATATATAAAAAAAAATTTTTTTTCCTCAGTTTAGGCCGATACGTATTCTTCTACATATTTTTGGTAAAAAAAAAAAAGTGATTATTGATTGGTTTGCGCAGAAGTTATAGCGTTTACAAGATAGGGGATAGTTTTATAGCATTTTTATTAATAATTTTTTTTTTTATTAGTAATGGCGGCGATCAGCGATTTTTATTGTGACTGCGACATTATGGCGGACACATCGGACAATTTTGACACATTTTTGGGACCATTGTCATTTATACAGCAATCAATGCTATTTAAATGCATTGATTCCTGTATAAATGACACTGGCAGTGAAGGGGTTAACCAATAGGTGGCAGTGTAGGGGTTAAGTATGCCTAGGGGTGTGTTTCTTACTGTGGGGGGGGGCGTGGCTGTCAGCTAGTGAATGCTGATCTCTGCTCCAATCACAGGGAGCAGAGATCAGCGTCACTAGTTGCTAGGCAGAACGGGGAGATGCTGTTTATTTCCGCATCTCCCCGTTCAGCCTTCCCGTGAGACGATCGCGGGTGTCCCCGCAGCGATCCAGTCCGCGGGACCCGCGACCGGCCTCATGGGGGTCCCGACCAGCACGATGGCACGGCGGCATCTTAAAGGGGACGTATATATACGCCCTTATGCCTGTCCGTGACATTCTGCCGACGTATATCGGCGTGCGCCGGTCGGGAAGCGGTTAAGGCAGCCAGTTATTTTATTTTTTTACGGGTACCTACATAGCGACGTCATTTTACACAGCGCTTTACATATATATTATACATTCCCATCAGTCCCGGCCCTCAAGGAGCTTACCATTCAAGGTCCCTAGCTCACATGCATACAAATACTAGGGTCAATTTACCTACCGGCATGTCTTTGGAGTGTGGGCGGAAACTCGAGTACACGGAGGAGACCCACACAGGCAGAACATGCAAGTAGTGTCATGGTTGGGAATTTGGACTTATGGTTCTAGTGCTGCTAGGCAGAAGTGATAACCACTGACCCACTGCATGAATGGGCTGCCAATCCACCAAGTCTTCACAACAATTGTTTTTTGGCACAAATTTTGTAATGCAATACATGTGCATAGCTTTAGGGGGCGATTTATAAAACATTCTTTGCACTAATCTCAGAAACATTTGTGAAAACTGAACTGATATTCACTGTATGTTTTCAAATAGATTCATTCCTGTATCATCAGCTCCATCTTGTGGTCAAAACCCAGTATAGTTATTAAAATACTTAAATGAGAAAATATACAGCATTTTGACCACTAGATGGAGCTGATGATAGATTAACCACTTGCTTACTGGGCACCCAAACCCCCCTCATGCCCAGACAAATGTTCAGCTTTCACGCTGTCCGACTTTGAATGACAATTGTGCGGTCATGCAACGCTGTACCCAAATTAAATTTTTTATCATTTTTTTTTCACACAAATAGAGATTTCTTTTGGTGGAATTTAATCATCACTGCTGGGTTTTTTATTTTTTTGCTAAAAAAAAAAACGAAAAAAGACCGGGAAAAAAATCAGTTTCATAGTTTGCTATAAAATTTTGAAAACAGGTAATTTTTCACCTTCATTGATGTACGCTGATGAGGCTGCACTTATGGCACTGATGGGCACGGATAGGCGGCACTGATAGGCTGCACTGATAGGCTCTGATAAGGCAGCACTGATAAGCACTGATAGACTGCACTGATAGGCTCTGATAAGGCAGCACTGATAAGCACTGATATGTGGCACTGATAGGTGGCACTAATGGGGGGCACTGATAGGTGGCACTAATAGGCACTGACGATCACTGATGGGTGGCACTGATGGGCACTGGTAAGCGACACTCATGGGCACTGATAGGCTGCATTGTTGGGCACTGATAGGCTACACTGATGGGCACTAATAAGGCCACACTGATGGGGACTGAGAGATGGCACTGATGGGTGGCACTGATGGTTATCACTAATGGGCAGCACTGAAGAGCACTGATAGGTGGCACTAATAGGTGGCACTGACGATCACTGATGGGCACTGGTAAGCGGCACTCATGGGCACTGATAGGCTGCACTGTTGGGCACTGATAGGCTGCACTGATAGGCACTAATAAGGCAGCACTAATGGGGACTGAGAGATGGCACTGATGGTTACCACTAATGGGCGGCACTGAAGAGCACTAATAGGTGGCACTGATGATCACTGATGGGCACTGGTAAGCGGCACTCATGGGCACTGATAGGCTGCACTGTTGGGCACTGATAGGCTGCACTGATAGGCACTAATAAGGCAGCACTAATGGGGACTGAGAGATGGCACTGATGGTTACCACTAATGGGCGGCACTGAAGAGCACTGATAGGTGGCACTAATAGGTGGCACTGACGATCACTGATGGGTGGCACTGATGAGCACTGGTAGGTGACACTGATAGGCAGCACTGATGAGGCACTGATGGGCATTGATTGGCAGCACTGGTGGGCAAAGGTAAGTGGCGCTGTGAGCACTTGTAGGTGGCAATGGTGAATACTGATAGGTGGCTCTGGTGGGCACAGATGAGGCAGCCATGGCTCTCTGTGTGAGGGACCGAGGTCCCTCTGACAGAAGCTGGTGATCAGCTTTTTTCCCCCTCAAGCTGACAGCGTTTGGAGACCCCTGACATAGATCACCCATTCTGGCCATCTGATAGACACAATCCATTCGGTGTAATTGCTCAGGGCTCCAAAAAAAGCCTCCTATGTGGGGTCTGTAAAACGTGCCAAGACCACCTTAAAGCAGAACTAAACCCTCCTGTCCTTTTCAGCCAAGGAAGCTGCTTCTGTTTAATCTGCAACTGCCACGATGCTGCAGATGTGATCAGTTAGGACCCCAGACATCGGATGGTTTGAAAGTCTGGTTGAGAGCACAAGCAACTGTGACAGTTAGCACTCCCGGCATGCCTGAAATGTAATTGTATTTTGAAACCGTTTAAAGCGGTGGGTTTAGTTCCACTTTAACTGGGAGCTCTTGATATGAAGCAGCAGCAGCTCATCTACAAGACGCTCCTGGGCTGCCGTCCTCCTCATCCTCCCCCAGGGAATATGCAAATTCTTCAGTAAACCTGAGTGCTGTCCATAAATCAGCAACACCGCAGCTGCAAATCCAGCCTGCCGATTAATCACACTCTGCCGTCCGTCCAGGGAATATCCCGCTCTAATATTGCTGGGCCAATGGATGTTCTATATATTATATCACAGCAAAAGGAAGAAACGTCCTTAACCGCTTCAGCTCTGGAAGATTTTACCCCCTTTATGACTTTTTTTTTTCACAAATATTTGTGAATATTTTTTCAATTTCACAAATAGAGCTTTTTTTTTTGGGTGGTACTTGATCACCACTCGTTTTATTTTTAATTTTTTTGTGATATTAATAAAAGGCCGGAATTTTTTAAATAAAAAAAAAACAAAAAACATATTTTCTACTTTCTGTTATAAAACATATCAAATAAAATCAAATTTCTTCATAAATTTAGGCCAAAATGTATTCTGCTACAAATGTCTTTGGTAAAAAAAAAAAAAAAAAAAAGAATCCCAATAAGTGCACATTGATTGGTTTGGGGAGAAAGTTATTGCGTCTACAAACTATGGGATATACACTATATTGCCAAAAGTATCGGGACACCTGCCTTTACACACATGAACTTTTCAACCCCGGAAGATTTTACCCCCTTCCTGACCAGAGCACTTTTTGCGATTCGGCACTGCGTCGCTTTAACTGGCAATTGCGCGGTCGTGCGACGTTGCACCCAAACAAAATTGACGGCCTTTTTTTCCCACAAATAGAGATTTCTTTTGGTGGTATTTGATCACCTCTGCGGTTTTTATTTTTTGCGCTATAACAAAATTAACAAAAAAAGAGCAACGATTTTGAAAAAAAAAGCATTATTTTTTACTTTTTGCTATAATAAATATCCCCAAAAAATATATAAAAAAACTTTTTTTTTTCTCAGTTTAGGCCGATATGTATTCATCCACATATTTTTGGTAAAAAAAAAAATTGCAATAAGCGTATATTGATTGGTTTATAGCGTCTCCAAAATAGTGGATAGTTTTATGGCATTTTTTTTATAAATTTTTTTTTTTTTACTAGTAATGGCGGACGATCTGCGATTTTTATCGTGACTGCGACATTATGGCGGACACATCGGACACTTTTGACAAATTTTTGAGACCATTGGCATTTATACAGCGATCAGTGCTATAAAAATGCATTGATTACTGTAAAAATGTCACTGGCAGGGAAGGGGTTAACACTAGGGGCGATCAAGGGGTTAATTGTGTTCCCTCAGTGTGTGTTCTAACTAGAGGGGGGAGGGGACTGTGTAGGGGAGATGACAGATCGCTGTTTATACTCTGTATGAACAGACGGATCTGTCTGTAATCCCCTCAGAAAACCGGAAACGGTGTGTTTACACACACAGATCCCGATTCTCGGTGTGCCCCGAGTGATCGCAGGAGCCCGGCGGTGTGCGCAACCGCCGGGGACTTGCATCGGCTTCGTGGGCGAGCAGGGGGCGTGCGCCCCCTAGTGGCCAAATCTGGAAGCGACGTAACATGACGGTGATTTGCGCAGCCGAGCCATGTTGCCGCAGTATAACTACGGTGGCTGGTCGGCAAGCGGTTAATGGCATCCCAGTCTTAGTCCGTAGGGTTCAATATTGAGTTGGCCCACCCTTTGCAGCTATAACAGCGTGTGTGGGCTCCATCGGACTTTTTCCGTCGGAATTTCCGACGGAAAAAGTTTGAGATCCTGCTCTCAAATTTTCTGACAACAAAGTCCTATCGGACTTTTTCCGATCGTGTGTAGCGAATTCCGACGGACAAAGTGCCACGCATGCTCAGATCAAATTACAAGACCAAAGCTATTGGCTACTAGCCTTTACATCAGGAGTGCCCAACCTTTTGAAGCACGAGGGCCACTTAAGCGACTTGGTAACCAGTAGCGGGCCGCATATGCAGAGCAAACACAGCCCACTAAATTCTTTTTTTTTAGCGGATCGGATTGGAGGTAGGACACAAGTTGGTTTACATCTGCCACTCCTTAGAGGTGAATGGAGGGCCCAATTGGGTCAGACTGACTGTGTGAAAGGGGCCCAAGGCTGCTTTCACACTGATGCACTGAGGTTTTCCCGCATTGTGGGTGCAACGCAGTGTACCTTTGGCTTTCCTGCACCTTGCAATAGACTTCTATTATACTCTACAGGTTTGGTGCACTTTGAGAAAGCTCACCAAACTCTAAGGTAATAACAGAAGTCTATGTCTCAGTGCAGGTAACCCTGCAGGTGCACTGCTCTGCATCTGCGGATCAGTTTGAAAGCAGCCCAGTGACCACTGCAGAACAGATACAGGGGGTCCCCGAGTTACGAACTCGTTAGGGACTGGCCCCGTGTACGGAAGTCGGAAATGTTCGTAAGTCGGCGCGCATGCGCAGACCGACAAATACGGAGATTTCCGGACATTTCCGATGTTCCGTCTGTTGCCGTTCTGCGCATGCGCGGCAAATTACGGACATTTCCGGCATTTTCCGGCGCTCCGTATGGCCGCGCATGCGCAGAACGGCCGAAAGACGGCGAAAACCACCGAAAAATGGCGGAGGGTCCCCGTTCGTAAGTAGGGGTTGTTCGTAGGTCGGGTGTTCGTAAGTCGGGGACCCCCTGTATGCCAATATATACACTGTGATTTGAGCAATAAACTGAGATTTAATAACAGTATTCTATTCTATTCCATCCCAGAGCAGGAGGTCGCGGGCCACATCAGAGTGCTCCGCGGGCCACATGTGGCCCCCGGGCCACTGGTTGGGCACCCCTGCTCTACATAGTTCCGTTGTACGCAACGAAGGTCACCACGTTCAGAATGATCGGATTTGTCCCACCGTGTGTATGCAACACCAGTGTCGGACAAAATCCGTCGGAAAATCTGAAAAAATCAGACGGATTTTGTGGTCGGAATTTCCGACCGTGTGTATGGGGCATAAGACTGGGATGTCATTAAAGCGGAATGACACTGTCTGTAATGTATTTTTTTTTTTTGTGCAATGAGAAGGATATGGAGATGGTTATTGCACACTCACGTGTTCCGTTTTCAGAGGGAACTGCTGCCGGTTTTCGTCACAAATAAACACTTATAAAAAGTGTTGCTGCTGGGTGCCATCTTGCCTGTGGGCATGTGAAACCACACAGGCACCTTCTATGGCCCAGCATGCACCGCCGTTACTGCGCCGATCTCACGCGTGCGCAGTAACGGCAAAGTGTAGCTCACGTTCGCCGAAATCTCGCGAGATTTCGGCAGGAGCCCCGTAAATCTCGCGAGATTTCGGCGGATGTCCGCACTGACTCCTGGGATCAATGACACCAGATCCCAGGAGACAGTGCGGCATGACGAGGATCGACGCACAGACCCCGCCCACCCCCGAAGAGACAGAGCAGCAATTACAAGGTAAGTGCAAAAAAAAAAAACACTTCATTTAGTACTCTTTGCCTGATTTGGAAGGCAAAGAGATTTACTAAATGAAGTGTGTGCAGCACCGCTTTAAAGTTCACGTGGGTGTAAAGGCAGGTGTCCCAATATTTTTGGTAATATAGTATATATTTGAAAATTGATCAGTCCTGATGTACTGACGGACTATCTAATGTCTTGAGGCAACAAAATGCCAGGACAGTACAAATACCCTGCAAATGCGTTTTCAAGTTTACAAATCTTCGAATATTCGAATTTACGAATATTCGGAAACATTCGTTAAACGGGGTTTCAATAATTCGGATATTTCCGAATGAACTAATTTGTCGAATTGCTCAGGGACTGAGGTCCAACCTGGTGCTGCACTGACCACACATGGAGCATCGATCCCTACTGAGATCATCGATCACAGCCAAGAATTTTCAGGTCAAGCGCGGCAAAACACAACTGAATTATTACAGCAACGTCCTATTACATTCTCTCTCTCCGCGGAATCCCCAGGCACCTGAACTGTTTTTTTCAGAAAGCTGTGTCCACCCGTACACTCCGCAATTAATTATAAGGCCGTTCTACGCATATTTCTTTTTTATTAAAAACATAGAAATTTGTTTTGATCATTAACCACTTGCCAACCAGCCGCCTTCATTATACTACGGCAGGTCGGCTCGTTTCACGCAAATCGCCATAGCTGTACATCGGCCCTTTAAACAGCTATAGCGGGCACACGCACCCGCTGCGTGGCAGTGGAGCTGATGCACGTGGCCGACGGCCGCGATGTCTGCCGGCCACCTGCGATTGCTCCACAGGGAGCCAGAACGGGTATCTCTCAATGTAAACAAACAGATGCCCGTTCTGACAGGGGAGGAGAGAGAGATCTGCTGTTCCTAGTGATTAGGACTAGCGATCTCTCTCCTCCTCCTCCAGTCAGTCCCCTCCCCCCACAGTTAGAAACACCTCCCTAGGGAACACATTTAACCCCTTGATCTCCCCCTAGCGTTAAGCCCTTCCCTGTCAGTGACATTTATACAGTAATCAGTGCATTTTTAAAGCACTGATCTCTGTATAAATGTCAATGGCCCCAAAAAAGTGTCCGATCTGTCCGCCGCAATGTTGCAGTCCCGCTAAAAATTGCTGATCACCACCATTACTAGTAAAATAAATTTTAAAAAATGCCATAAATCTAAAGATTTTTGGTTAAAATAAAAAAAAAAACGCAATAAGTGTATATTGATTGGTTTGCGCAAAAGTTATAGACGCTATAACTTTTGTGCAAACCAATCAATATACACTTATTGCGTTTTTTTTTACATTTTTTTTAACAAAAATCTGTAGAAGAATGCATATTAGCCTAAACTAATGAAGACATTTTTTATTTTTTATATTTTTTGGGGATATTTATTATAGCAAAAAGTCGAAAATATTGTTTTTTTTTCAAAAATGTTGGTCTTTTTTTGTTTATAGCGCAAAAAAAAAAAAAATGATCGAATACCACCAAAAGAAAGCTCTATTCGTGGGGAAAAAAAGGACGTAAATTTTGTTTAGGTACAACGCCGCACGACCGCGCAATTGTCAGTTAAAGCGACGCAGTACTGTATCGCAAAAAAATGGCCTGGTCATTAAGGGGGAAAATCCTTCCGGTCCTTAAGTGGTTAAAACAGAACTGCAGCCAAAAAAATTGAATAAATACACAGCTGAAATTATACTGTTTTACCCATCACAGTACACAGTTTATGATTCTGTTTAGCCCACTTTGTGATTCTCACAGATCAGATTCCATAGGCAGAAGGGTGACGCCATTTTTTTTTTTACGTCGATTTTTTTAAGCCAGATCATGAGGTGAAAAACAACTAAAAAAATTAAAAATTAAAAAAATGGATTGTGAATCAAAAAGTCCAAACAAGGTTGACATGTTTCATGGTGTGTCCCTGAGCTCTGAAGAAGAGGGGACACCATTCGAAACGTGTCAGTTTGTTTGGACTTTTCATTCCACAACTGATACTGGTAAGCAGATCATGGTAGGTAGATCATCTGGTGGACTTTATATTTTGCTTGACACATTCATTTAATTTGTAAGTATAATCATACCTCCCAACTTTTTGAGATGGGAATGAGGGACACCTATCAACAAAAGTATGCAGGCATAGGACACCCCCCCTGCCACGCCCCCTTAAAGGAGAATTGTACAAAAAAACAAGATTGGTTAAACCCACAAGTGCTTTTTTTTTTACCACTATTATTCCTTTATATTGGCTTTTGGAATTTACAAATGCAGCAATTTAGAAATCAGATGAAAGGTTTAGCGCTGGAAAACACTTTTTGATAGATAAAAAGTGCGTTTTATATACGTCTATATAGATCAGAGTAAATTGAGGGACAAATGAGGAGGAAAGAGGGACAGAGGGACATTGCTCCAAATCAGGGACAGTCCCTCGAAATCAGGGACAGTTGGGAGCTATGGTATAATGTATACATTTTTTAAATAATAAATTGTTGCTATGGTAATGTGCTAGGCTGTGCACCCCAAAGATTGTGTGTGTGCGTATGTGTATATCTGTATATATATATATATATATACACACACACACACACGCACTCTTATAAATAAATGTAAACAAACATTTTAAAATGGATTAAAACATGGATGGTGTCAGTAGAGCAGTATGTGGTTTTAGTAGAGCAGTGGATGTGTCAGTAGCGCAGAGGTTGGTGTCAGTAGGGCAGAGGTTGGTATCAGTAGGGCAGAGGACGGTGTCAGTAGTGCAGAGGACGGTGTTAGTAGTGCAGAGGACGGTGTCAGTAGTGCAGAGGACAGTGTCAGTAGTGCAGAGGATGGTGTCAGTAGTGCAGAGGATGGTGTCAGTAGGGCAGAGGACGGTGTCAGTAGTGCAGAGGACAGTGTTAGTAGTGCAGAGGACGGTGTCAGTAGTGCAGAGGACAGTGTCAGTAGTGCAGAGGATGGTGTCAGTAGTGCAGAGGATGGTGTCAGTAGTGCAGAGGATGGTGTCAGTAGTGCAGAGGACGGTGTCAGTAGTGCAGAGGATGGTGTCAGTAGTGCAGAGGACGGTGTCAGTAGGGCAGAGGACAGTGTCAGTAGGGCAGAGGACGGTGTCAGTAGGGCAGAGGACGGTGTCAGTAGGGCAGAGGATGGTGTCAGTAGGGCAGAGGTTGGTGTCAGTAGGGCAGAGGAAGGTGTCAGTAGGGCAGAGGACGGTGTCAGTAGTGCAGAGGAAGGTGTCAGTAGTGCAGAGGACGGTGTTAGTAGTGCAGAGGACAGTGTCAGTAGTGCAGAGGATGGTGTCAGTAGTGCAGAGGATGGTGTCAGTAGTGCAGAGGACGGTGTTAGCAGTGCAGAGGACGGTGTTAGTAGTGCAGAGGATGGTGTCAGTAGTGCAGAGGATGGTGTCAGTAGTGCAGAGGATGGTGTCAGTAGTGCAGAGGACGGTGTTAGTAGTGCAGAGGATGGTGTCAGTAGTGCAGAGGACGGTGTCAGTAGTGCAGAGGACAGTGTCAGTAGGGCAGAGGACGGTGTCAGTAGTGCAGAGGATGGTGTCAGTAGTGCAGAGGATGGTGTCAGTAGGGTAGAGGACGGTGTCAGTAGTGCAGAGGATGGTGTCAGTAGTGCAAAGGACGGTGTTAGTAGTGCAGAGGACGCTGTCAGTAGTGCAGAGGATGGTGTCAGTAGGGCAGAGGAAGGTCTAAGGTGTTTTTAAGGGGAACTCCACGCCAAAAACATGAGCCCCCCCCCCCCCAAAAATAATCCATACCAGGCCCTTTTGGGTCTGGCATTGATTTTAAGGGGATCTCCAAGCCAAAATAAAAAAATTTAAATGGTGTGGAGTCCCCTCCAAAATCCATACCAGACCCTTTCCGGAGCATGCAGCCTGGCAGGCCAGGAAAGGGAGGGGATGAGCGAGTGCCCCCCCGCCCCTCCTGATCCATACCAGGCCGCTTGCCCTCAACATGGGGAGGCTGCTTTGGGGTGACCCCCAAAGCACCTTGTCCCCATGTTGATGGGGACAAGGGCCTCTTCCCGACAACCCTGGCCGGTGGTTGTTGGGGTCTGTAGGCAAGGGGCCTTATTGGAATCTGGAAGTCCCCTTTAACAAGGGGGCTCCCAGATCCCGCGCCCCCTATGTGAATGGGTATTGGGTACATTGTACCCCTAACGATTCACCAAAAAAGTGTCAAAAAGTAAAAGCCACAAGAGACTGTTTTTGACCATTCCTTTATTTAAAAAGAAAAAGAAAAAAAAAAGTGTCCCGCGATGTACATACATCTTCAATCACATCCCCCCTGACGGACCAGAAAAAAAGAAAAAGCTCCGCCTCCATGGGAGGCCTCCCAGCGACTGCTGTCTCTTCACTTTGACAGCTGTTATATAGGCAAGGGCAGGGCCACCCGGAGATGTAAGCGAGTGACCTGCCCCTTCTGACATCATGTGGCGTCAGAGGGGGGCGGGGTAATTTTCTATTCGGTTTTTCTATTTTTCGGGTCCGTCGGGCAGAGCGATTGAAGATAGATTTACATTGCGGGACACTTTTTTTTTTTTTATAATAAAGGAATTGTTAAAAACTGTCTCTTGTGTTTTTTTTCTTTTTGAAACTTTTTGAGGTGGTGAATGGGTGAATGGTGAATGGGTATGGGTACAATGTACCCGATACCCCAATCACATAAGGGGGCGGGATCAGGGGGCTCCCTTTAACGAGATTCCGATAATCCCCCACCCGCAGACCTTGACAACCACCGGCCAGGGTTGTCGGGAAGAGGCCCTTGTCCCCATCAACATGGGGACAAGGTGCTTTGAGCTTGTATGGACTGAGTGTAGTAGAGCAGTATGTGGTGTCAGTAGAGCAGTGGACGTGTCAGTAGTGCAGAGGTATGTGTCAGTAGGGCAGAGGTTGGTGTCAGTAGGGCAGAGGTTGGTGTCAGTAGGGCAGAGGTTGGTGTCAGTAGGGCAGAGGATGGTGTCAGTAGGGCAGAGGACGGTGTCAGTAGTGCAGAGGACGGCCAAAAGTCAAAACCCTATGCTGTTTTCTTTTCCATTTTTTTTTTTTTGATCTATATTACCGGGAGTCGGCAATACATTACAGCTGCGAGCAAGTTTAGATTACATTTTTTCCTTTAGAAATGTCATTATTGCTGGGGTAAGTTCTATACATCGCACAGATGCGCCCCTTTACAGGCAGACTAAGGGGACACTCCAGGTATTATATTTAAAGGAATATTACATTTTTATTGTTTCACTTTAACCATTATTAAAATCACTGCTCCTGAAAAAAAAAACTTTTTTTGCATTGATACATGTCCCCCAGGACAGTACCCAGGTCCCCAAACACTTTTTTATGGCAATAACTTGCATATAAGCATTTAAAATGAGGACGTTTGATTCTTCATGTCCGTGTCCCATAGACTTTAATAGCGTTCGCATGTTCACTATAACTTTTTACCTGTCCGAGGTGTCCTGGTGCCAACTGAACCGGGGGGGGGGGGGGGGGGTGTTCAGCCCCATCTCTAAGAATCTCACAGGAACTCACTGTGCATTTCAGTTAGACATGTGCACAATAGAAAAATTTGTTTCGTTTAGTTTCTGTTAGTTTCCGTTGATTCGTAACGATTCGTAATTTCGTAAGCCGTCGTTGTTCGTATTCGTAACGATTCGTATTTTCGTAAGAGTTATTTTTTCGTTTTTCTGTTAGTTTAATTTTCGTTTATTCGAAATTCGGACGCATTTGTATCTTCGTAGATTTAGTTACATTCGTACTTTCGTAAGATTGATTTATTCGTACTTTTGTAACATTGTTTTCGTAGATTTGTAATCGGAGCATAATTCATAATTTTATGTAATGTGTATGCTATTATTACATTGTAAGAGACACGTAAAATTACGAATCGAAAAAAAAAGTTAAGAATTTTTTCGTTCAATCCATTCGAAGCACGTTAAGCAGCGCCATTGTATGGGGCACGGAAAATTACCAATTCAACAAAAAAAAACAAAAGTTACGAATGTACAAATTTTTTCGTTCATTTTGATTTTCGTTGTTCCTATTTTCGTTTTTCGGATTTTCTTCTTTTGTAGTTTCGTTGTTTCTAATGTGGTTATTTCGTATTTTCGTTGTTTTTCATATTCGTTCGATTCGAACATTCGTTAAAATCTTTAGCGAATCATTCGTTCATTCGTACGATAACGAATATAACGAATTTTGACAGAAAACGGAAAAAAACAAAACGAATTGCACATGTCTAATTTCAGTGCGATTCTCATCCGGTTTAGTGTGGTGTGATTCGAGCCCAGTCATTTTGATCGATTGATCCGATCTCTTTCACTGTTCCCCCCCGGAAGTGTAACCCCCCCCAACGCCTGGTGTGATCTACACCCCATTAGCTTCAATTGAGGGCAGATAGGTTCAACCGAACTACGGTATGTAACAATGTATTCCACACAATTTTTACATAGATGTGCCTCACTGTGCTTTTAGCAAGTCCACAGATTGCGTTGAAAATATTTCTAATTATGATATATGAATATATCGGGTACCTTCGTTTACTGGGTATGACTCCCATCTCCTCGCTGTCTCCATCTTGCATGACTCTCTTGGCCTGCCACCATTCGTCATCAGAGGCATTGATGACATGTAGAATGTCTCCGAACCTAAAGCTCAGGCCTTGGCTGGGGAGTCCGCTGTCTTTGCTTCTGTCATAGTCAAACATGGCTCTGCGGGAGAAAACGAAAAGAGAAGATTACTGATCTGATTACATATTGTATGGGGTTGTAGAAAAAAAATCTGTTATCTGTTCAAAGTGCACATTTCATTATGTGATTTTTTTTTTGACCCTTTAATAAAAAGGCACAAGAATTGTGTTTGAAACACAAAACATTTTTTTTAAGTGCAGGATTGCAAAAATTAAGGGCATTTGGAAGTTTACAGAATACAAAAAGAGAAGGGGGCGAGGGATTTATTAAAAACTAATTAGAGTGCCATCATTTCTCCACACCAAACTCATCCAACCATGTCTATATGGAACGGCCTGTACACGGGGGCACAGGCATTTTGGAACAGAAAAGGACCTTCCTTCAAATGCTATAGTAACATTGGAAGCGCACAATTGTCTAAAATGCCTTTGAATGTTGTACCCTCCACTGGAAACACCTTAAATCGGGGGTCAGCAACCTGTAGATCGTGGACAGGTGCCTGGTAGATCGTGGTCCGGGTTTGCTGACCCACCAATACCGAGCATCAAACAGAGTGCAGTGCAGAGGGACTACTTGTAAAGTTGGAGCTGTACTAGGGAGCAAGAGCCACATAAGCAGATGGCTCCTCTGTAGTGCCGG
Organism: Lithobates sylvaticus; assembly: GCA_028564925.1. Classification (NCBI taxonomy): domain Eukaryota; kingdom Metazoa; phylum Chordata; class Amphibia; order Anura; family Ranidae; genus Lithobates; species Lithobates sylvaticus. The sequence goes on along the minus strand of CM053027.1, from coordinate 606,384,304 downwards.
CTACTGTCCCATGCAGGGGCGGGTCCAGGGGGGGCAACGGGGCAATTGCCCCCTCCGAGAATGTGGGTGAGTAAGCGGGTGGCTCCAAGGGTGAGAGCGTGGGCGGCTCCGCGAGTGAGAGCGCGAGAGGGCCGGGTGGCTCGGTCGGTGAGCGGGCGGGTGAGAGAGTGGCCGAGCAGCTGGGTGGCTTGGTGTGTGAGTGGGCCAATCAGGGAACCAGCAGGCGGGGGAGCAGAGAGATGACATCATCTCTCACCGCTCGCCCTGCATCCCTGCAGTTCCGCCCTCACTGTGCAGGCAGCCGCGGGCAGCAGAGAGATTACATCATCTCTCTGCTGCCTGACTCTCTGGGACACAGCAAGAGACCACCTTAGCAGGAAAGTGACAATCCGCTACGTGACAATTGTAGCAGGCAAGTGACAATCCGCAACGTGTGGCAAGTGACAATCCGCAACGTGTGGCAAGTGACAATTCACAACGTGTGGCAGGTGATGTGGCAAGTGACAATCCGCATTTGGTGGCAGGTGACGTGGCAAGTGACAATCTGCAACATGTGGCAGGTGATGTGGCAAGTGACAATCCGCATCTGGGGGCAGGCGATGTGACAAGTGACAATTCACAATGTGTGGCAGCTGACAATCTGCAACGCGTGGCAGGTGATGTGGTAAGTGACAATCCGCATCTGGTGACAGGCGACGTGGCAAGTGACAATTCGCAACGTGTGGCAGGTGACGTGGCAAGTGACAATCCGTAACTGGTGACAGATGACGTGGCAAGTGACAATTCGCAACGTGTGGCAGGTGACGTGGCAAGTGACAATCCGCATCTGGTGACAGATGACGTGGCAAGTGACAATTCGCAACGTGTGGCAGGTGACGTGGCAAGTGACAATCCGCATATGGTGACAGGCGATTTGGCAAGTGACTTACTCGGGGCTCCCACTGATTCTGCATTATGGTGAGTTGAACCATTTCATTTTATATAACAATGTAATAATAGAAATAATGCGCTTCAATCATCCTGACACCATAACAACCATGGTGCCCTGATGATTGAAGCGCCAACACCAGCCATTTCCCCGATAAATTGCCCCCGAAAAAACGTATTTTCTGGCAGTGCCCCTCCCGAGACTTGACTCTGGATCCGCCCCTGTGCCCATGTGGAGTGATACCAACTGCACTTCACCTCTTATCCTGGCTAGCGGTCTCCAGAGCGGTGCCAGCAGCAGGAAAGAAGAGATCTTCAGGTCAGTGTGAAACAATACACTGGGCATAATAGTATAGGGCTGCTTTTACACTGATGCACTGCTGAATGGCACAAAGGGCTCAGTGTAAAAGCAGCCCTATATGGCACTGCTGCTCCTCTGTAAAGCGATCCAAGTGTGTTTGACAGGTGGTGAGAAGGTGATATGTTGCCTACTCACCACCTTAAACCCATGATTGTCATGCAATGCACACGTTTGCAACACGGTAGTACAGCAATTATAAGTTTAAATCAGGTGTGGGGAGGCGACACCGTGCCCAGTGATCTTTCATCTCCCGTGTTGTTCAGGTGGCCCAGATTGGACCATCCATGGTCCTCTATAGGTCGGTGGATGACAGCGGACATGTGTCCTCTGACACCCACCAGGCACCCGATCTGACAAAATCCACTGAAAACGAAAGTATAGGCAAAACGTTTGCCATCCTTCAAGCAGATTGGATCAGATGGCAATCGGATGGAAATGGACTGCATGTCCATTTCCATCCGTCCGTCCCATAGAGGAGAGCGGGCTGTGTCCGTGTCCACTCTGCATAGTAGAGCAGACATGGACCTGTCATCCGCCTGCTCAGCGGGGATCAGCGGGGAGATCCGCACCATGTGAAAGGGGCCTTAGAGCAGTGGTCTCCATAATGCTGCCCATGGCCCAGATGTGGCCCTTTGATTCCCTTTACCATGCCCATGGTGCACTATTCCTCTTAGTGATGCCAACATTGGGGTACTACTCCTCCCAATGATGCCAACAATGGGGCACTATTCCTCCCAATGATGCCAACAATGGGGCACTATTCCTCCCAATGATGCCAAAAAGGGAGCACTATACCTCCCAATGATGCCAAAAAGGGAGCACTATTCCTCCAAATGATGTCAACAATTGGGTAGTATTCCTCCCAATGATGCCAAAAATGGGGTATTCTTCCTCCCAATGATGCCAACAATGGGGCACTATTACTCTTAGTGATGCCAACATCAGGGTACTATTCCTCCCAATGATGCCAACAATGGGGCACTATTCCTCCCAATGATGCCAACAATGGGGCACTATTCCTACCAATGATGCCAAAAATGGAGCACTATTCCTCCCAATGATGCCAAAAATGGAGCACTATTCCTCCAAATGATGTCAACAATTAGGTAGTATTCCTCCCAATGATGCCAACAATGGGGTACTATTCCTCCCAATGATGCCAACAATGGGGCACTATTCCTCCCAATGATGCCAACAATGGGGCACTATTCCTCCCAATGATGCCAAAAAGGGAGCACTATACCTCCCAATGATGCCAAAAAGGGAGCACTATTCCTCCAAATGATGTCAACAATTGGGTAGTATTCCTCCCAATGATGCCAAAAATGGGGTATTCTTCCTCCCAATGATGCCAACAATGGGGCACTATTACTCTTAGTGATGCCAACATCAGGGTACTATTCCTCCCAATGATGCCAACAATGGGGCACTATTCCTCCCAATGATGCCAACAATGGGGCACTATTCCTACCAATGATGCCAAAAATGGAGCACTATTCCTCCCAATGATGCCAAAAATGGAGCACTATTCCTCCAAATGATGTCAACAATTAGGTAGTATTCCTCCCAATGATGCCAACAATGGGGTACTATTCCTCCCAATGATGCCAAAAATGGGGTATTCTTCCTCCCAATGATGCCAACAATGGGGCACTATTCCTCCCAATGATGCCAACAATGGGGCACTATTCCTCCCAATGATGCCAAAAATGGAGCACTATTCCTCCCAAGGATGCCAACAATGGGACGCTATTCCTCCCAATGATGCCAATAGGGTGGTTTTCCTTCAACTGATTCCATGACAGGATACTATTCCTCCCACTGATAACAAAATTGGGCAGTATTCCTGCCACCGACACTAATGATGGGACACTATTCCTCCCATTGATACCAACAATGAGGTGTTATTCCTCCTAATGACACCAAGTATTTGGCACTATTCCTTCCAGTGACACCAGTGAAGAGGTCCTATTTGTTCCACTGATACCAACAATAGGGCATTATTCCTATAACTGACTACAGATACTATTTCTTTATTTCCCTCCCACTGACCACCAAGGCCGAGGCATTATTAAGCCCACTGACGCTGGGGCATCTTCTACTTCGTCGGGCCAGTTTGGCCCCCCGATGTCTTAAAGTCAGTAAATTGGCCCTTTGTTTAGAAAGCTCAAATACCTCTGATTTAGAGGATTCTCATCACAAGTATTGGTGGTATGGTGCATTTGAAGGGTAATAAAGCTTCTCGTGATCGTGTTCTCAGTCAATTTCTACACTTAATGAAATAAAACAAAACAAGAAACAAAGTTTTCGCAGAGCCGAACAGCTTGGCATTTTTATAGATGCAGCTGCAAAAAGTGTTAAAGCCGAACGTACATCCCCCCAGGGTCACCGAAGTATTGAGCTGATGTAAAAATACACGAAACGCGAGGTGCTCAGGAGGAACGCAGCGGTTTACAGCCATCAACGCTCGTCGCAATTAAGAGCTTCTTGTGCCACCTGCGGGTCGTAAAGTAAATTTGATTTTCATTCAGCAGCCTGGACCGCATCGTAAACATGGTGACATTAAATGTTCCCGAAGGAAACACTCCAACTTATTTATTGCTGATAACGCTCCAAGATCCCATAACGATAACTTTAACGACTCGTTGCCAGTCTCACAATATGTTTTGGCAGGAGGGGTTGTGTACTAGGTGCAGGAACTGAAGCAAGTGGCCCAATCTGTTTTGCTTACAAAAAAATTAAAGCTATTTTTGGGACAAATTTAAAAATGTTGCTTTAAAATTGAAATAGAGGATGATGTCTACTTGGCCAGGGAGAAGCAGACCTACAATCAAAGTTTAGGTCCACTTTGATTATCCCTTTCATGACTAATGCCGCGTACACATAGTCCGAAGGGAGCTATTCAACGGATTTTCCGACCGTATGTATGCCCATCGGTCTTTTTCTGTCAGAATTTCCAACGGACTTTGAGTTGAGAACCTGTTCTCAATTTTACCGACGGAAAACCTTTCTATCGGATTTTCCGATCGTGTGTATGCAATCCTGACACGCAAAATTCCGACGCATGCTCGGAAACGATTGGACGCATGCTCAGAAACATTAAACTTCCCTTTTATAGTGCTGTCAAACGTGTTTTATGCCGTGGTGTTAGAGACCGTCGGAATTTGGTGTGACCGTGTGTAGGCAAGACAGTTTGATCGAAATTCCGTCGGAATTCCGACGGGAAAACCATCAGAGCTTTTTCCGACGAGAATTCCGACCATGTGTACGTGGCACAAGCCTATTTCTGACATTTGGTTTTTACAGGTTAAAATCCCTATTCTTTGCTAGAAAATTACTTAGAACGCCCAAACATTATATATATATATTTTTTTTAGCAGAGAATCTAGAGAATAAAATGGCAGTGGTTGCAATATTTTATGTCACACAGTATTTGTGCGGCGGTGTTTTAAACGCAATTTTTTGGGAAAAGGGACACTTCGTGAATTAAAAAAAAAACAAAACAGTAAAGTTATCCCACTTTTTTTATATAATATGAAAGATGATGATATGCCGAGTAAATAGATACCAGACATGTCACGCTTTATAATTGCACGCACTCGTGGAATCGCGACAAACTTTGGTACCTAAAAATCTCCATAGGCGACGCTTACATTTTTTTTTTATGCTTACCAGGTTAGAGTTACGGAGGTGGTCTAATGCTAGAATCATTGCACTCGCTCTGACGATCGCGGCAATACCTCACATGTGTGATTTGAACACCGTTTACATATGCGGGCGTGACTTCCGTATGCGTTTTCTGTGCTGCGCAAGCTCGCGGTGACGGGGCGGTTTGAAATTTTTTTTTTCTTATTTATTTTATTTATTTGTATATTATAAAATTGTGTTTTAAAAAAAAAAAAATGTGATCACTTTTATTGCTGTCACAAGGAATGTAAACATCCCTTGTGACAGTAATAGGTGGTGACAGGTACTCTTTATGGAGGGATCGGGGGGTCTAAAAGACCTCCAATCCCTCCTTTGCACTTCAAAGTATTCAGATCACCAAAAACTGTGTATCTGAATACTGTATATTTTTTTAAAATCCGGCGCCATTGGCAGCCGAGTAAACAGGAAGTGACGTTGTGACGTTGCTTCCGTGTTTACATCAAGGAGACTGGAATGAAGACGTTTCCGGCTTTAATTCAGTCTGTCACTAGACGTCGTAAGCGGCAGATGTTCGATCGGGCCTCCCGTGTCACCGGGAGGCCCCGAAAGAGCGGCGGGAGGGGGGGCGTCCCCTCCCGCTCCTCTGGGATAACAACCGAGTGGCTTTTAGCCGCATCGGTTGTTATCCTTGGAAAGCCGATCGCCGGCTCTAAACAATGGTACCAGGATGATGCCTGCAGCTGCGGGCTCCATCCCAGTATAACCCCCGAAAAGCCGAGTACGCAGATGTGCGTACGCTCGGCGGGAAGGGGTTATAAACCACTTGAAGACCAGGCTTTTTCTGGCACTTTTTGTTTACAAGTTTAAGGCCCGGGTTCACACCTTAAACTCACAGCTTACACTGCATCCAATTCGCATGACATTTTAACTGCTTCAGCCCCGGAAGATTTGACTGCTGAATGACCGGGCCAGTTTTGCGATTCGGCACTGCGTCGCTTTAACTGACAATTGCACGGTCGTGCGACGTTGCACCCAAAGAAAATTTACGTCCTTTTTTTCCCACAAATAAAAAAAAAAAGCTCCGGGGGTCTTCTTCTGACTTCGGGGGTCTTCTCGCCGGGCTCCTCCGCTATCTTTTGCTCTTTTACAGCTCTTTTACTAGCGGAGGAGCCCAGAAGAAGAAGGCGGCGACAGCGACGAACCAGAAGACCGGGCCAACGCTAGTAAGAGCTGCAAGAAGATAGTGGAGGCCCGGCAGAAGAAACGAAGAGCGGAACAAGACCCCCGAAGTCGGAAGAAGACCCTCAAAGTCGGAAAAAGACCCCCGAAGTCGGAAGAAGACCCCCGGACGGCAGCGACGAAGGAGAAAGCCGGACTCCTCCGCTAGTAAAAGAGCATAAGATAGCGGAGGAGCCCGGCGAGAAGACCCCCGAAGTCAGAAGAAGACCCCCAGGAGCTGTCTAATAAACTACTTTAAAAACCTGTGTTGTGTTTTTTTTATTGACACTACTTTCCCCAGGTGAATGGGTAGGGGTACAATGTACCCCATACTCATTCACATAGGGTAGGGGGGCCGGGATCTGGGGGCCCCCTTATTAAAGGGGACTCCTGGATTCCGATAAGCCCCCTGCCTGCAGACCCCGACAACCAACGGCCAGGGTTGTCGGGAAGAGACCCTTGTCCTCATCAACATGGGGACAAGGTGCTTTGGGGCCCCCCCTTCCGCCGCAAAGCAACCCCCCATGTTGAGAGCACGGGGCCTGGTACGGTTCAGGAGGGGGGGCGCTCGCTCGTCCCCACCCCCTTTCCTGACCAGCCGGTCTGCGTACTCGGATAAGGGTCTGGTATGGACTTTGGGGGGACCCCCACGCTGTTTTTTTCGGCATAGTGGTTCCCCTTTAAATCCATACCAGGCGACGGGGCTAGCAAGGTGTCAATTTCGCCGATGGAGGCAGCAACATTGACTTCCTTCGCTAGTCCCATCTACCTGGAGTCACGTTCAAAATGAACAAACTTTACTCGGTGTGTGGGCAAGTCCGTTCATTTCAAAAGACCGGCGGATTAGCACACAGACGGGCGGATTGTCCGCCGGACTGCCGAGTCCGACGGACAATTTTGAGTCAAGACTTCTTTCTAAGTTTTTGGGAAGAAAAAGTCTGCCGCAGCCCGCACACGGGCGAATTGTCCGGCGGACTCTGGTCGCCGGACCAAGTCCGCCGGAAAGTCTGATCGTGTGTACGCGGCATTAGCCTAACTGGCTTCTCTTCCGATACCTGTCCCTGTTTTTGCTCCTGACTATGCTGACTTCTGGTTTGCTGACCCCGGCTTGTCTGATTACCTTGCTCTGGCATCTAAACCCTGGCTTCAGTTTTTGACTATGTTCCTGATCTGTGTTATGTTTTGCTATTTCATTTCTAACCATCTCAATACAGTGCATTTTCACCCCCTTCCTGACCAAGCCATTTTTCAGCTTTCAGCGCTGTCACACTTTGAATGACAAATGCGCAGTCATACAACACTGCACCCAAGTGAAATTGTTATCCCCACAAATAGAGCTTTCTTTTGGTGGTATTTGATCACCTCTGCGGTTTTTATTTTTTATGCGCTATAAACAAAAGAAGAGCAACAAGTTTGAAAAAAAAACAATATTTTTAACTTTTTGCTATAATAAATATCCAATTTCTTTTTTTTTAAAAAAAACACATTTTTTTTCCTCAGTTTAGGCCGATACGTATTTTTCTACATATTTTTGGTAAAAAAATAGCAATAAGCATATATTGATTGGTTTGCGCAAAATTTATAGTGCCTACAAAATAGCGGATAGATTTATTGCAATTTTATTTTATTTTTTTACTAGTAATGGCAGCGATCTGCGATTTTTATCGTGACTGCGATATTGCGGCGGACATATCGGACACTTTTGACACATTTTTGGGACCATTCACATTTATACAGCGATCTGTGCAATGAAAAAGCATTGATTACTGTATAAATGTGACTGGCAGGGAAGGGGTTAACATGTTCCCTGGGAGTGATTCTAACTGTAGTGGGAGGGGATTGACAAGGGGAGGAGACCGATCGGTGTTTCTCTGTACAGAGAACACACCATCGGTCTCCTCTCCTCTGACAGGACCGTGGATCTGTGCGTTTACACACACAGATCCATGGCCCTGCTGTGTTACCGGGCAATTGCGGGTGCCCGGTGGACATCGCGGCCGCCGGGCACGCGCACCGAGTCCCCAGTAACACGGCGGGCACGCCCTCCCGCCACGAGAGCTGCGCCGCCTGGCCGTCAATTGACAGCTGACGGTCAGCAAGCAGTTAAATGGGTTGTAAAGGTAAGTGTTTTTTCACCTTAATGCATCCTATGTCCTAGCCTCTAAGGCTACAGGACCCCTGATCCTCTGTCTGGGCAGTGTGATTGGCCCTGTGCCAATCACATGCACCCTCCCCCAAAAAAATTTTAATAAAAAAACTCTCTAGCATTACACACCAAACTGAGCATGTGCAGAGTGACGCCAAAGGCAATGTACTGTCCGGAGATGGATTGGGGACTGTGGAAGAAGGGGAGGATCAGAGAAGACAGGATCAAAAAGCCTTTTTACACAATGCACAGGATTAACCCCTTAGGTTCCACAATTCTTATAACAAGCATGCTTTACTGCATACACTGTATACAGACTAATTTTACTGTTGTGGGTTTAGTAACACTTTAACCGGCACATACTGACTTTGGTAAATTTGGTCAAAGCATCTAGGCTTCAACGATCTCTGGTCACAAAGGGGGATAAATAAAAGATAGATTTATGGTATAGCTGAACTCCAGCCAGATATATAGTGAAGAAGCACAATGTTAACTAAAAGCAGCAGGGAAGGGGGAATTTAAAGCTAAACTCTAGGCACGATATTAAATACACAGGTGAAATACATATTGTACAATGGGGCTTTTTTTAACTGAAAAAGGCTTAATATTTGTGTTCATCCAGATCTTTGAATTTCACAGCTTTGCCACATTAGTAAAGCCGTTTGGAAACCTGATTTTCTTCTGCTGCAGTTCAATGACACTTACAAGTTTCGTCTCACCCCCCCAGGCTGTGACTGGAGAGTGAAAGGAGAAGCAGCATACTGATGAGCTCATCTTTTGTGCTCTCTCCTCCTATCAGCATGACACTTGTTTGCACATAACAAGTAACTGATTGGCTCCTAGTGCTGTCTCTCCCTCTTCCTGTCTGACCTCTACTGAACGGGGACTGCAAGAGGCTGGTAATAGGTCAAGTTCACATACTTACACTGCTTACCTTTAAAAGTACATTTAATTATGTCTTAATGAATACAGAGCTGCATTAAATTGTATATATACATTATATATATATATATATATATATATATATATATATATATATATATATATATATACACACACATATATATATATATATATATATATATATATATATATATATATATAACACACACATATATATATATATATATATATATATATATATATATATATATATATATATATATATATACACACACACATATATATATATATATATATATATATATATATATATATATATATATATATAAACCTTGTGAGCTGCCAAAACTCAAAAACACAAAAAACTAAAAAATATAAATACTAGGAAATAGCTGCCAGCACTCAACACTTCCTCAAAATGTGACAATATGAACATATATACCCAATGTGCGCCGCACATTGGGTATATATGCATTAAATTGTGTCTCTTACAGCTTAATACGAACAAACTGCTTTGGATGGGCAAATCACAGGTTCACTTTAGGTAGTATTATTTATTATAAATATTTTAGATCAGTAAAAGATAAATTCTGATTGGTTGCTGTTATCGCACTTTAAATATTGCCCTTATTAAATAACCCAGCGCTTGATTTGCATGTCCTGCTTTTCATATTTTAACCAATTGGCAGCGTCACTCTGAGGTCATTACACGCCGGTCACATAGCCAGACGTACATTAGTGAGCAGGCTCATTTTAAATCAGGTTATATAAATCAATAGAAAACAGAAATAGGAAAAAATAAAAAAAAATAAAACCTAATTTCTCAAAGCAACGGCTGAACCTGAATTATACATTTACGACACTTATCGGATTATATGAAGGATTACACATAATAGAGGCATAATATTGATCTGCGTGGGCTCTCACAAACACCGCTAATATCGTATTTTATTCTTTAGAAACCCAACTTAAGACTTTGAAATCCACCTAGAGTGCAGTGGTAGGTGGAAATTTGCATTACTTAAAAAGAAATCAACATTAAAGTGCATGTAAAGCTAAAACTTTTTGTTAGATAAAGTGGTGAGGGGTTGGAACTACTTTTAGTTTTTTTTTTTTTATTGCTTTTAGTCCTTGTAAAGCCTCGTACACACGATCGGATTTTCCGCAGACAAAATCTCTGACTTTTGTCCAAAGGCGTGTGCCTGGATTTTGTCTTGCATACAAATGGCGAGGAATTGTCGGCCAACAAACACGAACGTAGTGATGTACTATGTGGTTTTTCAGCTCTTTAGCGCCACCCTTTGGGCTCCTACTGCTAATTCCGTGTTAGTAGAAGTTTGGTGAGTGTTGATTTGCGCTTTTCATTTAGTGCTTTTCATTTTGCGCTTTTCATTTCTTGCTTTTCAGTTTGTTTCTGAACGGCAGTTCGTCAACCAGCTATGAGTAAGCACTGATTTCAGTGCGAAACGCGTCAGAGTTTCTGTACCCCTTCCCTTTGCTGTGGATTATTTGATGTGATGTGACCTTCATTTTTTAATAAAAGCACAGGATTTTAACTTGTTTCCGGTTTGCGGCTATCCAGAGTTTTTCCTGCCATTACCTGCCCGTTCGTCAACCGGACATGTTGCGGAATCGGAGGACATAACGTGTTATTTATTATTGGCCTTGGAGTTATTGCTTTGACCCAAGTCCAGCCCAGGAACAGGAGGAGGAGGAGTTCTTAGACCAAAAATTGGTTTCTTTAATAATCGTGACCAATTATGTCATATGCCTTTGCTGCGGGAGGTCCAGGAGAATAATCCGGATGATTTTCGGAATTATCTCCGGATGACGGACCCCTGCTTTCACCAACTCTTGGCATTGTTGACCCCCTATATTAAGAAGCAGGACACACGCATGAGGCTTTTATTTTATTTTTTGGTTGAATAATGATTTGATTTGTTATATTTTCTATATTTTTGGATGCATAGAATGCACTTTTTGGTTAAGTTCTATTGGCAGATAGCATGTCTAATTTTATTTGTTTTCTTTTTTTAATGCACAATAAAAAAAATTGTGTAGAATAATACTTGGTTATGTGTTTTACTTCAAATGACAGTTTGGGAGTCGGCAGTTACATTTTAAAAAATACAATGTAAAATTAACAAGAGACACCAACATAGTTGTGTCTTTGATCTTAAAAACTACGGATAATGGTGTTGTGGTAAATTGCCCAAAAAAAAAGCATAATAATATTATTCTTGATACCACTAGAAAATAAAAGCCTTTGAAAATTAGTTTGCAATAACTCCATCAGTATCACCAGAAAAGCGCTAGTTCACAAGACCGACCGCTTCCAGCTCATCCTTGCTTTCAAGCATGCGTGTTTGTACTTTGGACTTTTGTCCGACGTACTTGTGTACACACACTCGGAATATACGACAATAGACATGTGTCTGCGGAAAATTTTAAAATCTGCCATTGTACATTTGTGCTCGGAAAATCCTACAACAATTGTCCGATGGAGCGTACAAACGGTCGGATTTCCCGCGAACAGCCTGTCTTCACACAATTCCTGTCGGAAAATCAGATCGTGTGTGTATGTGGCTTTAGGTAAACTGACCCTCTCCATTTTTCCCAGTGACCATTGCCATTTAGACCAGTGGTCTCCCAGCTGCTCACTTTTATCCGGCCCTTGGGGCACTTTTCCTTCCACTAATATAGGACAATATTCTGCCAACTAACATCAATAATGGGGCACCATTCCTCCCACTGACACCAGTGATGGGACACTATTTCTCCCAACGATACCAGGAATATTGGGTCACAATTTCTCCCACTGACACCAACAATAGAGCACTATTCCTTCCAATGATACCAACAATTGGGCACTATCCCTCCCAATGATACCACTGGGGCACTGTTCCTCCCACTGACACCAGTGATGGGGCACTATTCCTCCCACTGACACCAGTGATGGGGCACTATTCCTCCCACTGACACCAGTGATGGGGCACTATTCCTCCCACTGACACCAGTGATGGGGCACTATTGCTCCCACTCACACCAGTGATGGGGCACTATTCTGACACCAGTGATGGGGCACTATTGCTCCCACTCACACCAGTGATGGGGCACTATTCTGACACCAGTGATGGGGCACTATTGCTCCCACTCACACCAGTGATGGGGCACTATTCTGACACCAGTGATGGGGCACTATTGCTCCCACTGACACCAGTGATGGGCCACTATTCCTCCCAATGATACCAATAATAATGGGGCAGTATTTCTCCCACTGACACTAGCGATGGGACACTATTCCTCACAGTTATACCAATAATAATGGGGCACTATCCCCAAATATCAAATGTGGTGGTTTACTCCCACTGACGCCAGGAAAGGTTCCACTCCCACTGGCCACAGCCCGGCTCCTCTAAAGTCTGTAGGACAATAAATTTTTTTTATTTAGAAAGATAGCAGACCCCTGACTTAGACTGAAATCAAAGACAAATTTTGAGTTGCCACCAGACTTATTATGGAGGGGGGAAGTCCTCTAATGGGGGCAGTTGTTCCAGTGACAAGAATATTTTCCTCGCTTTCATTTAATTTCCCCAATGGGAAAATGGGGGGGGGGGGGTAGCTTTAGACATACTAGGTGGTCATAAAAACGCCAGATGTGGATGAACTCCTGTTGGGTGAATCACTCCCTGTATTTTTTATTTTGCTCATACACCAGGGTTGAGATTTCCCCTTTGTAGTTTGTATCTCTGTTCCCTCCCACAAAGTCATTATCAAAGTGTCTCTCTGAAATGGTTTACCATGTTATTTGTTTATTCTACACACGATCGGATTTTCTGACGGGAATTGTGTGATGACAGGCTGTTGGCGGAAAATCTGAGCGTTTGTACGCTCCAGCGGACAATTTTTATCGGATTTTCGGTGGACAAATGTTGGATGGCAGGCTTTAAAATTTTCCGCGGACAAATATCTGTTGTCGGATTTTCCGAGCGTGTGTACACAAGTCCATTGGACAAAAGTACAAAGTACAAACACGCATGCTCAGAAGCAAGGACGAGCCAGAAGCGGTCGGTCTTGTAAACTAGCGTTCATAATGGAGAATTAACATTCGTGACGTGGCAAATTATGAAATCTGGAAATGCAGCGCACAATTCTCTTCTTCTTTAATGGGATAATAATGAAGCTGATTTGCTGGTGATACTGATGGAGTTATTGCAAAACTAATTTTCAAAGGCTTTTTTTTCTAGTGATATCAATAATAATATTATTATGCTATTTTTTTTTTTGTGCAAGTTACCACAACACCATTATCCCGTAGTTATTAAAGCGGTTCTGCACTCTGAAAAAAATTTTTTTTTTAGGATGTAATATAAAGTGTGCTTACCTTTATTAGGGGACTCACCTGTTCCATCTTCCATCTCGATCGCCGCCGGTTTTCGTCCGATGAAGTTCCTCGTCTTCTTCTTTAGTGCTGGGGGCCATCTTGCCTGTGGGCATGTGAAACACCCACAGGGACTTTAGATGGCCCAGCATGCACTGCCGTTACTCGCGCGTGCGCAGTAACGGCTCATCTGCCGAGATCTCACGAGATTTCGGCAGATGCGGCCGAAATCTCGGGAGATTTCGGAAGATGTGGCCGAAATCTCGCGAGATTTCGGAAGATGCCCGCACTGACTCCTGGGATCAATGACACCAGATCCCAGGAGACAGTGCGGCGTGACGACGATCGACGCAAGACCCCGCCCGCCGCCGCAGAGGGAGAAGACCGGAAGTCTTCAATTACAAGGTAAGTAAAAAAAAAAAAAAAAAAAAAAACATTTCATTTAGTACTCTTTGCCTGATTTGGAAGGCAAAGAGATTTACTAAATGAAATGAGTGCAGAACCGCTTTAAGGTCAAAGATACGTTATGTTGGTGTCCCTTGTTAATTTTACATTGTATTTTTTTTAAAATGTAACTGCCGACTCCCAAACTGTCATTTGAAGTAAAACACATAGCCAAGTATTATTCTACACAATTTTTTTTAGTGTGCATTAAAAAAAGAAAACAAATAAAATTAGACATGCTATCTGCCAATAGAACTTAAAGCGGTGTTTCACCTAAAAAAAATTTTTTTAAGAGTCAGCAGCTAAAAAAAAAGCAGCTGCTGACTTTTAATAAGTACACTTACCCTCCCAGGGCGCCCGCGATGTCGGTCGTGGAGGCCGAGATGTCCCTCGGCGATCCGGGTCCAGCGCCGCCTTACTCAGTAAGGGAAGCGGCTGCCCGTTTCCTACTGCGCGAGTCGGCGCGCGGCCTACTGCGCATGTGCGAGACGAATTTGTGAATGGAGAACGTGATGTGTTGTGGGACACAGTTCCCATAACACACCGCGCTCCATTCACTAGAAGACGGCGCTCGGAGCAGAGGAGAGAACATGACTGCGGAGCTGGAAGAGGCAGATTAGGACGATCTGCCTAGTGTGGTAGTGTGGTACCCCACCAGCAGAATGATGCAGGATTCTCAACCAGGCAGGTTGAGTGGCTCCAGGGTATTTGCTTATTTGGGAGGAAACTGGCTTTTCAGTTTCCTCATTGTTTATTAAAATCCACTTTGGGACCTGGAGCCCAGGGATTTCGTAGAGATCCGGGTGGGATGGAATCCCTAGTCCTGGATCCGGGTTTTGAGATCCACCAGCACACTGACTGGTCAGGTGTGTGCTGGGCTATTTGTACACACCTGACCATGGTTCTGGGCTCCACCCTCCCGAGGAGTCCAGGCAAGCAAGGGAGAAGCGTGCATGTCTGCACGGTTCTGTCTGTTAGAGCAGACAGAGGGTCCAAGCCTGTGGGCTGGAACAGCTAGGAAGCTGGAAGAGTACTGAGGTACTGAGTGTACAGGAACTCCATTATAGAGCTGAGGGCTGAAGCATAAGCCTGAGCAGCAGTGCTGCTAAAGAGAGCCAGGTGGCTTGGTATTTTCTGTCCAACTTTACAGTGTTTGCTGTGGGAAGCTGAAACCCCTGTATGGGCAACCCTTTTGTTATTGGACTTGTTTTCTTTTTCTTTCTTTTAATAAAAGTGGGCCAACAAGCCCTTAAATGGCATGACTGGCGTGGACTCTGCTCACTGGTGTGCTCTACACAGAAGCTAAAGAACCCCCAATATTACACTAGCAACAGCCATTTCTGGTAAGTAAAGAAAAAAATTTTTTTCATTTTAAATTGTTATTAACATTTTTTTTAAGTTTTTTTTTTTTTTCAGGGTGTCCCACCACTTTAACCAAAAAGGGCATTCTATGCATCCAAAAATATAGAAAATATACCAAATCAAATCATTATTATTCAACCAAAAAATAAAATGAAAGCCTCATGTATGTGTCCTGCTTCTTAAAGAGGAAGTAAACTCTCCCACTCTGATGCTTCTTTTCATTTAGTCCATTATAATAAGTAATTATCAAACTATAGCCACTGTAATCCAGCCCAAATCACATATTACTTAGTGTTTAAAGAAACTTTAAAAAACTTGTTTCCAGGGGTAAGGCAGCGCTTTTTATCTTAAAGAGGAAGTAAAGCCGATTTAAAAAAAAAAAAAAAACGGAACCTGCCAGGCAAAGGCATAATGAGCTAGTATGCATAGCATACTAGCTCATTATGAATGACTTACCTGAGAACGAAGCCCCCGAAGCGGTCCTCGTCCACGATCTTCTGCGCCGCCATCAAACCCGGAGTGACTTCCGGGTCTCGCCGCTCCAGCGCTGTCATTCGCTGGAGCGGCGATGACGTCACTCCCGTGCATGCGCACGAGGGCGGCATATCGCCGTGATCTCGGCATGCGCAGTGCGCCTGCGCGCCGCTGTCTACGGTGCATGCGCCATAGATAGCGGTGCCTTTTCTTTTCTAAATGTCTCCTAAACCATGTAGGCTTAGGAGATATTTATTGGACCTACAGGCAAGCCTTAATCTAGGCTTACCTGTAGGTCAAAGTGGTTTGGAAGGGTTTACTTCCTCTTTAAGTATCCACAGTCCACAGTGGAGTGTATTTCCGCCCTTACATTGAGCACTTCCTGTACTGTTAACCAAGCCTCCTTCTCAATCCAATGTTTCTATGGCAACCCTGCTTCCCTGTTCATAGCTGACTTGTTTTATTTCATAGTATTTACTTGTGCCGATTATCTAGTGTTTACCTGTGTCAGTCTTGTTCATTATAGGTTGTATGTATAGGTCTAGAACTGTAGGGAATACTGTGATCTGTACAAATTCTTTATTCTCCTTTCTGTTTTTAAATCCATGTTTTTCTAATAAATATATTTTTGTATATAAAAGGCATTTTGCTGAATTTGTATACCTTTGACAATCTTTTAGTCTTATCAGCTTCAACTGATAAGACTGCAGTAATGCTGTCCGATGCCCTGGTTTACACTGCATGTGATGTTACATGGGGTGTAGGAGGAAGCTCTGAGTGATTATGCAGTCTCCTGGAATTTCAGTGGTGTGCCGTAGGAAGTCCTGATAATAGATAGACAAGTACACAGAGTGTGCCGTAAATCAGGGGAGATCTGGGCATGCTCAGTGACATCATTCTAAAGAACAAAAAGGATTACAACAATACTAAGCAAGTAAGGAGATATCTACAAGCAGTGTTCATTAGGGTTTTTTATGCTGATTTACATGGGACAAAGTTGTGGGGGAGAGTTTACAACCACTTTAATAGGAGGTCAACAATGCCAAGAGTTGGTGAAAGCAGGGGTTCGTCATCCGGAGATAATTCCGGATTATACTCCTGGAGCTCCCGCAGCAAAGGCATATGACATAATTGGTCACGATTAATAAAGCAACCAATTTTTGGTCCAAGAAATCCTCCTCCTCCTGTTCCTGGATTGGACTTGGGCCGAAGCAATAACTCCAAGGCCAATATTAAAATAACACGTTATCTCCTCCGATTCCGCAACATGGCTGGTTGACGAACGGCTGTTCAGAAACAAACTGAAAAGCACGAAATGAAAAGCACGAATGAAAAGCGTGAAATGAAAAGCGCAAATCAACACTCTCTACTAACACAAAATTAGCAGAAGGAGCCCAAAGGGTGGTGCTAAAGGGCTGAAAAACCGCGTAATACGTCACTACATTCGTGTTTGTTGGCCGACAATTCCTTGCCATTTGTATGCAAGACAAAATCCAGGCACACGCCTTCGGACAAAAGTCAGAGGTTTTGTCTGTGGAAAATCCGATCGTGTGTACGAGGCTTAACTCTTCATTTAGCCCAGGGATCCTCAAACTATGGCCCTCCAGCTGTTGCGGAACTACAAATCCCATGAGGCATTGTAAAACTCTGACATTCACAGACATGACTAGGATTGTAGTTCTTGAACAACTGGAGGACCATAGTTTGAAGACCCCTGATTTAGCCCATTTACACCTTTTAATTTAGCTTGTAGCCGCCTCTTCCTTTAGCCCCTGACCACCTCTCATTTAGAATAAAGAGCGTGGCGTACAGGGGGTGAGGTAAGGCGCTAATAAGAGAGCCTGTCACTTTGCCCTAAATGGGCTAAGTGGTTTTAACAAATAATGAATATATGTACATGCACCTTGTGATGTCAGCTCTTTGGTTGTATTGGTTTATCATTATTGGAAAGACCTGACAGGGTCACTTTAACTGTACAGCATATTCCATTCTGCTTAGCTCTGTCCCGAAGACATTCATATTCAATTATTCCAATTCTGTTAAAATGCGCCAGTTAAATGATAACTTATTAAAGAAAATCACATAAATATGCATGTACAATATGCAAATATGACATTTTTACAGAACAAAGGGGAAAAAAAAAACGACTTCCTACAGGCATCTCTCTGCTTGTCTTATAAATACTCACTTGAGATACAGCCCGTAGCAACGGAAAGTTTCCACTTGTTCAAGAAATGCACGGAGGGTAAGCAGAATGCTCAGATTAGAACTGAACTCCCACCAAAGGCACCAACCATTGGCAAGGTGAAAGTATCATGTGCCTTGGGTAAGGCATAGGTGAAGGGTCCCTATTCTGTAAATTGGGTCTAGCAACTTGCTGAATCATAAGTCTCGAAAAAGTGAAAATGAACCCATATCCCGACCTCATAACCAGCGGGTCGTTGTCAGCAGCTTGCAGGCTAGAAATAATTATTTCTCTAGTTAAGCTTTTCTTCCTTGAGTGGCCGGCAGCTGTACAATAAAATCGAATGAATCCCGGGCGGGAGGGAGAGGAGAGGCAAAGAGTTAGCAGGTCCATTGTTGTATCAAAGAGAACATCCTTGCTCATTTCTTGCTCATTCACAGTGCTGCAAGGGTTGTTTTCTTTGATACACCCACTTCTATGAATTAAAAGGTCCATAGACATCAGACAGAAAACCGAACTGGTAGGGAAAGGAGAATTCCAATAGTACTTTCAGGGAACAGCAGGAGAAAGGAAAATAGGTTAGCGAAAAGTGAAATTATACTTTATATAACTGTAGCACCCTCTAGTGTGTGCTACTAGAACTAGAGTAGGCAAACTATAGTCTGGCCCAGGGATAAACCCGAGTCACTGAATCTGGGTCAGGGTTATTAGAGGCCAGGGTTGGATGACTCATCCTGGCAGCTCTCTGGTGCCTTCCCGTTTCTAGAATGTTGGAGAGCGTTCTAGAAGATAGTGGGACTGAAGCTGGGAGGGGTTACCTTAAATATTTAGGGGTCCTTATGCCGTGTACACACGACTGTTTTTCTCGTAGGAATAAACTCTTAAAGTGGATGTAAACCCAAAATGTCACAATGTAGAGAATACTATTTCCTTTCATTTGAGCCCAGTCTTGCCACACAGATGTACTCCAGCCCTGAGAAATCCTCTTTTATAGTTCAGTTAGAAAGATCTTGACAAAGTGCTGAACACTTTGTCAAAAACGCCCCCTTGCTGTGAGTGACGGGTGATTTACATATCTCATGCACTAGCTTGAGACAAGCACAGATCCACAGACCAGAGTGAAAATAAATGTATTCTTGAGTGAACAGCAATCTAAGAAATCTAAGAACAACTCACCAGGCCTTAGATGCGGTAGCTACATTTGTTGTTTTTTGGGGGGGCTAAATAAGTTTTTTGCAAGTATAAAAACACTGTTGATTCTACTAGAAATCCAGCATCCTTGTAACTTCGCATGGACTGGACTGAAATCTCAAACTATTTTGTCAGCCATCCAGGCAACTTTATGTGCACTACAAAACAACTCCCCTTTATGTAGTTGAAAAAGGAGAGGGGGAGGTGTTTGTGGTCCAAATCAGAAGAGCCGCCTAGGGCACCCCCTTCTAGTCCACCACTCTCATATAAGTAAACCATAAAAAGATTTGCGCTTCTAAGTATTGATATTAACTAGTGCAATAAATAAAAGTAAAAAAATATAATATTCAAATAGTCCAAGCGTGAATATATGTAGGTGAGAGAAAAATGAAGTTGTCTTCATAAATGTTAACAGTATCCGTGTATGCAATGATCATCCATCACCACTGAGAAATCCAAGCTGTGACACCATGCCGCCTGATTGTAGAAAGAATGCAAGCATACCAGCTTAGCAGGACCTTCTAATTAAAGAAAGGCCAACAGAGCATGTGGCCTTATAACCCAGCCAGGGTCTTCACAGAAAGTGCCAAAAGGGACTCTTTAGCGGCAGATGTTTAGACAGTGATCGTCATCTCAGCATCTTCATAAACTAATTGCCAAAGACATAGAAGAAAATGCTCCACATTGTGAAAAAACACTTTAGCAAATTTATTAAAGTATAAGATTGCACTTACTCTACTCATATGCTTCCCATAGAAGTACCAATTTTTTTAGGCAACTACAACTAATAGGATTGATAGTAATCCAAAGAGCTAAGGTCTTCTAATTAAAAAAAGGCCAACAGAGCATGTGGCCATTCAAACCGGCCAGGGTCTTTACAGCAGGTTCCAAAAGGGTCTCTTTGGAGGCAGATGTTTAGACAGTGATAGTCATCTCAGCATCATCCTCATAAACTCATTCCCAAAGACATACAGTAGAAGAAAATGCACCTCATAGTGTGAAACCAATTTGGCAAATGTATTCAAATATAAGATTGTACTTACTCTACTCATATGCTGGCTATACTATACCATTTTTTTAGGCAACTCCAACTAATATGATTGATAGTAATCAAAAGAGCTAAGGTACCTTATCATGGACCAACTTAGCAGGCCCTTCTAATTAAAGAAAGGTCAACAGAGCATGTGGCCATATAACCTGGCCAGGGTCTTCACAGAAGGTTCCAAAAGGGTCTATTTGGAGGCAGATATTTAGACAGTGATGATCATCTCAGCATCATCCTCATAAACTCTTTCCCAAAGACTAAAATATAAGATTGCACTTACTCTACTCATATGCTGGCCATAGAAGTACCAATTTTTTAGGCAACTACAACTAATATGATTGATAGTAATCCAAAGAGCTAAGGTAACTTACCATGGACCAGCTTAGCAGGGCCTTCTAATTAAAAAAAGGCCAACAGAGCATGTGGCCATTCAAACCGACCAGGGTCTTTACAGAAGGTTCCAAAAAGGTGTCTTTGGAGGCAGATGTTTAGAAAGTGATGGTCATCTCAGCATCATCCTCATAAACTCATTCCCAAAGACAAAATGCTCCACATAGTGTGAAACCACAAAATAAGATTGCACTTACTCTACTCCTATTCTGGCTGTACATGTACCAATTTTTTTTTAGGCAACTACAACTAATATAATTGATAGTTATGGTCTAGAGCCCTACGGACGACATGAGTAACGATGACACATAGGAACAACACAAAACTCACCAACATGAAATAGACCTGAAGTGTGCCTTGGTCTACCGTATGGTACACCAAAATAAGGGGGCATACCCTAGATAAAGAATGATAAGAAGTAGTTATGGAATAATGTGGAATGAGTATTCAGCCTGGGGTAAGAATACTTGGAAGAGGCTTTTAAAAGGGGAGGGTGGGTGGGTATCACGCACAGGAAACCGACAAAGACCGGCGGCCTTTGGGCTGCTTCAATACCTTCCGGGCTCCTCCCATAACTTCAGGCCGGTACCCGGCCTTCCAATTTATGGTCTAGAGCCCTACGGACGACATGAGTAACGATGACACATAGGAACAACACAAAACTCACCAACATGAAATAGACCTGAAGTGTGCCTTGGTCTACCGTATGGTACACCAAAATAAGGGGGCAAAAACCTTCAGGTAGGGGATAATTATTTATTAAAGGCAATGTCACTGAGTAAGTCGAGCAAAGGCCTGAGCCATCTCTAACTGTGGGTTAGGAATGTAGCGAGAGAAGCAGGCCGATTTCCACCGACCCAGTTTCTTGATCACGTGGTCCGGAACCCCCTGTCTTGAGGCCGTCGTGGCCGCCCCGATGCGGAATGAATGCCCGGAGTACTGGCTGGGGTCCAACTGAAGATTGCCGAGAAGGACCCGGACATGTTCCACGAACTGCGACGAGTTGAGGGGTTTTACCGGAAAGGGTAGAAGCGGACTGGACCCTGGGCGGTCGGATAGCAGTGCCGTCAGGCGGTTCAACACGGCAACTGGGCACCAGTTGTTGTGAGTCCTGTACAGGTGAATATCTACTCCGGAACCTCGCTGCTGAGTTTTGGATGTCGCCAAGTGAAGGACGTAGTGATCCTGGTGGCGGTAGAGATTACTTCTATGCAAGACTGGACCGGCTGGGTGGCTGCGAGTGAACTCGCTGGGCCGTAGAAACCCATAAAATGCCATGTGTATCGCAGCCTGCAGGACGGTGCTGAGGAGGAGACCGAAAGGGGACCTATCCAGGATGTCAGACATCCCCTTGAAGATCTCCCCCATGATAGGCAGCCGCTTCGGGCTGACTGGCGGCTGGTGTTTCTGAACTCCACGTAGTAGAGCCCTCACTGCGTGGCAGGAGAACACCGAAGGCCTTGCGGGGTCTTGAAGTGACAAGTAGTGCTGCACCCCGGCCACGTACTGGCGTATCGTGCTGTGTGACAGTGCTAGGTGAGAATGACAGTAGGCGATGAACGCCAGGACCTGCTTGAGGCTGGAAGACTCACGAGGCCGATGGGGCAGGAACTTGTTAAACGCCCTCCAGGCCGTCCGGTAGGCCCGACGGGTGTTGCGGGCGAGCGAGGCGTTAATGATGTTGGTAGCTGAGCGTAGATGTGGGGCTAGTCCAAGGTCAGTTGTGACCAATCCGGGATAGTGGCTGAAAGATGGTAGGCTCCTGGCATCTGTTCAAAGAAAGAAATAAAGTTAAAACGGGAGAGTGCGTCTGCTGCTGAGTTAAACTTCCCTGGAATGAATGAGCAGTAAACATTGAACTGATGCTGTAGGGATAGCTGGACCAGTCTGCGGAGGAAGGACATGACGGGCCTGGACTTAGACCTGCCCTTGCTGATGATCTCGGCTGTGGCTTGATTGTCTGTCGTGAAAGCCACGGTCTGTCCAGACCAATGGTGACCCCATAGGTGGGCGGCTGCTACGATGGGGAAGAGCTCAAAGAGGGCTGACGTGGTAGTGAAGCCCGGTGTGGCTAGTGCTTGAGGAGGCCAAGGGGCGGCGAACCACAAATGGCCAAAAATGGCGGCGCATCCTGTGGATGCCGCCGCGTCGGTCACCACCTGAGGTGACTGCGTGGACACGACTGGGATGAACAGGGACACACCGTTCCAATCACTAAGAAAGTGTTCCCACATGGCCAGATCTGCCCTGGCTGCAGAATCCAGCCTGATGACCTGGTCTGGGTCCTGAGTGTAGGACAGGAAGACCAACAACCGGGACACGAAGGAGCGGCCCTGGGGAATGATCCTCACAGCGAAGTTCAGCATCCCGAGGAGAGACTGAAGTTGCTTCTGAGTACATCCCCCCACCCGGGTGAATTCTCGCAGAACCGTCCTGATACGGTCCAACTTATCTGCGGGAAGGCTGGCCTGCATGGCAAGCGTGTCAAGGTCGACGCCCAAGAACGTGATCTTGTGTGTCGGGCCGTCAACCTTGTGCTCCGCTATGGGGACGTTCAGATTGTCGAAAACCGTCCTCAACTTTCCAAGGTCCCCTGGGGGAGCCCCGGGCGGTTCTATCAGAAGGAAGTCATCCAAATAATGGATGACCTCGTGGCACTGTGCCTCATGGAGAAGGATCCACGCCAGGGTCTCTACGAACTTGTCAAATAGCCAAGGACTACTCTTAGACCCGAAGGTCAATTTGGTCGCGAAATAATATCGCTCCCTCCACTTGATGCCGTGCCAGCACCACAGGGAAGGATGAATGGGCAGCAGCTTGAAGGCGTCGGATATGTCCGCCTTCGAGAGCCAAGCACCCACCCCTGCCCTGAGAATGGCCATGATAGCCATGTCTACCGAAGCGTACTTCAGTGAGAACTCCTCGGAGGGGATGAGCGAGTTGAGACTGGGAACGACGGAAGAATGAGGCGCTGACAGATCATACACCAGACGTTTTTTATTTGAAAATTTTCCCTGTACAAGCCCAATAGGGCTAACCCTCCAGATGCTAAAGGGGGATTGACAGAACGGGCCTATCATGAAGTCCCGATCCAACTCCGTCTGCAAAAGGACGTCAATCGCTGGCTCATCTGTTGCTGCTGAGCGTAGGTTCGGACATTCGTGGGTGGAGTGGGGCAGGGTGATGAGCCCGGTATGAAACCCATCAGTGAAACCTCGGATGAGGTAGCTGGCGAGTGACGGAGTGGGGTGTGAGGTCAAGTAAACACCGAGCCAAAGGACATTGACCCGGCTTAGTCATGGTTTCTTCTGTTTGACCTCACATAGGATCCTGGGGTGCGCCCTCTGGCATAGGGTGCAAACGTGCAAGAGCCGGCACTGGCTGAAATTGCAGGAGCCGTAATTGAAATTGTTGCAAATGGCGGCTCCCCAACCATCCGCACCGGACGTCCCAACTTGTCCACCTTTTGCCCTTGCGCCGGGGCCTGCTGAGCCTGGCTCGTGCTGGTAGAGGCCGTGCTAGCTATCGGATGGACAGAGGCTATGTTGGCACACCAGACCGTGGTGTGGGACGCTGACTGACAGACAGCACATAGCGGGGAGCGAAGACCCGCGAAGTGGCGGCAGAACAACTCCGTGTCCACTACGCTCCAGTCCGTTGCCAAATGAAACTGTGAGAATCTGGCTGCGGCTTTGGCCGAGAAGGACCGATGATAGTCGTAGAACGCTGAGCCACCGTATTTGTGGCCCAGGTCTACGATCAAATGGAGGTAGAGGTCCAGTTCCTCCCGTCTGCCGGGGGAGGCTGAGCACAGCACGTCCCTAAACATGCCGAAAGCGAGCGTGAACTCGGGCACCGTGAGCTTTCTGTTGAGCCTCGGATCCTTCGCTTTCAAAACCACCGAGACGTCCCCCCAGGTGTAGGCCTTGTTCTCGGCCAAGTCATGGACCGAGATCAAGAGTGAGGCCAGGTTAACGTCTCTGCCCTCTAGAATGTCCTTCCTTACGCTGGGTGGCACCAGGTGGGAAGGGTGAACGGTAGTCGTGGCAAGCTCACTACCTGCGGCCGGTGCACTGATGGCTGGGACCACCGCAGGGTCCGGAACCGTGGCAGCCGGGCTGGTCTCTAGACGAGACACCCTGTCCTGGACCTCAACGATTGAGGAAGACAGGGAAGACACGAGGGTGTGTAGCTGAGCGACGGTGGCTGAAATCGATTCCAGAGACGCCTGCTGGCTGCTGGGGCTTGCTGCGGCCGGTGGTGGGAAGAGGAGCCTGAATAGCTCCGCTTTCCTGGCCGCGGACGAGAAGGGTATCCCTCTGCGTCTCAGCTCGGCGGACAGCCTGGGAATTGTCCATGCCCTAAGAGACTGGACACTGCCAGCCTCGGAGGCTGACGCCGGAGATAGCGGGGTGGTGAGGTCATCACTGCCGACTGATGAAATGGCGGCTGCCAAGACCCGTTACTTAGTAGACTGGTCACGTGTCTGCAGGCTGGGCCTATAAAGAGGTGACAAGACATGAGTTTGGACGTGTCACCTATGGTATACGTACCTGCCATGAGAAAGCAGGAGCCCCCCGTGCCCCTACGTTTTTTTTTTTTTTTTACCTGCTGGAACCCTGATCAAGCTGGTGCAGGTGGACCTACTGAATCCGACTGACCTGAGAGAGTGTGAGAGAAAGTACCTATTTAAGAGCCTAAAACTGCTGCCGTCCGGAGCGACGGAACCCAATGTAGATGATAACAACAGGCGATAGTGACTTAAGTCGACTGCCGAGACCGCTGTGGGATCAAATGACAGATAACAACGCGAATGACTGACTTGACATGTTGCCTTAACTGAATGAACTTCCCGTGACAGGGCCCGGCCCGTTCGTACCGTATGGGGGTGACAGTGAGCCGGACTCTGGAGCACGTACAGAAATGAGGCAACCGTGAAAATGAGGCCAACTGCCTGGGTACGCTGAGGCCGAACTGTGACATCCAGCTGCCACCGGGTCCGACTCCAAGCTCCCTTTTTTTTTTTTTTTTTTTATTATTTTTTTTTTTTTTGTAGAAATGCGGCCGGCCTAGGGCACGCCGGCGCGAATTCGTACAGGCAGGTGACCAATTAACGCCGGGGCGTGGTAAGGTGACACAGAAATGATATAACATGACAAGGACAAGAATCAAAGTCTCTTTTTTTTTTTTTTTTTTGCGACTCTGCCCCTGGCGCATGTATTGAAATGAGGCCGGGCCTAGGGCACGCCGACACGAATTAGTGCGGGGAAGTGACTGCATTCATGCCGGGCGTGGTAAGGTGACAGAAATGAGATACCATGACAGGGGCAAGAATCAGGAATGTACGTAAACCAGTGATGCGATTCCGCCCTTGGCGCATGTATTGAAATGAGGCCAGGCCTAGGGCACGCCGACACGAATTAGTGCGAGGAAGTGACTGCATTCATGCCGGGCGTGGTAAGGTGACAGAAATGAGATACCATGACAGGGGCAAGAATCAGGAATGTACGCAAACCAGTGATGCGATTCCGCCCTTGGCGCATGTATTGAAATGAGGCCGGGCCTAGGGCACGCCGACACGAATTAGTGCGGGGAAGTGACTGCATTCATGCCGGGCGTGGTAAGGTGACAGAAATGATATACCATGACAGGGGCAAGAATCAGGAATGTACGCAACCAGTGATGCGATTCCGCCCTTGGCGCATGTATTGAAATGAGGCCGGCCTAGGGCACGCCGACCCGAATCAGTGCAGGGAAGTGACTGCATACACGTCGGGCGTGGTAAGGTGACAGAAATGATATACCATGACAGGGGCAAGAATCAGGAATGTACGCAACCAGTGATGCGATTCCGCCCTTGGCGCATGTATCGAAATGAGGCCGGGTAGTCGTGCATCTGGATCGCCCCGATCGGAGCATGTATGGATGCGACCGGACCAGGATCGAAGCGATGGCATGAACGCCCTGTTTAACTGATGCGAAATGGTTTAGCATGACCGAATGGCCTGATACGTTAGCCATGTTTGAAATGATGAAATGATTGTCATGCTAACACGTGAAATGTTTCGACACGGTCGAAGTGATCCGTACAATTAATATGCCAACAGCGATTCGGAATGTAATAGCGATTCGGCACGCTCGCTGGCGCCACCGATTCGAATAATGGCAGGACATGAACGATACGTGTGAGTGCGAACGGCACCCGTGCGTGAGTCATGTTAGAACGATTCGAAGACTGCGTAGCACGACCGCGTAAGGGAACCCTTGAGTGCCGGATGCGGCATCGGTCGGAGTGTTTGTGGCGGGCGGCCCTGAATGTGCGTGCCGCTAGATGGCTCCCGATCGTGTACAACCAAAAACGTGCGAGTAAGTGTTTAGGTTTCGAGACAAGCGGCGCGTGGTTCGTGAGCTACGCAGACCACAGTTTAGTGACATGATAAGCAGTGCATGAGAACGTAAAACATGGGAGCCGAAGCCCTACCTGCGACAGCCGAACCAGACTCTTTGTACGAACTGCGACTCGGCGACACGAGTGCGACACGAAGGGACAACACGACTTACGAACACGGAACGCGGGACTGCAACAAGAGGAGACGGACAGACGAAAACGGAGCTCACGAACCGGCACCAACAGCGCTTGTCTCGAACGAGTCGGTCCTAGATGTCTGACGTATCAGATATCACGCACAGGAAACCGACAAAGACCGGCGGCCTTTGGGCTGCTTCAATACCTTCCGGGCTCCTCCCATAACTTCAGGCCGGTACCCGGCCTTCCAATTAATCAAAAGAGCTAAGGTAACTTACTTCAAATTTGAACCAGCACTTGTTGACTGATCTTACTAATTGAAAAAGGCTCACCTGAACGACTGTAGTCAGTTTGAGATCAATTGAAAACAGGAACTGCACTGATACATGCGCAGATGGGAGGAACATCTCGGAGAGGAATTATCCCTTGAACAATGGTCCACTATATGGTCTTTATACGCTCTATAAAGAGAACACATATAAGGTGCTCTTCTATTGGTACCTGCCACCATCTCGCCTATACGCTATATACCCATCGGCCTCGGATCGCTGCTGGAGATGTCTCCAGGACCGGGGCATGTTATTCCACATATACTGGAACTGCCAGCCTTACTGGCATTTGGTCCAGGGACTCCTCCACCAGCTGTTTGAGGTGGATATCCCTCTCTCTCCTAAGTTTTTTTTATTGGACCTTCCCCTTCCTAAATTACCCAGTTTAGCCAAAAAATTGGCAACACATATATTATTATATCTTTCTCTAAAAAAAGCAGGCCACGCAATTATAAATTGCAGAATTTGCTAATGGAATGTCTGACAGAGAAGCACTCACTGTTATTTCTCCAGCATTATGTTCTTATGTTCTAAAGAGTGTGGCGGTAGGACCCTGTGCTACCTGGAGGATTGCTGGTTTACGCCAGATTTTGGAGAGAAAGGCACGCTGATTGCACAGCTGTGTGCTGGGCTATTTAGTTGTGACCTGGCTATGGCTCAGGGTTCCACCCAACAGACAGGAAGTCTGTGCATGGGAGTCAGGTGGACTCCCATTCCTTTAAGAGGAGTCAGAGGCTGCAGGAGGCAGCCAGATTATGCATGTCTGCAGGAGGCAGACGTACTTGGTGACAGAGCAGCAAGGCGCTGATCAGGAGTGAGCTAGGAGAGAGCTTAACTCTAGGAAACTCTTTTGGGTCTGAGGAGCAGACCTAAGGCCTAGGCTAAAGGCCTCAGTCACCCGTATGGGAAGAATGTAAGCCAGGAGGCTAAAGTATTGAGTGTGCAAGATACAGTAATGGTGGAACCCCCCTGCGTGGGTACTGATGTCTTTGTGAACTTTTCTGTGCTTTTAAATAAAAGTGGGCTACCAGGCCCTTAAAAATACAGTTTTGTACTGGCGTACTCACTGGAAAACGCACCTACCGTTTGGGTCTGATAACCCCAATCTTACAAGAGCTATAACCCAGCTAACTGGACTCTGTCTCAATCCTGATGTATGAAGGTTGCCTATGCCCTCTCCAGAGTTGTCTGTTATTTATACTTCTCTTTCTTTTTTCCTCCCTCAATTGTGTTTTACACTTTTGTATTGAAAATACTAAAACCCTAATAAAATTGTCAACTATTAACCGCTTAAGGACTGCCTCCTGCACATATACGTTGGCAGAATGGCACGGCTGGGCAAAACCACGTACCTGTACTTGGCCCTTTAAGAGCCCAGCCGTGGGTCGCGCTCGCGACCCAGTCCTGAGCTCCATGGCCGCGGGACCAGCGGACCCGATCGCCGCTGGTGTCCCGCGATCGGGTCACAGAGCTGAAGAACAGGGAGAGGTCTGTGTAAACAAACCTCTCCCCGTGCTTCCTACACTGCCTGTCACTGATCGGCTGTTCCTTGTCATCGGGAAAGCCGATCAGTGACGTCAGACGTAAAGCCACGCCCCCTACTCTAAAAAAAAAACACACACACACAGACTTAACCCCTCCCCGCCCCCTAGTGGTTAACTCCTTCACTGCCAGTGTCATTTACATAGGAATCAGTGCATTTAAATAGCACTCATTTCAGTATAAATGACAATGGTCCCAAAAATGTGTCAAAAATGTCAAGTGTCCGCCATAATGAATAGTCAGAATAAGAATCGCTGATCGCCGCAATTACTAGTAAAAAAAAAAATATTAATAAAAATGCTATAAAACTATCCCCTATTTTGTAAACGCTATAACTTTTGCGCAAACCAAACAATAATCGATAATTGTGATTTTTTTATTTTTTTGGGGGGGATATTTATTATAGCAAAAAGTAAAAAATATTGCATTTTTTTCAAAATTGTCCCTCTATTTTTGTTTATAGCGCAAAAAATAAAAACCACAGGGGCGATCAAATACCACCAAAAGAAAGCTCTATTTGTGGGAAAAAAAGGACGCCAATTTTGTTTGGGAGCCATGTCTCACGACCGCGCAATTGTCAGTTAAAGCGACGCAGTGCCAAATCGCAAAAAGGGGCCTGGTCCTTTGGCTGCAAATTGGTCCGGGGCTTAAGTGGTTAAGAAAAAGTCTGATAGATATTGCTTGAACTTTTGCATGTTTAAAGGAAGGTTCCTTCCTCTGTATTGCCCCACAGTCAATAGAAAATAGTGACCTATTCATCAGATGACAAAATTGGGACTGAACGATTGGGTTGCTACACAGAATGGCCAGCATTCCTGTTTATTTCACTACTAAGGCCTCAGTACCTAAATAATGAAGGCAGTTGCCATTGTGAACTGTCGCCAACATTTTCCCTTGTTTGACGTTGATGTCTCTTTAGAAGAAAATGAGGGGAACCATGTCAAGTAACTCTCTAGAATACCAGCCTAGTGCGTCGGTGTAAAATACAAGGATCGCGCTTCCTCCTTCAATATACCTCTGGGGAGATGAGTCTGCTACAAGGGACTGTTTTGTAAGAGCCCGGTGGTTGGCGAGCCAGCCAAAACGTGAATATCAAAGGGAATTTCTCAGCATCTTTCCCGGCACTCACAAAGCATCCATCCTCTTTGAAAGTCACGCAGTCAGAAGTGTTAAAGCTTTAGACGAAAGCCGCACTGGTACTGTAATACTCCCATTCTTAGAAAGTACCGGAACAGAGAGGTTCCTTGGAAATGGATGAACAATAAGCATCTGCCAATTATTTCTCTGCAGAACAAAACAAACAGGCAGAAAGCCCGGCATGAAAACTGAGAGATTGCAGTGGGACCTCAGAAGAGAATAAACACTACTGTCATAATGGCACTTGGCTCCGTACATCGTATGTGAGAACAGAGGATGGAAGGATCAGTCTCCATCCAACACTGATATTTCTGTGTATGGTGGAAGCTGGAGACTTAATCTGTTGTGGACACTGAAGTGTGACACGCTCTCAAGAAATTGTCATTAAAGTACACAGGGGGCGTGTGTAGTCAGGGCCGGGACAAGGGGTGGGCAGGAGAAGCGGCTGCCTTGGGCGCTTGTGGTTTCATGTGAGGTGGGGGGTGCTGCAAGGAGATTGAGGGGAGGGAACTTTTGTTGTGAGGAGCAATTTGGGGGGTGGGCAAGAAGTGATGATTTAGGGCATTTTTGTTGGAAGCCCCACTTCCCCTTAGAGGGAAGAGGATTGGTGCTAGGAGGGGGGATTTGGAGGGGGGAGAGGATGTATACTTGGAAGGGAAATATATATATATATATATATATATATATATATATATATATATATATATATATCATACAATCCTAAAATCCCATATACACAATACTATACCCACCTGTGATCAAGAGGAAGGTTTAAAACCCCAACAAAGCATGATTTAATTTGCTTTTGCTACAGCAGGGGAAATAATTCCTTCCTGATCCCCGAGAGACAATCAGATATTCTCTGGATCACTTTTACCAAACTGACAACTTTATTTTTCAGCCATTAACATTTGAACTTTTTTCATTTTTATTCATTCATTTTTCTAAGTGTTGCATTGATAAAGTGATCATTTTTAACCACTTCAGCCCCGGACCAATTTGCAGCCAAAGGACCAGGCCCCTTTTTTGCGATTCGGCACTGCGTCGCTTTAACTGACAATTGCGCGGTCGTGCGACGTAGCTCCCAAACAAAATTGACGTCCTTTTTTCCCACAAATAGAGCTTTCTTTTGGTGGTATTTGATCGCCCTGCGGTTTTTATTTTTTGTGTGCTATAAACAAAAAAGAGCGACAATTTTGAAAAAAAAAAGAATTCTTTTTTTTATTTTTTGCTATAATAAATATCCCCTAAAAAAATATATAAAAAAACGTTTTCTTTCCTCAGTTTAGGCCGATACGTATTCTTCTACATATTTTTGGTAAAAAAAATCGCAATAAGCGATTATTGATTGGTTTGCGCAGAAGTTATAGCGTTTACAAGATAGGGGATAGTTTTATAGCATTTTTATTAATAAATTTTTTTTATTAGTAATGGCGGCGATCAGCAATTTTTATTGTGACTGCAACATTATGGCGGACATTTTTGACACATTTTTGCCACCATTGTCATTTATACAGCAATCAATGCTATTTAAATGCATTGATTC
Source organism: Lithobates sylvaticus (assembly GCA_028564925.1). NCBI lineage: Eukaryota > Metazoa > Chordata > Amphibia > Anura > Ranidae > Lithobates > Lithobates sylvaticus. Next base: position 606,352,549 of record CM053027.1, on the reverse strand, counting down.
CTGTATAAATGACACTGGCAGTGAAGGGGTCAACCACAAGGGGGCAGTGTAGGGGTTAAGTATGTCTAGGGGTGTGTTTCTTACTGTGGGGGGGCGTGGCTGTCAGCTAGTGAATGCTGATCTCTGCTCCAATCACAGGGAGCAGAGATCGGCGTCACTAGTTGCTAGGTAGAACGGGGAGATGCTGTGTATTTCCGCATCTCCCCGTTCAGCCTTCCCGTGAGACGATCGCGGGTGTCCCCTCGATCGAGTCCGCGGACCCGCGACTGGCCTCACGGGGGTCCCGACCGGCGCGGGAGCGCGCTGCTCCCGGCGCGCTCCCGATGGCACGGACGGCATTAAGGAGGCACTTATATATACGCCCTCCTGCCTGTCCGTGCCATTCTGCCGACGTATATCGTCGTGCGCCGGTCGGGAACCGGTTAAAGCCCCAACAAAGCATGATTTAATTTGCCTTTGCTACAGCAGGGGAAATAATTCCTTCCTGATCCCCGAGAGACAATCAGATATTCTCTGGATCACTTTTACCAAACTGACAACTTTATTTTTCAGGCATTAACATTTGAACTTTTTTTCATTTTTATTCATTCATTTTTCTATTGATAAAGTGATCATTTTTAATGGTCCCCCTATGCATTGGCAAAACGCCTGCGTTTGTGTGCACAAAACCGCATGGTGCCAATTTTTTTAAAAAGGGTCAGGGGCTAGACTACCCATGTTTCTGTAGGGCAGGCCTCGCCATGGTCGACCAAAGAAGTTGAGTGCACGTGCTCAGCGTCATATCCAGAGTGGGAAATAGACGTAAGACAAGACTATAATAAAATATTTACAAAAATGTGAGGGGTGTACTCACTTTTGTGAAATACTGTATTTTTTTTAAGCAAAGGCCTTATAGAAAGAAATGGTGGCTGTTGCAATTTTTTATGTCACACGGGGTTTTGCGCAGTGTTTTTTCAAATACAATTTTTTGGGGAAAAAATAAGTTTTAATTAATAAAAAAATAAAAATACAATATTTACTCCAATTTTTTTTATAATGTCAAAGATGATGTTACGCAGAGTAAATATATACCTAACATGTCACGCTTTAAAATCTGCTTGACTGGCGTCTGCCGGTGGAATTCTCCGTAGGCTTCGCTTTAAATGACAGGTTACCAGTTTAGAGTTACACAGGAGGTCTGGTGCTTGAATTATCGCTGTCGCTCTGACATTGCTGTGTGGAGCAATCACCATTTACATATGCGTGCAGGAGTAACGTATGCATTCGGATTTGTGCGTAAACATACATCCCAACTTTTTGAGATGGGAATGAGGGACACTTATCAGAAAAGGACGCAGGCATAGGACACACCCCATGCCACGCCCCCTTAAAGGAGAATTGTCCAAAAAAACAAGATTGGTTAAATCCACAAGTGCTTTTTTTACCACTTCAATTCCTTTATATTGGCTTTTGGAATTTAAAAATGCAGCAATTTTAGAAATCAGATGAAAGGTTTAGTGCTGGAAAACACTTTTTGATAGATAAAAAGTGCATTTTATATACAACTATAGAGATCAGACCAAAATGAGTGACAAATGAGGAGGAAAGAGGGACAGAGGGACATTGTTCCAAATCAGAGACAGTTGGGAGCTATGCGTAAGCACAGGGAAAGGGTGCTATACGTTTTTTCTTTAAATTATTATTTATTTTATACAAAACTTTATTTTTATACTTTTTTTATTTTCTTGGATTAACTTTATTGCTGTCAGGGCTGGGCTCAGCCCTTCCTTCTCTGAGCTGGCCGCTCAGCTGTCAGGTAATTGCCAGCTCCTATCTCTCTCCACAGTTGCTCACCTGTTGATGATATCCTGCTTTTCAGTCCTGCCTACTTAAGCTGTCCAGCCCAGAGGATCTCTGCCTTTGCCTTAGTCACATCACAGAGACGCTCTCCTGCATTCCTGGGCAAAGACTTGCTTGGCTGACATCCCTTCTGGCTCCAGATCCTGCTTACTGTTTTACTACGCTCATCTCCGGCTCCCTGACGTTTGGCTTGTCTGACTATCCGCTCCGGTTCCTGAACTCTGGCTATGTTTTGACTATGTTTGTTCTATTTACTTTTATTATTAAACAAGTGTGATTTAACTGTACTTCTGTCTCAGTCTGATTTTGTGGTTTCTGACACTATCACAAGGGATGAACAACATCCCTTGTGACAGCATGGGCCGTGACAGGTCCACTTTATGAAGAGATCTGGGCATCTATTAAGCTGATTTTACTGGCCTGCTTTTATTGGCCGCTAACGGCCAGGTAAACAAAGGGGTGGAACGGGAAGTGCCGAAATCTCATCTCTTCTGGTTTCCGGGGTCACGTAAGTTCCTTTCTCTTTGTTCTGTGCAGCCGGTGTCGCTGGTCGAATCACTCCTGGGGACCACGATCAGACGATAGAGCCCGGGGCAGGCGGCGGCGGAAGGGAGGGTGGGACCCCTTCCTGCCACCCGCAGAAGTGATTGAGTGGCTATTTAGCCACTCATATCACTTCGGCTACAAAGGGAGTCGCCGGCTGAAAACTTTCATCCTGGTATAACCATTGAAACCTGAGGACGTCTATGGACGTCCTACAGGCGGGAAGTAGTTAAAGTAGACATAAAGTGCCTTTTATTTGGTTTTGCTTTTGGTCTATCGATTGCAAGACAATATCATCAAAATAAAATTTGTATTAAAAAATATATATATATATATATATATATATATATGTATTGCTGTTATCTTGAATCATGATTAAGTTATTGCTAAATAAACAAGCGCATAGCAGAAATGTAAAAATTGCTCTGCTCCATATGGCATACAGTATGTGTGAGAGCTGAACTGGTTTAAATACCAGACAGTTCCTTCTATGTCTCAAGGACGCTATTGGTGAAGTCTTTTTGATGAGTTCTCAACTCTGCTCCACCTGCTGTATACATTATGAGAGGTTCCCACCATCCCTGCTGGATTTTTACAATTTAATGTATATTATGTAGAATGTAACAGGAGGAGTTGTGGGCACAACGGTGGGCAGAAACACCCAATACTTCCAGGTGGAAAGGAACAGAGCCAGGAATCATGGCAGGTAAGGCTTATTAATGGAGTATCAAAGACATATAAAGAACCCAGGGGCTGACTCAAACCACCAGGTTTGATCATTTGGTTATATATAAATAAATATATATATATATATATTTGGTGGAGTGACCATTTAAAGAATCTAGCAATATAAATTGATATGCATTATTGGTAAAAGAAAAGTCTAATTAATAAACCTGGATGTAAACCCCCCACCCCCCACAATCCTAGCAACGTCCCTGACACAATGAAAACCACGAGCTGTGTAAATTGTCAGCACTATATAAGAACCTGTAATAAATAAAATAAATAGGTTTGACTGAACTGAGGGGATTGTACTGGGGGACAGATGGACAATAGGGGGGGGGGATTATACTGGGGGACCGACTGACCTGTGGGGGGGTTTATACTGGGAACAGTCTGTCCTGGGGGGGGGGGGGGGATTACACTGGGAACAGTCTGTCCTGGGGGGGGGGGGAATTATACTGGTTGATTATCCAGGGAATGAGGATTGTACTGGGGGACAAGATTATACTGGGGGAAGGATTGTACTGGGGGAGAGGGTGACCAGGGGGTGATTATGCGGGGGGAAAAGTTAACCTGGAATGGGCGGGAATATACTGAAGGACAGACTGACCTGGGTGTAATTATACTGATTGACCTGGGGGAGGAGGAATGATTAAAATTGGGGGGAGGATGCCCCAGACACATGCCTACCCTAAGAGCGATCATCTGCCCTCCAACCACCCATCCGCCCACCCCCCCAAAATGCACAATAGGAAGAAATGCCCAACCTGCTCACCGAATACCGAGTCTACCTGGCACCCCCCACATACGCCACTACGCCTGGAGGGAAACATGGCCCCACAAACCTGTTATGGGGCACCCTGGAGCCCCCAGCTGCTCGGAAACCTCATCGGAACCCTTGGTGACACATTACTCCTAAATATGTAATGCACTTCTTTTGCTGAATCGGACTATACTCTCCCGTGCATGTCAACTTCTGTACCCCGTTTTTGTAGTGCCTGTTGCACTTAAGATGTATCAATGTATCCTTGTTTGGTTTATGCTCAATAAACTTGGTTTTGATTAAAAAAAAAATTCGGGGGAGGATTGTACTAAGGAACAGACTGAACTGGGAAGGAATATACTGGGGGTCAGATTGACCTGGAAGGGAGGATTATACTGGGGAAAGACTGACCTGGGGGGATTATACCAAGGGGCAGACTGACCTGGGGAAGGATTGTACCCTGGAGGGGGGGGGGGGATTTTAGTGGGGGACTGACTGACCTGGGGGGGGGGGGGATTATACTCGGGAACAGACTGAGCTGTGGGGAGGATTATACTGGGGTAGAGTCTGACCTAAGGGTGGGGAAGGGGTTTTACTGGGGGACACACTGACCTTGTTTTATTTAGCCACTCCTCTCTAGCCCCTCCCACAATTAATGCATTTTGGCCACACTGTCTGCCGTAGCTCTCTATGTATTTCTACATAGTCTCCCCAAAGATGCCCCAGGTCTTTTACAATCCCAGCGACGGCCCTGGCACTATGAAAACCATCCCCACTCTTCGCACACAATTCTTCTTCTTAATCAATCAATGAGGCCCAACTTATGGTTTTGCACACTGATTTCATAAATTGCCTTTGTCATTGACACACATCAGGGCAGTATATATTTTTTTTCCCTGGGGGGGGGCTTCAGCTTTGGGCACCCAGAGAAGAAAAAATAGGCAGGGCACTCAGCTTGTCATTGTTACAGAGTTACATAGTTAGTCAGGTTGAAAAAAGACACTCTAAAAGGTCTATAAAGTCCATCTAGTTCAACCATAAACATAAGCAAGGGGAAAAAATTCCTTCCTGATCCCCCGAGAGGCAATCGGATTTTCCCCGGATCAACTTTACCTATAAATGTCGGTACCCAGTTATATTATGTACATTTAGGAAAGTATCCAGGCCTTTCTTAAAGCAATCTACTGAGCTGGCCAGATCCACCTCTGGAGGGAGTCTATTCCATATCTTCACAGCTCTTACTGTGAAGAAACCTTTCCGTATTTGGAGATTAAATCTCTTTTCTTCCAGACAGTGGCGGCTGGTGCTCAAAATTTTTGGGGGGGCGCAAACAAACAGCCTCACTGTGCCATCAAACGCTGCCACTGTGCCCATTAAACGCTGCCACTGTGCCCATCAAACGCTGCCACTGTGCCCCAAGTGCTGCCACTGTGCCCATCAAACGCTGCCACTCTGCCCATCAAACGCTGCCACTGTGCCCATCAAACGCTGCCACTGTGCCCCAAGTTCTGCCACTGTGCCCCAAGTTCTGCCACTGTGCCCCAAGTTCTGCCACTGTGCCCCTTAAGTGCTGCCACTGTGCCCCAAGTTCTGCCATTGTGCCCCAAGTTCTGCCATTGTGCCCCTTAAGTGCTGCTATTGTGCCCCTTAAGTGCTGCCATTGTGCCCCTTAAGTGCTGCCACTGTGCCCCTTAAGTGCTGCCACTGTGCCCCAAGTTCTGCCATTGTGCCCCTTAAGTGCTGCCATTGTGCCCCTTAAGTGCTGCCATTGTGCCCCTTAAGTGCTGCCATTGTGCCCCTTAAGTGCTGCCATTGTTCCCCAAGTTCTGCCATTGTGCCCTTAAGTGCTGCCATTGTGCCCCTTAAGTGCTGCCATTGTGCCCCTTAAGTGCTGCCACTGTGCCCCTTAAGTGCTGCCACTGTGCCCCTTAAGTGCTGCCACTGTGCCCCTTAAGTGCTTCCATTGTGCCCCAAGTTCTGCCACTGTGCCCCTTAAGTGCTGCCACTGTGCCCCCTGCCTGCCCTCTGCACTTACCTTGTCCCGGTGTGCAGCTGGTGACGGCGTCAGGCGACGAGCGGTGTCTCCGTCGGATGTCTTCTCCCGCGCTCCTCCTGTCTTCTTCTGCTGTGATTGGACGCTAGGTGATTGGACGCCTAGCGTCCAATCACAGCGCCTGTGACTTCAGCCAATCAGGTGACAGGTAACAGACCTGGCAACCTGATTGGCTGAGAGGCGGGTCTGTGTTAGGGAAGCGATGTATTCGCTTCCCTAACACAGTACTGTGTAATCAGCGAACGCACAGCCGTGCGCCCGCTGTTTACACTTAGGGAAGCCTATTAGAGCCCACCGCTCTAATAGGGTCCCCTATTAGAGCTTACAGCTCTAATAGGGGCGCTTCCAGCAACACCCCCCCCCCACTGTAATTCAGATGCCCGGCGCCCGATCAGGGGCCGGACACCTGAATAGGGGGCGGCAGCGGTGACAATAGATAGATTCATGCAATGCATGAATCTATCTATTGGTGATAGAGCGGTGCAGGAGAGGGGGGGCGGCGCTCCTGCGCCCTCTATGCACGCACCGCCACTGCTTCCAGACATGAAGAGTGCCCCCTTGTCCTCTGTGTTGACCGTAAAGTGAATAACTCAACACCAAGTTCACTATATGTTTATATATTATGTTATATATTTGTACATGTTAATCATATCCCCCTTATTCTCCTCTTCTCAAGGGTGAATAAATTCAGTTCCTCTAATCTTTCCTCATAGCTGAGCTCCTCCATGCCTCTTATCAGTTTGGTTGCCCTTCTCTGCACTTTCTCCAGTTCCCCGATATCCTTTTTGTGAACTGGTGCTCAAAACTGAACTGCATATTCCAGATGAGGTCTCACTAATGATTTGTACAGGGAGATAATGATATCTCTCTCTCTGGAGTCCATACCTCTCCTAATACAAGAAAGAAAAGGTCACTGCGTACATCAACACCTATAGAACAGAAATACAGTGCCTTGAAAAAGTATTCATACTCGAAATGAAATTTTCCACATTTTCTCATGTTACAACCAAAAACGTAAATGTATTTTATTGGGATTTTATGTGATAGACCAACACAAAGTGGCACATAATTGTGAAGTGGAAGGAAAATGATAAATGCTTTTCAAATTTTTTACAAATAAATATGTGAAAAGTGTGGCGTGCATTTGTATGGCGCCCCTGGAGTCAATACTTTGTAGAACCGCCTTTTACTGCAATTACAGCTACAAGTCTTTTTGGGGATGTCTCAACCAGCTTTTCACATCTAGAGAGGGACATTTTTGCCCATTCTTCTTTGCAAAATAGCTCAAGCTCTGTCAGATTGGATGGAGAGCGTCTGTGAGCAGCAATTTTCAAGTCTTGCCACAGATTCTCAATTGGATTTAGGTCTGGACTTTGACTGGGACATTCTAAAGCCCCATACACACGCTCGGACAATCCGCGGACCAGGTCGGTCGGATTTTGTCCGACGTACTTGGTCCGATGTTGGTGTTGCGTACACACGGTCGGACTACGTTGTCGGAATATCCGGTCTGCAAGAACGTCGTGACGTAAGTCGTCGTCCACGAGATTACAAAAGGGAAGTTCAGCACCACGTCAGGCACCCGTTGGGCTCCTTCTGCTGATCCCGTGTTTATCGAGAGTTAGTGGAAGTTTGGTGACTTAAGATTCGCGCTTCTCAGTTTTCTGACTCAGATCGTTACTGCTCTTCAGTTTGTGCTTGTCGTGCGTATCTGTTTATTAGTGCGTGTAGTCAGTTCGCATTTGTTGGTCATTGCGGCCTATATCTTGATATAGGACGCTTTGATTTGCACTGCTTATTGTCTGCTCGTTGCTGGTATTCATTTCGTTCTTTCAGGCCTTGCTGTTTATCGGTGCTTTCTGTTTGTCCGTTCTGACCAGCCGACCTTTTGTGACCTTGTGAGCGATGTTTCCCGTGCGTACTCGTCGCCGAGTTCGTGCTGTACGCGGAATTGGTGTCGGGCTTTTAGCTTTGAGCCAAGACCCGTCCATGAACAGAGTGACGAGGAGTATGTGGACCAAGAATTGGTTGCTTCAGCGTGACCAATTCTCGCACATGCCTTTGCTTCGTGAGATCCGGGAGAATAATCCTGATGATTTCAGGAACTTTCTCCGGATGACGGACCCCGTGTTTCACCGTCTTTTGGCTTTGCTGACCCCCTTTATCAGCCGGCAGGATACCTGCATGAGACAAGCCATTACTCCGGAGCAGAGGCTTGTTGCCACGTTGAGGTACTTGGCGACAGGGAGAAGTCTTCAGGATTTGAAGTTCTCTTCAGGTATCTCTCCCCAGGCCCTGGGACTCATTATTCCAGAGACCTGTTCTGCCATCATTCAGGTCCTGCAGGAGGACTATATTAAGGTAACATTTATACTTTACTATTCCCTTCTATGTATGCTCTGTTTGCTAATGTCTTCTATTTTTGACCTCCTTCCCTAACTACCATGATTGCAATATGTTCTAATATGCTGTGCCCCTTTTCTCCTTCATGCATTTTTCCCTTCACTTACCTCCCCAGCATGCTCTTCTGCCCCAATACACACCTATGGCCTAGTCACTTAAGCAATGTCTTTTGTCTGCTGCATAGTATTGTTTGCCCCAAAACACCCCTAAAATATGCACAAATGTTTGCTGTGTGGTTTACTTCATGTAGAGCCCCCTTTTTTTTTTTTTTTTTGGTGGGGGGGGGGGGCAAACTCATTAGGAACCCCCTCCCCCAACTGCTCTGTCAGATGGTACCAATCCTTTATCTGCTGGCTTTCCCAAGGTCCATACACACTATATACCTACCTCTTTATAGTGCGCATCTTTAGGGATGAATTCAGCAAAGCATGTAGTGCAAGGGGCTGCCTCCATACTTTCCATTTCCTATTTTTTTGTCTTCTTTCCCTCCTATTAGCTTGCTTGGTAATTTCATAATGTCACACTGTGCCTGCCTTTTTTGGGGGGGGGGGGGGGGGTTGAAATGTTATTTGATCTTTCCTGTGGCCTGCCAATAGTGTTAAGTACAGAGGGTCTGGGCAAACTAGCCCACATTTTTGAGCCATTTGCCAATCAATGAAGTGCAGAGGGTTACCTGTCCACCACCCCCCCCCCCAAAACCCTAGTTATTGCCAATGTCCCATCAGAAGTGGGGGGATTGATGGGGGGGTGAGTAATCTGTGAAGGGGAGCCTCTACTTTTCTGTGCAAATACTTTCCAGCCTCAAATTTTATACAATGCTCTTGTTCCAAGATGTTGATTGTCTAATCTGCTTGCAATGTTTATGTGCAAAGTGAATAATTTTTTTTTCTTGTTTCACTCCACAGTTCCCTTCCACGCCACAGGAATGGCAGACTGTGGCCTCCCACTTTGCCAGCCGTTGGGACTTTCCTATCTGCGGAGGGGCAATTGATGGGAAACACGTCCGCATCGTCCCTCCGCCCAACTCGGGGTCCTACTATTATAATTATAAAGGGTTTAATAGTGTAGTGATGTTGGCGGTGGTGTCGGCAACATACGAGTTTATGTATGTGGACGTGGGGATGAACGGCCGGATATCGGATGGTGGTGCCATTACGCACACGGAGTTCTACTGGCGTCTCCAAAGTGGCAGTCTGTGCTTGCCACCTCCAGAGGAGAATGCCGAAGGACTCCCCTTCGTCTTTGTCGCAGATGAAGCGTTTGCGTTGACTCCCCATCTGATGAGGCCGTTCCCGATGAGGACCCTCACCCCGGACCAGAGGGTCTTCAACTACAGGCTGTCCAGAGCCAGAAGAGTGGTGGAGAACACTTTTGGCATCCTGGCCAGCCGCTTCCGCCTGTTCCTGACGGCATTTAACTTGGCGGAATACAAACTGAACCACATAGTTCTTGCCTGTTGCATATTGCACAACTTCCTCAAAAGACATAACAGGAACTATGTGGTGCCCGTTGGCCCAGATGTGGAGGGCCCTCCAAATGCGGACCTCACAGCCCTTCGAGTGGCACGTCCAGGCTTGCCCCCTCTAAATGCCCGTGTGGTCCGGGACCAATATATGGAGTACTTTGTGGGTAGGGGGGCCATTGCTCTGCCTGACGATGTGTGAGAGGCATTTTTTAATAAATCTGATATTTTAACCAACCTCTAATTTCTTGTCATTTCAGTCTTCTTTTTAGATTATTTTACCTTGACATTTTTTCCCTTTGCCTTCGACAGTGGGAATGCACTTTCTGGGCAAAAGGAGGTAACAGTCTCTTCTTCCCAAAAAGATTATTCTCATGTTGTGTGTTTGCTACCTAATCTTTGGTCTAGAGAAGGTTTGTCCTGCATAACTGACACCCAAAATACTCCTTTTCAGCACCAGGTCTGACATGTGTGTATTCTCAAAAATGCTGTGCTCCGTGTTTTCGTACAAAGCACTGTGGGTGTCATTTACATAAGTCAAATCCGCTATGCTCTACAAGTGCATTGAAAAAGTTCCCAGCGAAAGAAAATTGGAGTGCAAAGTGGATTTGCCTTTAGTAAATAACACCCATTGCCCCCCATATCCTTTACATTTTACATACATAATGCATTGTGTTTTTTAAATAAGGAAGCCACACATTTAGAAAACTAAAAAAGTTTACTAGGAAAACATTCCCAAGTGCGTTTACAATCTTCACGCCAAAACTGACAACATCTTGTTTATTTACAACATTGTTTACAAACATTCCGCAATTGGTAAAACCAGGCATGGTGCAAAACAGAACCAATGAACTCGGAAAGTTCAACTTTGTAAAGTGAAGACAAGATCAGACATGACTATATGTTCAAAGTGTGTTTGATCTTGCCTTCATCACATGGGGGGGTCACCCCCGGAAAGTGGAAATTTAGAACATGCACACAATTTGGGTCTGAAAATGGACATTAGATGGTAAAACACATGCCTAGAAGCTTCAAAAGTGCCATTTTCCATCATGGGGATGAATGGACGTTTTTTGGGGGTGCAACCCCTTCACCACAACCACTTTCGTAGTTCGTAAAGTGTTTGCACCCCCAAAAAAACGTTGGCATTCATCCACCATGATGGGAGCTAGCAAATGTGGACACAATGTGTGCATGTTCCAAATTTCACACAGTTTTTAAGTTGCAAATGTGTTCAGAAGCTGGCACAAATGTGTGTTAATTACTTGGTGCGTTTTCATATTTTTCCTAAAACATCAATGATGTTCTTCAATTTTTGTTGAACATCATTGATGTTTTGCTTTATGTAATCTAGATCTCGATTGCAGACCATTATCTCTCCGATGAGTACGTGGCCACTCTCTGTGGTAAAGTGCGATTTTTCTTCCACAACATCCACGTCACCTAAAAACCACAAACAAACAAAAATGGGGTGTTGGAAATGAGGCAGCCATACATGGATTAGCTTACCAGTAGCTGTGTTCTCCCACACTCACCTGTTGTGGTGACAATTTCTCCAAGTTCGATGATCTCCCCTTCCTCCTCCTCCTCCTCCTCTGCTTCTGCTCTTTCCCCTTTTTTGGGAGGTGTTGGTTTGGGGGTTTCCTCAGACGGCCCAAGTTTTCGCTCCCCTATGAGAATGTCCAAAAGGAAGATTTAGCAACACAAGCTATTGAGGGCAGAAATAGGAAATGACAAACATTGCTTGAAAGTGACGGACACTATTTTAGTTTGGCCAGTTACAAATGTCAACTACATGAATGTAGTCACTTTGTAAAGGTGCTAAACTGACTAGCTTTTTGGTAGAAGTTTGTGTGATGGAGACCCCCCTCTAGTATCCACTGGAGCACATGTGTGGAAAAGCATAATAAAAAGGGGGTTTGGGTGTCCCAGCACTAGTGCTCTAGAGTCCAGATGGGTAAACAGCTACTGAGTGACCTCTCCTTTACATTGACAAAATTTGGTTTACGCTCTTGCTGACATCTCTAGTGAGAACAAACTTCCTTTCAATAAAAACTTCACCAAACCTCGTATTATAAGTGGCCGAACGATCGAGGTTGCGTACGATCGAATGGACACACACATGACAGTGGCAGAAAGATCGAGGCTGAGTACGATCGAATGCACAGACGAACCTGAAAGTGGCCATTTTGGAATGTACAACTTTGTAAAAATCAAACCACATGGAGCAGTATGCAAGCAAGAAATCAAACACAAAAACACAACTACTTACTTTTTAGAAGAATTCGCTTGATCTTTCTGTACTGATCGGCCTCCCTCAGTTTCAGGTCTGACCAGCGTTTCCTCAGTTGCTCCTTGGATCGTTGTACCCCAAAATGATTGTACAGCCTCCTCACAACTTTAGACATGATCTTGGCCTTGCGGACATTGGGGTTGAGGTAAGGCCCATACTTCCCATCATAGTCGCTCCTCTTTAACCACTTTCAGACCGGACCAATTTGCAGCCAAAGGACCAGGCCCCTTTTTGCGATTCGGCACTGCGTCGCTTTAACTGACAATTGCGCGGTCGTGCGACGTGGCTCCCAAACAAAATTGACGTCCTTTTTTTCCCACAAATAGAGCTTTCTTTTGGTGGTATTTGATCGCCCCTGCGGTTTTTATTTTTTGCGCTATAAACAAAAATAGAGCGACAATTTTGAAAAAAATGCATTATTTTTTATTTTTTGCTATAATAAATATCCCCCAAAAATATATAAAAAAACATTTTTTTTCCTCAGTTTAGGCCGATACGTATTCTTCTACATATTTTTGGTAAAAAAAAATCGCAATAAGCGATTATTGATCGGTTTGCGCAGAAGTTATAGCGTTTACAAGATAGGGAATAGTTTTATAGCATTTTTATTAATAATTTTTTTTTTATTATTAATGGCGGAGATCTGCGATTTTTTTTTGTGACTGCGACATTATGGCGGACACATCGGACATTTTTGACACATTTTTGGGACCATTGTCATTTTTACAGCAATTAATGCATTTAAATGCATTGATTTCTGTATAAATGACACTGGCAGTTTAGGAGTTAACCACAAGGTGGCAGTGTAGGGGTTAAGTAGGCCTAGGGGTGTTTTTTTTTACTGTGGGGGGGCGTGGCTGTCAGCTAGTGAATGCTGATCTCTGCTCCAATCACAGGGAGCAGAGATCGGCGTCACTAGTTGCTAGGCAGAACGGGGAGATGCTGTTTATCTCGGCATCTCCCCGTTTAGCCGCTCCGTGAGACGATCGCGGGAGTCCCCGCGGCGATCGAGTCCGCGGGGACCGCGGCCGGACTCACGGGGGTCCCGACCGGCGCGGGAGCGCGCCGCTCCCGGCGCGCTCCCGATGGCACGGACAGGCTAAAGGAGGGACGTATATATACGCCCTCCTGCCTGTACGTGCCATTCTGTCGACGTATATAGTCGTGCGCCGGTCGGCAAGTGGTTAATATGTCCACCATCTCCAACATTTCTCCAAATGACATATTGGAGGCCTTGAATTTCAGGCTCCGGGATCGGGACGTTTCTGCCTCCGGACTTTCCTCGTCCTCCTCCTCGTTGGTGGGATATTTGTGGCGCACCTGCTGTGTCCCCGCCATGTGCTCTCCCCACTACGCCGTAAAGAGAAGGGGTGGGGAATAGACGAGAAAGATCGTCAGGGGCGGGCCGAGTTTGAAGCATGCGCACTGTATATAAAACGTCACACGCCTGTGTCGTAGCCACGATCTGGGAGACGAGGGGAGAGAAAACTCACACGAGACGATCGCTACAAACGAAGGTACAATTTGACGTTGGTACATAACTAGCCTAGACTGATTTGAACTTGAGGCTTCTTTATGGAGAAGATTAGGAGAGTTTAGCCTGACATAATTTATAGGGTTTTGTGTGGTGTTGTGTCTTGCAGAGATTGATATGAAGGGATTCAACGACATGAGTTTTCTCCCCCTCTTCATTGCCAAATACAGGGATTTTCCCATATTGTGGCAGGGTATACACCCACATTACACCAACAAACCAAAGAGGCACGCAGCCCTGGAGGAACTTGTGGAATTTGTCAAGCCAAGGTTCCCCATGGCAACTGTTGATGATATAAGAAAGAAAATTGGCAGCCTGAGGAGTGCGTATATCAGGGAGCGGAAGAAGGTCGTGAAGTCTGAGGAAACTGCAACTTCAGCAGATGAGGTCTATGTGCCCAAGCTCTGGTACTATCAGAGTCTCCATTTTCTGAAGGACCAGGCTGATGTCACGGAGCCAACCTCAACTCCTCCTTCCACGCTTCCTTGCGCGCAGCCCACCCCTGATGAGGCTTCCGAGGAGCAACCTGGGCCTTCCAGTCTGGAAGAGGTGGAGGAGCCCAGCTTGTTCCAGGTATAGTAGTTTAGTTACCATTTATGGGAATAATGAATGATGTTCACTTAATTCAGGATCGCCAATTGCTTAGTTCCTAACGTGTTTGACATATCAACAGACAGTGGTGTGGGAGACATTTGGGGCCAGAATCTAAACTGCAGGGCTGAGAATTGTATGGTTTTCTATTTGTAAACATTTTGCACCAGTCACTAGATGAGAATTGTGTGTGTTTGATGAACAAATAACTGAAACTATGTCCCTTTTTCATACACAGGAAGACCTCAGCCAGGAGGTGGCTGTGGAAGGTGGCAGTCAGGAGGAGGCAGGGGTTAGTGGCAGCCACCAGCTGGGTAGTGGCAGCCAAGAGGGGGCTAGGCCGCGGAGCCTGACTGACTCCCAAATCCCTCTCCTCCGCCTTCCCTACAAAAGGGCGAGAAGGGGGGGTTATGCGGCACAGTCAGCGCTCCGCATGATCAGAGAGGCTTCAGACTCCCTACATGCCACACCCGCCGACGAGGAGACCTTTGGCTCGGTGGTTGTCACAAAAATGATGGGTATGGAGGTGAGGCAACGCAACATGTGTGAGGGGCTCATCCTCCATGTCCTAAATAAGGGTAGGGCTGGGGAGATGACCCCAGTCACACATGTTTGCCATAGCTACCATGCTCCGCCTCCTCCTCCTCCTCCTTCTGCCACCCCACCAGCACGACAGCCACAGCGTGGAAGGAAGCGTGGAAGGAAGACCTGAGAATGACGACCTGGAATCAGTCTGGTCTGAGAGAAGATGGAGCCTCTTGTTGTACCAGAGCCTGGGGACCTAGATGGCATCTGCTGCAGTTCCGGATACTTTGGACTTCACGACCAGATTGCACTCCCCTTAATATACGTACTCCTCAGGCCCCCAATTTTCTACGCTTGAACAATGATGGTTGCCGTGGGGGGCCAAGACTTTGCAAATTCCCCAAGTTTCACCATGGCTGCGTTCCTCTTTGGTTTGTTGGTGTGACCTAAATAAAGTTTTTTTGGATTTGAAATAATCATTGACTATTGTGTTTTACTTTGCTACAATGACAGTTTTTCTTTGAGTAAGCAGGTACATTTCACTAATCCTAAAGTAGAATTAACAAGGGGCACCAACAACAAACAACCTCCTAGTAAATTTAAGCAAGAAATACAAATGTTAATAATGTGTTTTTGGTAATTTGAGACACACAACCCCCCTCCAAAAAAAACAAAAAAAAACATTCAAATATGTATTCCCCAAAAAAAACAAAAAAAAACAAATCATGGTAAAAAAATAACAAAGATTCTTTTCCGTTCAGAGTAAAAATAAACATGTAGTGTATAAATGCTGCAAAGTAATAAAGAAGTAAGTTTGTGAGAAGTGCGGGTGAATAGGAGCAGCTAAAAGATGTCATTCTTGTTGCATTGTAAAGAAAAAGAGAATGCGCTGCATTAAAGACATTTTAACATTGCAGCGTGACGAATGTGCTGTGTCGATTAGGAAAGGTAGTTTTACCTGACCGAGCGCTTCCGTCACAGAATTTCTTCTGAGCATGCGTAGCACTTTGTCCGTCGGACAAGCGTACACACGCTCGGATTTGGTGTGATCGGACCGGGTTGACGGGAAATCTTTCCAGCAGGAGATAAGACTTTGTCCGACGGACAAACCGACGAACACTGTCCGATGGTGCATACACACGGTCTGATTTTTCAACAACCTTGTCCGATCGGACAGAATCCACGAAAAAGTCTGACCGTGTGTATGGGGCTTAACACATGAATATGCTTTGATCTAAAGCATTCCATTATAGCTCTGGCTGTATGTTTCGGGTCGTTGTCCTGCTGGAAGGTGAACCTCCGCCCCGGTCTCAAGTCTTTTGCAGACTCTAATGTCGCATACACACGGTCGGACTTTCCGGCAGAAAAAGTCAGATGGAATCTTTTCATCGGATATTCTGATTGTGTGTATGCCTCATCTGACTTTTTTTCCCGAAAATTCTGACGGACCTAGAAATAGAACATGTTCTAAATATTTCCGACGGAATCAATTCCTGTCATGAAAACCGCTCGTCTGTATGCTGTTCCAACGGACCAAAAACAACGCATGCTCTGAAGCAAGTACAAGATGGCAGCTATTGGCTACTGGCTATTGAACTTCCTTTTGCTAGTCCCGTCGTACGTGTTGTACGTCACCGCGTTCTAGACGGTCGGACTTTGGTGTGATCGTGTGTAGGCAAGACTCTGTCGAAACTCCATCGGAAAAACCGCCAGAGTTTATTCTGATGGAAAAAGCAGTCGTGTGTAGGCATTACAGGTTTTCTTCTAAGATTGCCCTGTATTTGGCTCCATTCATCTCCCCATCAACTCTGACCAGCTTCTCTGTCCCAGCTGAAGAAAAGCATCACCACAACATAATTCTGCCACCACCATGTTTCACAGTGGGGATGGTGTGTTCAGGGTGATGTGCAGTGTTAGTTTTCCACCACACATAGCGTTTTGCTTTTAAGCCAAAAAGTTCATTTTTGGTCTCAACTGACCAGAGCACCTTCTTCCACATGTTTGTTGTGTCCCCCACATGGCTTCTCACAAACTGCAAATGGGACTTCTTATGACTTTCTTTCTCCAATGTCTTTCTTCTTGCCACTCTTCCATAAAGGTCAGATTTGTGGAGAACACGACTAATAGTTGTCCTGTGGACAGATTCTCCCACCTGAGCTGTGGGTCTCTGCAGAGTTCCCATGGGCCTCTTGGCTCTTCTCTGATTAATGCTCTCCTTGCCCGGCCGGTCAGTTTAGGTGGACGGCCATGTCTTGGTGGGTTTGCAGTTGTGCCATACTCCTTCCATTTTCAGATATTGGATTGAACAGAGCTCCGTGAGATGTTCAAAGCTTGGATATTTTTTTATAACCTAACCCTGCTTTATACTTCTCCACAACTTTATCCCTGACCTGTCTGGTGTGCTCCTTGGCCTTCATGATGTTGTTTGTTCACTCAGGTTCTCTAACAAACCTCTGAGGGCTTCACAGAACAGCTGTATTTATACTGAGATTAAATTACACACAGGTGGACTCTATTTACTAATTAGGTGACTTCTGAAGACAATTGGTTCTGCTAGATTTTAGTTAGGGGTATCAGAGTAAAGGGGGGTGAATACAAATGTACCCCACATTTTTCACATATTTATTTGTAAAAATGAAAACCATTTATCATTTTCCTTCCACTTCACAATTATGTGCCACTTTGTGTTGGTCTGCAAAAAAAGTGCACTTGTTCAGCCACAAAGGTTGAAATGAGGTCCTAGAGGGCTAAATGACCTTTCATAATGTCATTATTATGTGACTTTAATGGGAAGAGTTAATACACATGAAATGGGGTGATTATTGCTTGGTTAGATAGGAGTGCTCAGTTCAGTTCTTATCAGGGAAAACTCATCTGTTCAGGGAAGCCAATCTTTCTCTATTAACTTATCCTATCACTGCTAATACCTTTTGTATCACTTGCCTCTCCTTTTTAGATTGTAAGCTCTCAGGAGGAGGATCCTCTGATCTGCCTTATCTTGAATTGTATTGTAACTGTACTGCCTCCCTTTATTTTGCAAAGCACCTTGTAAACCAGTGGCGGCTGGTGCTCAAAATTTTTTTTGGGGGGGGGGGGGGCGCAAATAAACTGAAAAATTCTGAAAAAAAAAGCCCATCAAACGCAGCCACTGTGCCCATTAAATCGCAGCCACTGTGCCCAGCCACTGTGCCCATTAAAATGCAGCCACTGTGCCCATCAAAACGCAGCCACTGTGCCCATCAAAACGCAGCCACTGTGCCCATCAAACGCAGCCACTGTGCCCATTAAAACGCAGCCACTGTGCCCATCAAACGCAGCACTGTGCCCATCAAACGCAGCCACTGTGCCACTTTGCCATCAAACGCAGCCACTGTGCCACTTTGCCATAAAACGCAGTCGCTTCAAAATAAAGCTGTCCCTGCAAAGAAGCTGCCACTGTGCCCCCCCCCCCCGCCCTGCACTTACCTTGTCTCTGGTGACGGCGGCATCGGTGTCCTCCATTTCTTCTCCTGCCCGCTCCTCCTCTCATTCTCTGCTATGATTGGACGCCTGATAGGCGCCCAATCACAGCGCCTGCCGTTTCAGCCAATCAGGGCACAGGTAACACAGACCTGTGCTCCTGATTGGCTAAGGGGCAGTACAATGTTAGCAAACCGAATTCCTTCGGTTTGCTAACATACTGCTGAGTGACAAGGAACGCACAGCGTTGCGCCTGCTTGTCACCTTTTTGGACGCCTATTAGCACCTACGGCGCTAATCAGGTGTTTCCAAAAAACACCCCCACCGCTGTAATTCAGGCGCCCGGTGACCGAAAAGGGGCCGGACACCTGAATAGGGGGTGTCAGCAGCGACCATAGATAGATTCATGCAATGCATGAATCTATCTATGGTGTATAGAGAGTGACAGGAGAGGGGGGGGGGCGGCGCTCCTGCGCCCTTTATGGACGCGCCGCCGCTGGACTGTAAACTATTGGATATAAATCCTGTATAATAATAATAATATCACATGAAGCATAAAACAACAAGAGTATTTGCTACATTGTTATCTATAATATACGTACGTACTGTACATAGGCCATTCATATAGTCAGTCATTATAGAACACAAGGAGAGACTCTTTGGGGGTTATTTACTAAAACTGGAGGGCGCAAAATCTGCATAGAAACCAATCAGCTTCCAGGTTTTAATGCCAAAGCTTATTTGAACAAGATGAAGTTAGAAGCTGATTGATTGCCTACCATGTACAGCAGCACCCGATTCTGAGTACCCCAGTTTTAATAAATCTCCCCTTTACGTCTAGAGCAGTGGTCTCCAAACTGTGGTCGGGGGCCGGATGTGGCCCTTTGCTTGCTTTAATCCAAGCGCTTGGACCATTATTCTCCCCACTGTCAGCAAGTGTGGGCCATATATTCTGCCACTGTATTCCTCCTGACACAGTTCTTCTAACTGACACCAATGATGAGCCACGATTCCTCCCACTGACAGCAATGATGAGCCACTATTGCTCCCACTGACACCAATGATGAGCTTGATTCCTCCCACTGATACCAATGATGAGCCACGATTCCTCCCACTGACACCAATGATGAGACACGATTCCTCCCACTGACACCAATGATGAGCCACGATTCCTCCCACTGACACCAATGATGAGAAACTATTTCTCCCACTGACACCAATGATGAGCCACGATTCCTCCCACTGACACCAATGATGAGAAAAGATTTCTCACACTGACAACAATGATGAGACACTATTCCTCCCACTGACACCAAAGATGAGACACTATTCCTCCCACTGATACCAACGATGAGCCACTATTCCTCCCACTGATACCAACGATGAGCCACTATTCCTCCCACTGACACCAATGATGAGCCACTATTCCTCCCACTGACACCAATGATGAGCCACGATTCCTCCCACTGACACCAATGATGAGCCACTATTGCTCCCACTGACACCAATGATGATACCAACAATGGGGCACTAAACTGTGTGAATGAAGGGGAAGCTCTGTACAGTGCTACTCCTGTCTATTCATTCTGTGCAGTTGAGACTGCAGAGATCGAGATTGAGGGCTGTGTCCTCAATCTCCTTTCTCGGTCTTAAAGGGGTTGTAAATCCTTGTTTTGTTTTTTGTTTTTTTTAAATAACAAACATGTCATATTCCACTGTGCAGTTTGTTTTGCACAGAGTGGCCACGATCCACCTCTTCTGGGGTCCCTCAGTGGCGCTGGTGGCTCCTCCCCGCATTGAGTGTCAACGTTTGAGAAGAGCTCTCCTTGGTGGATACCCGTGCGGGCACGCTCCCGAGTCCCGCATCTATGTCCATTCACACAGAATGCAGGATTCTGCCCCGCCCCCCGGTGCCGCGTCATTGGATTTGATTGACAGCAGTGGGAGCCAATGGCTGCGCTGCTTTCAATCTATCCAATCAGGACACGAGACACCAGCTACAGATGGTGTTCTCGTTCCCAGACGGAGGATGACAGCGTCCTGGTAAGTAAAACGGGGGGCTGGGGGGCTGCTGCACTACAGAAGGTTTTTCACCTTAATGCAGAGAATTCACTGAGGTTTACAACCCCTTTAAGGTGGAACATCAAAGATCTGTTTAGACCTCTGATATCTCACCAAAGCCCCCAACGTGGCTCCTAAAAAAATGGTAAAAAAATCTTTTAAAATATTGTAAAAAATAATAATAATAAAAAATGGTAAAAAATAATTAAATAACAAAAAAACTTCTGGCACCAGTGGCAGAACTACCAGAGTCACAAAGGTCGCGACCAGCCCCTGGCGTTCCACCACCGGGCTCGGAGGGAGGGCCCTGGTGTCTTGGTGTCTTGCACCGGGACCCTGAAAGTTCTAGTTGCGCCACTAGACTGAGAGGTGCTCACTTTACCTTTTGTACATGTATGTTTTCTGTCAGATATAAATTGGAATTAACCACAAAATGGTTATCAATAATTAGGCTTGATGTGATATGACATACTTGGATATTTGTGCCTATGGTACTACTATAGTGCTTCTATGCTGAACTCTATTGCAAAGGAATTCTATGGAAGTGGTGTTTTCACTCTATACATTTCCAATACAAGAGTTGAAGTCAGGGCCGGCCCATCCATTGTGGGCGCATGGGCGCAGCCCCACCATCCATGCCTCCGCCCTCCCTACCCATGCACCCGGCCCCTTTCAGGACGCCAGGCGCATTCATTCCTATGGCAGGGATGGGTGGGGGTGTGTTTTTTGAAGCACTGATTAGAGCCAGAGGCTCTAATAGGCTTCAAAATAGGGTGGCCTCGGGGCTCAGAGCATTGTGTTCGGAGCCTTCCCAGGTGTGTTGGAACAGAGAATGAATATTCATGGTTGCAACACTGATCCTCCTCCCGGCCAATCGGGAAGCGGGTCTGATACCCGTCACCTGATTGGCTGAAAGGACAGGCGAGCCTATTGGATGCCTAGGAGGAGGTGAGGAGACGCACGGCAGAAGCGAGGAGGAGAAGATGCAGGAGTTGCTACCCGATGCCCTCCACAGCCTGATGTCCACCGAATGCCCCAATCCCCGCCACAGCCTGATGTCCGCCGATGTCCCAATCCCCGCCGCAGCCTGATGTTCGCCTATACCCGCCGCTGCCTGATGCCCGCCACCCTAGATGGGGTAAGTGGACCGACCAGCAGATAGTGAGCAGGTGTGGGGGGCTTTGAGGTGCCGCGGGGGGGGGGGGGGGTTTGGTTGTTTGCCACCCCTCCACCCAAAAAAACATGAGCCGCTACTGGTTGAAGTGCCAAAATTTCTTTTTTTAGCATTTTCTTCATTGTACTATATCACAGTGTTGAGTTATGCATCCGCTAGGCCAGGCGTATAAATAAAACATGATATCACTTTGTGAGATGACAGGGCTACATATATCGCGCCGCGCAGGATGCAATCCTTTACAAAAAAGAAACACAATGAAACAATGGAATCTTCTCATTCTGGAACAAAAGAAATTATAGAAAATTTTAAGGCCCATTGAGTTTTGAAAATTGCTGTGGCACTTATATTTATAATCCGCAGCACAACTAATTACGTGTAGGATTTTCAATGCACAGTTGTCCACACTGCAAAGGGAAGAAAATAAATCTTCAGAGACACGGAGAGAGACGGCGAGAGAAAAGCAATATTTTGGTAGCAAAAGGTTTTCTATTTAAAGCCGCACAGACGCAACCCAAATTTATAGGACCTGCAGCAAAAACGGGCAGCTTGGAGACAGTGAGGAGCGCACGATGAATAAAACACAAAGACTGGCGAGTTTCTGCTAGCCATCGGGAATAAATTACAAAATGTCCCCGCCTTCATCTGAGGAGTGAAAACGCAGCTTGTCTTGTCTTGATCCTTTTGAGAAAATAAGAACAGAAATTCTTTATTTTTATTTTTTTTAAGAGACCCTGTCACCATTTTAAATAATTGCAGGTAAAAACACAGAAAAATTTTATATTTTAAATTTTTAATTCTGAGTTCTGAGGAACTGGCCTGGGAGGAGAGACCTTTGTGTATCTCACTGAGAGATGAGGTTGAGCAAGGGAACAAGACTCCTGGGAATGGGACTCCTGTGCCAGGGGAGAGTGGGCAGCTAAGAAGGGGCAAGGGAGGCTTAATATCCCTGTGTCTATTGGGTATGGCTTGTGGGTGCTGGTTTGAACACTCACTGGAAGACTGTGGGTAACGTGGAGAAAATCGGTCCCTGGTTCTGAGGAACAGACCTGGGAGGAGAGACCTCTGTGTATCTCACTGAGAGCTGTGGTTGCGCAGGGGAACAAGACCCCTGTCAGCTGTGAGTGTTCAGCTAAGATTTACCTGAGAAGGCTTACTTTCCCAACGTCTGGTGGAAGACGCTTGGCCCTGTGTACTATGCATTGTTTCTGATGGCTTGATACCAGAACCAAAGGGGACATATCAGTGAATGTGGTTCTTGGCAGGGGTAAGGGGACCCTGTACAATTGGAGAGTTTTAGTGGTAGAAAGTTTACATCTCTAGGTGGACTCTCAGGTAGACAAGACCCCTGCCAGTAGTGAGTGTTCACCTAAGATTTACCTGAGAAGGCTTACTTTCCCAACGTCTGGTGGAAGACGCTTGGCCCTGTGTACTATGCATAGTTTCTGATGGCTTGATACTAGAACCAAAGGGGACATATGAGTGAATGTGGTTCTTGGAAGGGGTAAGGGGACCCTGTACAATTGGAGAGTTTTAGTGGTAGAAAGTTTACATCTCTAGGTGGACTCTCAGGTAGACAAGACCCCTGCCAGTAGTGAGTGTTCACCTAAGATTTACCTGAGAAGGCTTACTTTCCCAACGTCTGGTGGAAGACGCTTGGCCCTGTGTACTATGCATAGTTTCTGATGGCTTGATACTTGAACCAAAGGGGACATATGAGTGAATGTGGTTCTTGGAAGGGGTAAGGGGACCCTGTACAATTGGAGAGTTTTAGTGGTAGAAAGTTTACGTCTCTAGGTGGACTCTCAGGTAGACAAGACCCCTGCCAGTAGTGAGTGGGCAGCTAAGATTTACCTGGGAAGGCTTACTTTCCCAACATCTGGTGGAAGGCGCTTGGCCCTGTGTACTATGAATTGTTTCTGATGGCTTGATACTAGAACCAAAGGGTACATATCAGTGAATGTGGTTCTTGGCAGGGGTAAGAGGACCCTGTACAATTAGAAAGTTTTTTAGGCAGAAAATTTGGTTTATAGGTAGATTCTCAGGTAGACAAGACCCCTGCCAGTAGTGAGTGGGCAGCTAAGATTTACCTGGGAAGGCTTACTTTCCCAATGTCTGGTGGAAGGCGCTTGGCCCTGTGTACTATGAATTGTTTCTGATGGCTTGGTACTGGAATCAAAGGGTACATATCAGTGACTGGGGTTCTTGGCAGGGGTAAGAGGACCCTGTACAATTGGAAAGTTTTATAGGCAGCAAATTACATCTCTAGGTAGACTGTCAGGTAGACAAGACCCCTGCCCGTAGAGAGTGGGCAGCTAAGATTTACCTGGGAAGGCTTACTTTCCCAATGTCTGGTGGAAGTCACTTGGCGCTGTGTGCTAAGTATGTATTGTTTCTGATGGCTTGGTACTGGAATCAAAGGGGACATATCAGTGAATGTGGTTCTTGGCAGGGGTAAGAGGACCCTGTACAATTGTAAAATTTTATAGGTAGCAAATTACATCTCTAGGTAGACTCTCAGGTAGACAAGATCCCTGCCGGCAGTGAGTGGGCAACTAATATTTACATGGGAAGGCTTACTTTCTCAACGTCTGGTGGAAGGCGCTTGGCCCTGTGTGCTATGCATTGTTTCTGATGGCTTGGTACTGGAATCAAAGGGTACATATCAGTGACTGGGGTTCTTGGCAGGGGTAAGGGGACCATGTACAGTTGGAAAGTTTTATAGGCAGCAAATTACGTCTCTAGGTAGACTGTCAGGTAGACAAGACCCCTGCCAGTAGTGAGTGGGCAGCTAAGATTTACCTGGGAAGGCTTACTTTCTTAACGTCTGGTGGAAGACGCTTGGCCCTGTGTACTATGCATAGTTTCTGATGGCTTGATACTTGAACCAAAGGGGACATATCAGTGAATGTGATTCTTGGCAGGGGTAAGAGGACCCTGTACAATTGGAAAATTTTATAGGTAGCAAATTAGGTTTATAGGTAGATTCTCAGGTAGACAAGACCCCTGCCAGCAGTGAGTGGGCAACTAATATTTACATGGGAAGGCTTACTTTCCCAACGTCTGGTGGAAGTCACTTGGCCCTGTGTGCCATGCATTGTTTCTGATGGCTTGATACTGGAATAAAAGGGGATGCTGCTGTCTGTTGAATTCCACTGCTGATTCTGCAGGACATTCTAATAAATATTTAAAGACTGTATAGTCTTAGTTGCTCTTGTGTAATTGTTTCTGGTAGACAACCAATCCTTATATTGCGCCATCTTACTCGGATATGAAGCTCTTTGATTTTTCTAAATAACATTAATAAGTGGTTGGTAAGGGAGTTTGTGGCTTTTTGGGGCTTTGCAATTGCCAGGTCTTTTTTTCTGGCCAGCCTTCACTGTCTTCTCCAGTCTGGTTGTAAGTACCTGGGGATTGTGGTGGCAAAATAAGTTAACTTGATATCTGCATCAATATGGGTCCTATCGGTCAGCATTAGTAAGTGGCGGGTTTCTGCTGGCAAGATAGGGTTTTGGTTGTTCCTCTGCCATTGTTTTGTAGGCTTGAGTGCCCTTGAGTGTCCTGTGAGGGAACTTTTGCGGTCAGAAGTGTTCACAGTGTCTTTGAAGATGGAAAAACTGCGGGATTCCACCACTACAGTATAATGCCCTGTACACACGATCGGACATTCCGACAACAAAATCCATGGATTTTTTTCCGACGTATGTTGGCTCAAACTTGTCTCGTCTTAAACTTGCATACACATGGTCACACAAATCTTGTCGGAAATTCCGATCGCCAAGAACGCGGTGACGTACAACACGTACGACGAGCCGAGAAAAATTAAGTTCAATAGCCAGTTGAAAAATGAAGTTCAAGCTCTTCTGCTTGATTCCGAGCATGCGTCGGAATTGTCTACATCGGAATTTCCGACAAAGGATTTTGTTGTCGGAAAATTTGAGATCCAGATCTCAAATTTTGTGTGTCGGAAATTCCAATGGAAAATGTCCGATGGAGCCTACACACAGTCGGAATGTCCGAAAAAAAGCTCCCATCGAACATTTTCCGTCGGAAAATCCGACCGTGTGTACGGGGTATAACAGGTTGTCTCTAGAAGTTTTTGTTGCCAGAGAGGCCTTGGTATTTTTTTTCCCAGCCATGCTGTAATATTCAAAAACAATTCAAACATGTGCCTATAAAGTCCATTCCCTTCTTTTTTCCTTGGAAAAATAATTCTTGACATTTATGTAGGATGTGGCACTTTAATATTTTTGGGTGTTTTTTGATTGCCACCCTAGGACCCAGCAATCTTTTTCTTTGTGTGTTAAGCGAAATTCAGTCAGAATTCGACGGGAAAACCATCAGAGCTTTTTCCGACGAAAATTCCAAACCGTGTGTATAATAAAGCAGCAAAAGTGGAATGGAGCAGCACTCACGTACGTCCTACTGCATTTCCCATCAGGCCACATCAGGCCACACCCCCACCGTTGCATATTTATTGACTTTCATATTAGCTGCCCTCCAATTACAAGAAAAGCAGATAAAAACATTAATTGGCTGTACTCTGTCATTCTAGTAGCTCCTAGCTTAAAAAACGTATCCAGGTTTTTAATTAGTCTTCTTCCTTGACTACTGGTACCAGTTCCTGAATTAGCTAAATAGCGATGTATAAAACCTCATGCAGATAATAGCATTGATTTAAAAATTAAGTATTTTATTGCCTAATTCCTTTCTAATTGCACGGCCCACTCTGCTGCAAGACTTTATTACTCACAGTGAAATCTGCATTCCTATTAAGTGAAGCTGATGATGAAATATATTTAATAATTATTGCTAGTCGCAGTCAGCACATTGTGCCTTTTGCCCATAAATACAAGCAATCGGTTGCTGTATGATCCGAGACAATTCATTTTCGAATTGGGTATTCGTACGTGCGAACGGCGATCTGTTTACTTCCAGCTAATGAGAGATTTTCCAATCAATGGTTAGCCGTTGAAAATCGTATTACAGAGGATTAGGTTACGCCTAAGCTCAGGAAATTAAAACCTCATTTACAGACAGGTATGTTGCAGAGATTTGTAACAATCAATCAAAGACGTAGGCAAAGCAGAATTGTTTGGTACGTTATATACACACAATTAAATACAGTATCTCACAAAAGTGAGTACACCCCCTCACATTTTTATAAATATTTTATTACACAGATGGAAATTCGGTCGGTGCAGCAGAGAGAGTCAGAAATGGGAGCCATGACACTTCGCTCCTACATGTAAAAATCTACTTTTCTTTGCTAGAAAATTAATTAGAACCCCCAAACATTATATATATATATTAGGGCTGTTTCTGATTAAAATTTTCGTGTTCGATTAATCAATTTTTTTTTTAATCGGTTAATCGACTAATTTCCATTAATTATAACGCACATACAGATCCAACTACTTTTAGCTGATCTCCTTGCATTGCAACTCTGCATTAGTCAGTGGTAAATGTGGTATACACTATATACAATCACCCGACACTAGTTACTTTCCACAATCCATGACTTAACTTCACAGTTCACACAAATACGTTTTAAATTCAAACTGTAGCACTGACGTAAATAATTTTTTTTTCCACAGTAGCGTGACAATTCCTCCCCCTCCGGTCTAACTAATCACTCTCACCTTATGGCATGGAGCCCTGTGCAAACAGGTGGTCATGCAAGCGGGTATCAAAAGGGTTAACACGGACCATAAACTTCTCTCACGTCTCCTTAGATCTCAGCAAGGACGCCAGGTCATGGGTAGAAAGAAAAGATCTAAGTGCTCACCGCTTAAGTATAAGATTTCATTTTTGTGTTCAAACACAAACTACTCACATAAAGATGATAAAAACACAGCATGTAAAGCCGACAATCGTGTTAGTTCCGTAGGGCAGCAGCGGGTTATGTCATGCATAGCTCCTCCCCCGTACGCGTTACGTTCAATCAGAACTTTGACGTCTTCGGACTCCTCCCCCTTCCCTTCTTTAGCAGACGGGTGCACTTGGGGAAGGGGGGAGGAG
This sequence comes from Lithobates sylvaticus, assembly GCA_028564925.1. Taxonomy (NCBI): domain Eukaryota; kingdom Metazoa; phylum Chordata; class Amphibia; order Anura; family Ranidae; genus Lithobates; species Lithobates sylvaticus. Next base: position 606,325,102 of record CM053027.1, on the reverse strand, counting down.
TCCGGTGACGTCGATGGCCGTGACATCACCGGATCTCCGACGGAACTCCCTGAAGACCCGGAAGCCGGCGGAGAGATGAGTACCGATCAAAAGAATTTTGATTGATCAAAAACATTAATCGAGGAATTAATCTTTAATTTCCCCAGCCCTAATATATATATATATATACACAGTATCTGACAAAAGTGACTACACCCCTCACATTTTCATGTGACAACACTGAATAAATGACACTTTGCTACAATGTAAAGTAGTGAGTGTACAGCTTGTATAACAGTGTAAATTTGCTGTCCCCTCAAAATAACTCAACACACAGCCATTAATGTCTAAACCACTGGCAACAAAAGTGAGTACACCCCTAAGTGAAAATGTCCAAATTGGACCCAAAGTGTCAATATTTTGTGTGGTCACCATTATTTTCCAGCACTGCCTTAACCCTCTTGGGCATGGAGTTCACCAGAGCTTCACAGGTTACCACTGGAATCCTCTTCCACTCCTCCATGATGACATCACGAAGCTGGTGGATGTTAGAGACCTTGCGCTCCTCCACCTTCCACTTTTGTGAATGCCCCACAGATGCTCAATAGGGTTTAGGTCTGGAGACATGCTTGGCCAGTCCATCACCTTTACCCTCAGCTTCTTTAGCAAGGCAGTGGTCCTCTTGGAGGTGTATTTGGGGTCGTTATCATGTTGGAATACTGCCCTGCGGCCCAGTCTCTGAAGGGAGGGGATCATGCTCTGCTATAGTATGTCACAGTACACGTTGGCATTCATGGTTCCCTCAATGAACTGTTGCTCCCCAGTTCCGGCAGCACTCATGCTTGACTGTAGGCAAGACACACTTGTCTTTGTACTCCTCCCCTGGTTGCCCCCACACACGCTTGACACCATCTGAACCAAATAAGTTTATCTTGGTCTCATCAGACCACAGGACATGGTTCCAGTGATCCATGTCCTTAGTCTGCTTGTCTTCAGCAAACTGTTTGAGGTCTTTCTTGAGCATCATCTTTAGAAGAGGCTTTCTTCTTGGACGAAAGCCATGCAGACCAATTTGATGCAATGTGTGGCGTATGGTCTGAGCACTGACAGGCTGACCCCCCACCCCTTCAACCTCTGCAGCAATGCTGGCAGCACTCATACGTCTATTTCCCAAAGACAACCTCTGGATATGACGCTGAGCACCTGCACTCAACCTCTTTGGTCGACCATGGTGAGGTCTGTTCTGAGTGGAACCTGTCCATCACCTTTACCCTCAGCTTCTTTAGCAAGGCAGTGGTCCTCTTGGAGGTGTATTTGGGGTCGTTATCATGTTGGAATACTGCCCTGCGGCCCAGTCTCTGTATGGTCTTGGCCACCGTGCTGCAGCTCAGTTTCAGGGTCTTGGCAATCTTCTTATTTTCTAGGCCATCTTTATGTACAGCAACAATTCTTTTTTTCAGATCCTCAGAGAGTTCTTTGCCATGAGGTGCCATGTTGAACTTCCAGTGACCAGTATGAGAGAGTGAGAGCGATAACACCAAATTTAACACACCTGCTCCCCATTCACACCTGAGACCTTGTAACACTAATAAGTCACATGAAAGCGGGGAGGGAAGATGGCTAATTGGGCCCAATTTGGACATTTTCACTTAGGGGTGTACTCACTTTTGTTGTCAGCAGTTTAGACATTAATGGCTGTGTGTTGAGTTATTTTTAGGGGACAGCAAATTTACACTGTTATACAAGCTGTACACTCACTACTTTACATTGTAGACAATTGTCATTTCTTCAGTGTTGTCACATGAAAAGAAGAAAATATTTACAAAAATGTGAGGGGTGTGCTTACTTTTGTGAGATACTGTATATGATAAACATTGATCCATTTAGAGCCAGGATTGACTCTGTTTTTTCAAAGGGAAACAGAGTCTTCAGGGAATATTTTATGGTAAGGGCTCATTCACCAAAGCATTTGGGGTGGGTGGGGGCAGTAACAATAGGAGTTTGAACCACAGTTTTCCCACCCACCAGGACCCCTTGCTACGGGCTGAAACAGTGAATGGAGACACACTGAACACCCTGCTTTAAGCCACCCCATTCCTCAGTGTGAACCCAGCCTTAGTAAATCAACCCCAATGACCAGTGTCGGAGAGCAATCCCTGTGAACATGACCAAAAGCAATAGATACAGTCCATGAACACTGTCAGAACCTCATACACTATATTGTCAAAAGTATTGGGACGCCTGCCTTTACACACACATGAATTTTAATGGCCTCCCAGTCTTAATCTGTAGGGTTCAATATTGAGTTGGCCCACCCTTTGCAGCTATAACAGCTTCAACTCTTCTGGGAAGGTTGTCTACAAGGTTTAGGAGTGTGTCTATGGGGATGTTTGACCATTCTTCCAGAAACGCATTTGTGAGGTCAGGCACTGATGTTGGACGAGAAGGCCTGGCTCACAGTCTCCGCTCTAATTCATCTCAAAGGTGTTCTATTGGGTTGAGATCAGGACTCTGTGCAGGCCAGTCAAGTTCCTCCATTTGGTGTTAGGAACTCCAACTCCTGGTGTTCCTAGTACCAAGTGACCCCCGAGATACGGGGCCCCAAAGTTGGTCAACTGTGTCCATCTGCAGCAATGTCATTTCGGGACCCTTTGGGTCCCTTTGGCTGCAGCTAGGGGGCATCTAGGAACCCTTTAACTACCGAGTTTGAAGTTCAGGGGATCTATGGCTGCAAATGGGCATTGTTGACCCTCTTTTCAACTTACAGTAGCTGCGCATTTCTCACCCTAGGCTTATACTCGAGTCAATACGTTTTCCCCTTTTTTTTTGTGGTAAAATTAGGTGCCTCGGCTTATATCCGACCCGGCTTATACTCGAGTATATACGGTATATAGATAGATAGATAGATAGATAGATAGATAGATAGATAGATAGATAGATAGATAGATAGATAGATAGATATATCTATATTATATTATAGATAATTGTTTTACCTATTTATATGAAAATAATAATAATAAAAGTAATAAACAATGATATAACTATTATATATATATATTGTATTTGTATTTTAAAAAACATATATAGTACCAAGTAGTACTTCCAATAGTCATTGCAGCTTTACCAAAATATGTACATTATTCCTGGACGCCTCAGCTAATTTATATTTTATAGAAGGCGTCCTCCATTTTGGTTCAGTAGCTTTCCTGCGATATCTACGGGAAATCAGGCGGAACAATTACACGAGTGTTGACAAGTTAAACAGACTGTTCTGCGCACACCTGACAAATCAGATTGCTGTTTTCTGTTATGGGGTCAGCAGTTCTCCACGTTCAATATACCGCAACAGAACAAAGTCCCAGAATACAACCAGCGCCATATCTCTGCCGTGTACGGTTTTATATACTCAGGGATTTATGTGCGACAATCTGCCTGCTTGCCATGATTATTAATCATCTTGGCTATAGATAGTAAAGAGGTTTAGCAATTTAGATGCAGATAGAAAAGTCATGTTAAATCTGAACTCCTCTGCAGTCTTGCACAGTTGCACAGGTTCCTCTACTAAACTGAAACTGCTTACTCTGAGTGCATTAGAAGCTGCGCCTCATATCCTGGCTGGAAGAAGTTCAGAATCATCTAAGCCCAGTGGTCTCCAAACTCCGGCCCCGGGGCCAGATGCGGTGCTTTCATTGCTTTTTCCCCGACCCTTGAAGCAATACTTCATCCACTGATACCAACAATAGAGCGTATGTTGATGACCACCAGGTATGCCACCCATGGCCACCAGGGATGCCAATCTGTGCCCACAAAAGATGCCAATCAGTGCCCATCAGTAATGCCTGCCAGTGCCTCGTTATCAGTGACGCCCATCAGTCCAATCTATCAGTGTCCATCAGTGCCACCTATCAGTGCCCATTAGGGATGAGCTTCGAGTTTGAGTCAAACTCATGTTCGAGTGTAATATTCCTTTAAATTTCCCCCTTACCATTTCAAACAGGGGGGCGGGATCTGGGGGTCCCCTTGTTAAAGGGGGCTTCCAGATTCTGATAAGCCCCCCGCCCGCAGACCCCCACAGCCACCGGTCAGGGTTGTGGGGATGAGGCCCTTGTCCCCATCAACATGGGGACATGGTGGTTTGAGGGGTCACAGACCCCCAAAGCATCCTCCCAATGTTGAGGGCATGTGACCTGGTAAGGTTCAGGAGGGGGGGTGCTCTCTCTTCCCCCCCTCATTTCCTGCGGCCTGCCAGGTTGCGTGCTCGGATAAAGGGTCTGGTATGGATTTTTGGGGGGGAACTCCACGCCATTTTTTTTTTTAATTTGGCGTGGAGTTCCCCTTAAAATCCATACCAGACCTGAAGGGTCTGGTATGGATATTTGGGGGGAACCCCACTTCATTTTTTTTTTTTGACGCAGGGTTTGACGCAGAGTTCCCCTTAATATCCATACCAGACCTGAAGGGCCTGGTAATTGAATTTGGGGGGAACCCCACACTTTTTTTTTTTTTTTTTCAATGACTTTCAATGACTGTTCTCTGTATTACAGGGAGCCGACAATTCATTTTAGGCCCCATGCACACGAGACGCAGATGCAAACTCTGCTGAACGCGTGTTTTAAAAAGCAGAAACCTGCGTTTAAAAACGCGCGTTTTGCTGTGTTTTCATGCCGCATTTGGACGCGTTTAGACGCGTTTGCGTCTAAAAGCATTTGTAAAGATAACATCATATAGACCCTCCCCAAGCTCAGAAAGCATGTATTATTAACTATTTCTGCCAATTTGATCAGAGTGAGCAGCAGCAGCAGAGAGAGCCGTTGTACACTTGCATTTGCCTCTCTTTCTGTGTTTTTTTTTTTTAATGGATCCCATATTGAATATATGTCAGGAAATGCTCCTGATGTTGCTCTTGATGCGGCAGCAATGTCGTCGCAAATTTGCATGAGAGGTCCAGAATCAGAGCTCGTCGATATTGGACCCATCCGTTGATGGCACAGCGAATGTCCGTTGGATATTTCACAAACATGTATGCATTTCACAAACATGTATGCATCAGTGAGTATATATGCTCTATGAACTATCTAAACTAATTACGACATTTTTAAACAATTTTTTCTAGTATTTTTTATGGTTTACCATCATATTTCTGAGTTTTCTGCTCCAAAAAATTGGGTTCCTTTAAAAAGGCTTATAAACGCAAACGCGGCTAAACGCAGGTGCCTGCGTTTAGCCGCGTTTAGCTGCGTTTTGCGTCTGAAAAGCAGAAAAGAAAAGTGTCTGAAAGCATTTTTTTGCTTCTCGAAAAACGAGGTTAAACGCAACTGCATAAAAACTGGAAAAAACTAGACTGTGTACATGGACACACAGGATAACATTGCATGCGTTCAGGTGCAGTTGAAAAAAGTGTCCAACTGCCTCTGAACGCGCGTTTTTAACAGCGTCTCGTGTGCATGAGGCCTTAACCGCGAGTGCTTTTAAATGACTTTTTTTCCTGCAGAAATGACACTTTGTGCAGGGACAGTTCTAAGCACGGGAAACATGCGCCCCTTTACAGGCATACTATAGACACCCCCCAGGTACGAAATTTAAAGGAATATTACACTTTTATTGTTTCACTTTAAGCATTATTTAAATCACTGCTCCTGAAAAAACTTCAGTTTTTAAAAAATTTTTTTGCATTGATACATGTCCCCTGGGGCAGGACCCAGGTCCCCAAACACTTTTTAGGACAATAACATGCATATTAGCCTTTAAAATTAGCACTTTTGATTTTGAACGTTCAAGTCCCATAGACTTTAATAGGGTTCTAAAGTTCACGCGAAGTTTAGATCTGTTCGCAGGTTCTGGTGCGAACCGAACCGGGGGGTGTTCGGATCATCCCTAGTGCCCATCTATGCCCATCAGTGCTACCTATCAGTGCCCATCAGTGCCACCCATAAGTACCCATCAGTGCAGCCTTTCAGTGCCCAGTGTCGCCTATCAGTGCCACCTATGTGTGCCCATCAATGCCGCCTATCAATGGATATCAGTGCCACCTATCAGTGCCTATCAGTGCCGCCTATCAGTGCCCATCAGTGCTGTATATTAGTGCCCATCATCAGTGCCCATCAATGCCACCTCATCAGTGCCGTCTTATCAGTGCCCATCAGTGCAGCCTCATCAGTGTCCATCAGTAAAGGAGAAAACATATTTATTTACAAAATGTTATAACAGAAACTAATGCCGCGTACACACGATCGGAATTCTCATTGGAAAAAGCTCTGATGGTTTTCCCAACGGAATTCCACTCAACCTGTCTTGCCTACACACGGTCACACCAAATTCCGACCGCCAAGAACGTGGTGATGTACAGCACTATGACGAGCCGAGAAAAAATGAAGTTTAATGCTTCCGAGCATGCGTCAAATTGTTTCCGAGCATGCGTAGGAATTTTGCGCGTCGGAACTGCTACAGACGATCGGAATTTCCGATAGAACCCTTTGAGATTGAGAAACATGCTCTCAAATTTTTTCCAATGGAGCCTACACACAGTCGCATTTTCCAATGAAAAGCTCTCATCGGTCTTTTGCTTTGCCGAAATTCCAATCGTGTGGCATTAGAAAAACTTTTTTTTCTATCCAAATTTTTGGTCTTTTTTTATTTGTTTAGCAAAAAATAAAAACCGCAGAGGTGATCAAATACCACCAAAAGTAAGCTCTATTTGTAGGTAACAAAATTATAAAACTTTTGTTTGGGTACAGTGTAGCATGACCGCGCAATTGAAATTTAAAAAGCGACAGCGCTGAAAGCTGAAAATTGCCTGGGCAGGAAGGGGGGGGGGGTGCCCGGTATCGAAGTGGTTAAACACCACGGCCTACCTGAGTATTGTTGCTGACCATGTCCATCCCTTTATGACTACAGTGTACCCATCTTCTGATGGCTCCTTCCAGCAGGATAATGCACCATGTCACAAAGCTCCAATCATCTCACCACTGGACAATGAGGTCACTGTACTCCAATGGCCTCCACACTCACCAGATCTCAATCCAATAGAGACACTCACCAGATCTCAATCCAATAGAGACACTCACCAGATCTCAATCCAATAGAGACACTCACCAGATCTCAATCCAATAGAGCACCTTTGGTATGTGGTGGGAGATTGGCATCATTTTTGTGCAGCCGACAAATCTTCAGCAACTGTGTGATGCTATCATGTCACTATGGACCAAAATCTCTGAGGAACGTTTCCAACACCTTGGTGAATCTATGCCACGAAGAATGAAGGTAAAAGGGGGTCCAACCCAGTACTAGCAAGGTGTACCTAATAAAGTGTCCGGTGAGTGTACTTTAACAAGCTTATATGGGATGTTTGTGATTGGGTCTACATCTACTTTAAAGGGGAGTGCCAAAAAAAAAAAAAAAAAAAAAGTCAGCAGCTACAAATACTGCAGCTGCTGACTTTTAATAATCGGACACTTACCTGTCCCGGGGTCCAGCGATGCGGGGGAACGAGACCCCCCCTCGTTCCCCGCTTCACAGCCGGGCACCCACTGCGCATGCGCGAGTGGCGCCGTGCGCCGTGATTCGATGCTCACTCATCTGGGACACATGACAGGTCCTACAGGAAGTGACGTTTAGCCCGGGCACTGAAGGTGGCAGACTACAAGGGACCCCCTAGCAACAGGCATTTAGAGGTGAGTAAAAAAAATTTTTTTTTCCAATTAATTTTTTTTTTTTATTTTTATGATTTTTAAGCCACTTTTTTTTTTTTGCCCGTAACCCCACTTTAAGTAAATAAGAAAAGGCAATGGTGGAAGACACGACGAGCCATAATATATGATTTTCCGAAGCACGTGTTTAAAACGGAACATTTAAATTTACATCACAAAGAGGCCCCATTCAGAGACAAGCTGGAGAATTGACAGGCTGTAAAAGACAACATAAACCCCATTCACTCAGTTTAACGACGGCAATTTACAACGGGAATAAAAAAGATTGTCACGAATTTGAAAAATTATCAAGGGAATAATCATATAATTATTAGTTTAGGTAATTAAGTATATTACCACTGTCAGCTCTTGTGAGAACTCGCTAATGGGATGAGGAAATTCATGAGATTCTCGCTGGATGGGCACGCCGTATCCTATTCTATACATAACAGCAATACAACTTCTAATTACAAGCTCTGGAAAAGCTAAAAAAAAAAAAAAAAAAGAAAAAAGCATGTGATTATGCTTTGAGTTCCAGGCAAACGCATAGAAACCTAAACACGGGTACGACTCTGTACAACGCTCCATAGACTGAAGTGAATATTAAACCCCAACAATGAACTTCACTTATTTGTTCCCTTTTGGTGATGAAAGTGTTTTGTTATACAGCATCCATACAAAAAGTGCAATTACGGGTGCATCTCACAAAATTTGAATATCGTCAAAAAGTTAATTTATTTCAATAATTCAATTGAAAATGTGAAACTCAATATGATATAGATTCATTACACACAGAGTGATATACACTATATTACCAAAAGTATTGGGACGCCTGCCTTTACACGCACATGAACTTTAATGGCATCCCAGTCTTAAGCCTTGTGCACGCGATCGGATTTTCCGCAGACAAAACCTCAGACTTTTGTCCGAAGGCGTGTGCCTGGATTTTGTCTTGCATACAAACGGCAAGGAATTTTGAGCCAACAAACACGAACGTAGGGACGTGCTATGTGGTTTTTCAGCTCTTTAGCGCCACCCTTTGGGCTCCTTCTGCTAAGTTCGTGTTAGTAGAAGTTTGGTGAGTGTTGATTCGCGCTTTTCATTTTGCGCTTTTCATTTTTGTTTCTGAACGGCCGTTCGTCAACCAGACATGTTGCGGAATCGGAGGAGATAATGCGTTGTTTATTATTGGCCTTGGAGTTATTGCTTTGACCCAAGTCCGGTCCAGGAACAGGAGGAGTTCTTGGACCAAAAATTGGTTTCTTTATTAATCCTGACCAATTATGTCATAGGCCTTTGCTGCGGGAGCTCCAGGAGAATAATCTGGATGATTTTTGGAATTATCTCCGGATGACGGACCCCTGCTTTCACCAACTGTTGGTATTGGTGACCCCCTATGTTAAGAAGCAGGAAACATGCATGAGGCTTTTATTACATTTTTTGGTTGAATAATAATGATTTGATTTGGTATATTTTCTATATTTTTGGATGCATAGAATGCACTTTTTTCTTAAGTTCTATTGGCAGATAGCATGTCTAATTGTATTTTTATTTTTTTAATACACAATAAAACAATTGTGTAGAATAATACTTGGCTATGTGTTTTACTTCAAATGACAGTTTGGGAGTCGGCAGTTACATTTAAAAAGTACAATGTAAAATTGACAAGGGACACCAACATAGTTGTATCTTTGATCTTAAAAACTACGGGATAATGGTGTTGTACTTGCCGAAAATTAAAAAAGAAAGCATATTAATAATAATCTTGATATCACTAGAAAAAAAAGCCTTTTAAAATTTGTTTGCAATAACTCCATCAGTATCACCAGCAAAGCAGCTTCATTATTATACCATTAAAGAAGAAGAGAATTGTGCGCTGCATTTCGAGATTTCATAATTTGCTGCGTCACGAATGTTAATTCTCCATTACGATCACTAGTTTACAAGACCGACCGCTTCTGGCTCATCCTTGCTTCCGAGCATCGCGTTTGTACTTTTGTCTGACGGACTTGTGTACACACGATAGGAAAATCCAACAACAGACGTTTGTCCGCAGAAAATTTTAATACCTGCTATCCAACATCTGTCCGTGAAAAATCCGACAACAATTGTCCGATGGAGCGTACACACGGTCGGATTTTCCACCAACAGCTTGTCACCGCACAATTCTCGTCGGAAAATCCGATCGCGTGTACACGGCTTTATGCCCCGTACACTCGATCGGACTTTCCGACTACAAAACCGTAGATGTTTGTTTGAAGGTTGTTGGCTCCAACTTGTCTCGCATACACACGGTCACACAAATGTTGGCCAACAATTACGAACGTAGTGACATACAAGACATACGTGATATCTCCATTACAAACACTGGTTTTACAAGACCGAACGCTTCCAGCTCGTACTTGATTCAGAGCATGCGTGAACTTTTTTGCGACGGACTTGTGTACACAAGATCGATAAGTCCAACAACAAAGTTTTGTTGGCGGAAAAATTTGAGAACCTGCTAGCCAACAAATCAAATGTTCGATGGAGCATACACACGGTCAGAGTTTCCGCCAACTACCTCACATCCAGCATTTCCCGTCAGAAAGTCCGACCGTGTGTACGGGGCATTAGACTGGGATGTCAATAAATGTGTGTGGACTACAAAGGGCTCAGCCATCAGGCCAAGCTGAGAGCTGAGAAGTAAACTTGTTAAGCCTCATACACACGATCGGACTTCAAACAAACTTTCCCGTGGATTTCTGTCCAAAGGGCATCGGCCGTGAACTTGTATGATACAAGGGCTTTTTCAGCCAACTTTCACCAAATCACAAGGTTTTTCTGCTCTTTACCGCCACCTTTTGGTCAACTACTCTATTGTTGACTGATCTTTTGCATTGGTTCTGAGGATGCGTGTTTGTACTTTGGTCTAAAGTCCTATGGTTTTCTGTACACACGATCGGACTTTGCTCCATCTGACTTTTGTTGCCGAAAAGTTTGTCTGTTTGCAGAGCGAACTTTTGTCCGATGAAAAACAAAAAATTTGTCCGATGGAGCGTGCACACGGTCGGATGTTGCCTTAACCGGTTCCCGACCGGCGCACGTCGATGTACGTCGGCAGAATGGCACGGACAGGCAGAAGGTCGGGACCCCCGTGAGGCGGGTCGCGCGGACTCGATCGCCGCGGGGATACCCGCGATCGTCTCACGGGAAGGCTGAACGGGGAGATGCATAAATAAACAGCATCTCCCCGTTCTGCCTAGCAACTAGTGACGCCGATCTCTGCTCCCTGTGATTGGAGCAGAGATCAGCATTCACTAGCTGACAGCCACGCCCCCCCCCACAGTAAGAAACACACCCCTAGGCATACTTAACCCCTACACTGCCACCTAGTGGTTAACCCCTTCACTGCCAGTGTCATTTATACAGGAATCAATGCATTTAAATAGCACTGATTGCTGTATAAATGACAATGGTCCCAAAAATGTGTCAAAAATGTCCGATGTGTCCGCCATAATGTCGCAGTCACAATAAAAATCGCTGATCGCCGCCATTACTAGTAAAAAAAAAAAATATTAATAAAAATGCTATAAAACTATCCCCTATCTTGTAAACGCTATAACTTTTGCGCAAACCAATCTTTATATGCTTATTGCGATTTTTTTTTTTTACCAAAAATATGTAGAAGAATACGTATCGGCCTAAACTGAGGAAAAAAATAGTTTTTTTATATATTTTTGGGGGATATTTATTATAGCAAAAAAAATAAAAAAGAATGCGTTTTTTTTCAAAATTGTTGCTCTTTTTTGTTTATAGCGCAAAAAATAAAAACCGCAGGGGCGATCAAACACCACCAAAAGAAAGCTCTATTTGTAGTAAAAAAAGGACGTCAATTTTGTTTGGGAGCCACGTCGCACGACCGCGCAATTGTCAATTAAAGCGACGCAGTGTCGAATCGCAAACAGGGGCCTGGTCCTTTGGCTGCAAATTGGTCCGGTCTGAAAGTGGTTAAAACAGCTAATTTGCATGTTTGTTGTCAAAAAGTCAGATCGTGTGTATGGGCCTTTATGAATGTCCGCCATCATAGCCTCTCCAATCTGAGCCTGCATAACAATGCTCCTGTATTGAAGGCCTCTACCTTTCCCATAAAGCACTCTGATTGTTCCCTGGGCTAACAATAAACAGTCTCCCATTAAAGCCCTGCATACTTTATGTAAAGGATGAATTGTATCGCGGCTCTTCAAAGTGGGGCTCATATCAAATCATCTTCAGCCCTTTTAGCTTGGGAAAAGGAGATATACTTTGTGATGGATTTCCGGCTTTGGAGAAGCTGTACGCTTGCCAGGAGGTTTTACTGTCATAGAAGAAAATCATTACTTTCCACTCTACAGGGCAATAAATTCCTGGAATGTTTGGAACACTCCGCGGCGATAAAGAATATTGAAATAGCGTACAGAGCTAAACTTAGCTATGTCTTTAGGGAACCTAGATGAAACTCTACAGAACTCTATCAATGCAATTATATGGATGGCTTTAGAAGTGGGAGAACGCCACCAGTATTTTTAGACTAGGACTCCGGCATATTTCACCGCTCGTTTTTTTTTTTTTGTTGACCCGTATAAAAAAGTAATATAGTGTACAGAGAATTTCATTTTTAAACAAAGACATACCAAAGGACTTAGATTTGAACGGCAGGTGACTGTACGGTGGTAGGTCAATGTAAGTCCATTCAGACCAGCCCACGAGTCCAATATTAGAAAGTTAGACCGCTTTCACACCAAGCCGCGGCCGGCGGTAAAGCGGCGCTATTTTAGCGCCACTTTACCGTAGTTTTAGAGGCTTTATTCAGCCGCTAGCGGGGCGGTTTTAACCCCCCGCTAGCAGCCAAAAAGGGGTTAAATCCGCCCGCAAAACGTCGCCGGTATCGCAGCGCTGCCCCATTGATTTCAATGGTGAGGAGCGATGGAGGAGCGGTGGAGGAGCGGTGAGTTCACTGCTCGAAAGAAGCTGCTGGCAGGACTTTTTGTGACGCCCTGCCAGCGCACCGCTGCAGTGTGAAAGGAGCAGCTTTTTTCAGGCGCTATACAGGCGCTATTTTTAGCGCTGTAGCACCTGAAAAACGCTGGCAGTGTGAAAGGGGTCTAAAAGTGATATTAAAGTTTTGGTGTTTTTTTTTTGTTTTTGTTTTTTTTAACCACCCGATTACTGGGCACTTAAACCCCCCTCGTGACCAGACCAATTTTCAGCTTTTGGCGCTGATGCACTTGGAATGACAATTGCGCGGTCATACAACACTGTACCCAAATGAAATGTTTCATTTTCATTTTCAGGCTCTCTCTGCAACAATAGATCCAGCCCAGGAACAAAAAAAAAACCCATCACCCGGCAGCAAGGAACAATAGATCCTTCCCTTAACAGTAAATCCCTCTCAACACCAATTGACCCTCCAGAAACAATGGACCCCCCTGCAACAAAATACTCACACAGCAACAATAGATCCACCTAAGGAACAATAGACCTCCGCCAGCAATACTAGCTCTCCCAGCAGCCAGGAACAACATATACCTCCTTCAACAGTACATCTCTCCCAGCAACAATTGCCCCCCAGCAACAAAAGACCCCCCTTAACAATAGACACCTCCCTCAAAAATAGATACTTGCAGCAACAATAAATCCCAGCAGGCAGCATCAATAGACCCTCCAGCACACCCCAGCACCCCTTGTCATCACATACATTTATTGTTGGAGGTGCCGGAACTGCGTTCCCCCTGAAAAACAGCCCTGCATCTAGCTAACACTTCCATATAGACTGAGGGCAGTTCCATGACAGCTTGATCCCACAGTAAGTGGATTGAATGACACTGGCCATCATTTAACCATTGATTAAATCTAGTGGTGGAAAGTAGTTATTGCATTGGACAGCTCCTGGCTGAAGGTAAGCATTGCATCAATAGCTTTTATTTATTTTTTTCTACTGTTGCTGCAAAATTTTTTTTTTAACTTTAAATAAACTCTTGGAAAAAAATAAAAAAAAACCTTGTTTGCTCTCCTTTTCCCCAAAAAATATATGCAGCGTATGCCTCCTTCTATATCTATAAATTAATAGGCACAGAGCTGACATGGATATTTAAATAATGACACAAAAAAGGCTAAAACTGAAGCTGATCTGAATTCATCCTATTCTACCAAAACACATACAGTTAGGTCCATATATATTTGGACACAGACACTGTTTTTTCATGTATTTACCAGGTATTTCCCAAAACATATTCAAGCTATAGTTATATAATGGACGTGGCCTGAAAGTGCACACTCTCAGGTTTAATTAGAGGGTATGTACATCCAAATTGGAGAAAGGGTTTAGGAATTAAAGCTCTTAAGAATAGCCACCCCCTAATTTTTTAAGGGACCTAAAGTAGTTGGACAATTGAATCAAACGGGGTTAAAAACTCCTGTTATGCGGTGCTTTCCAACTGCTTTTCAGGTGCTTTGAAAGCTCTGCCCATTCATTTCAATGGGCAGGGCGTTTTGGGCACGCTAAATACAGCGCTTCCAACCCGCCCCAAAGATTCTGCTTGCAGGACTTTTCGGAACGTCCCGCAAGCGCACCGCCCCAATGTGAAAAGTCACACTGGAGTGAATGGGAGGTGGGTTTCAGGCTCTTAGCAAAGGCTATTTCCAGCGCTAAAGCACCTGAAATCAGCCCCAGTGTGAAAGAGGTCTAAGTGTGGTATTTGCATTTGGAATCTATTGCTGTGAACCTACATCATGCATTCAAAGGAGTTGTCCATGCAAGTGAAACAGACCATTGTAAGGCTTCAAAAATGAAACAGATCCATCAGAGAGATTGCAGCAACATTAGGAGTGGCCAAATCAACAGTTTGGCACCTTCTGAGGAAAGAAGAAGAACGCACTGGTGAGCTCAGCAACATAAAAAGGCCCGGACTTCCATGGAAGATAACAGTGGTGGATGATCGCAGGATCCTCTCTATGGTAAAGAAAAACCCGATCTCAACATCCAGACTAGGGCTGCAACTAACGATTATTTTCATAATCGATTAGTTGGCCGATTATTGTTTCGATTAATCGATTAATCGGTTAATAACCTTAAAAAAAGTGTGGTGTATAATTTAGTTAATATGTAAAGTTTAAAAAAAAATGCAATCTATTCTTAAATACTGTATCTCTATGCAGTGGTAAATATAAACAACCAACCATGGTTAGGGAGAAAAATATCGAATCCACTCTGAGAATAACAGACAGAAGCGATATACTGTATATACGCTATTATACTGTATATACGCTATTAGAGGAGATATACTGTGTATACTATTAGAGGAGATATACTGTATATACTATTAGAGGAGATATACTGTATATACTATTAGAGGAGATATACTGTATATACTATTAGAGGAGATATACTGTATATACTATTAGAGGAGATATACTGTTTTTTGGCCAATTTGTAGTTGGGCAAATCAAAAAACACAAATTGCTGCAAAAACACATTACATGCTATTCTGCATCTTCTCCATTGAAGTATATTGAACCAAAAAAGCACCGTTTTGCGTTAAAAAAAATGTCCCTGACCCTTTTCAAATACGCAGCAGCTGAAAAAAGCATAGATGTGAACGTGTTGCATAGGAAACCATGTAAATGAACTGTAGTGTTTCTGCAAAAAGCACCAAAAAACACATAGATGTGAAACAGACCTGAGACGTTTAGTAACATAATGGGGTTAAAAAAAACTAAAATGAGACCTTTATAGTACAACAAAAAAAAAAAAGCAGATAATCACTACTGTAGGGGTTAATTTTTTTTACTGTAGAACTATGAAAGTAATATTTACAGTAGCGATTTTCTCTTTTTGTACTATAAAGGTCTCGTTTTATTTATTTTTTTAACCCCATTATGTTACTGGCCGATTAATCGATTATGAAAATAGTAATCGATTAATTTCATAATTGATTAGTTGTCGATTAATCGATTAGTTGTCGATTAATCGATTAGTTGTCGATTAATCGATAAGTTGTTTCAGCCCTAATCTACACAAGTGAAGGACACTCTCCAGGAGGTGGGTGTATAATTGTCAAAGTCTACAATCAAGAGAAGACTTAACGAGAGCAAATACAGAGGGTTCACCACAAGGTGCAAACCATTCATAAGCCTGAAGAATAGAAGTCAGATTAGACTTTGGCAAAAAACATCTAAAAAGCCAGACCAGTTCTGGAAAAGCATTCTTTGGACGGATGAAACTAGGATTAATCTGTACCAGAATGACAGGAAGAATAAAAGCGTGGAGAAGGCTTGGAACAGCTCACGATCCAAAGCACACAACGTCACCTGTGGTCACATGGTGGAGCTTGCAGTGTGGTGTCATGGGCATGCATGGCTTTCAGTGGCACTGGGCCATTGGTGTTTATTGATGATGTGACAGAAGACAGAATCAGTTGGATGAATTCTGCAGTGTTTAGAGATATACTGTCAGCCTAGATTCAGCCAAATGCAGCAAAGTTAATTGGACAAGGCTTCACAGTACAGATGGACAATGATCCAAAACACACTGCAAAAGCTACCCAGGAGCTTTTGAAGGAAAATAAGTGGAATATTCTGCAATGGCCGAGTCAATCACCTGATCTCAACCCAATTGAGCATTTCACTTGCTGAAGGCAAAACCAAGGGCAGAAAGACCCACAAACAAAGAACAACTGAAGACAGCTGCAGTTAGAGCCTGGCAAAGCATCAGAAAGAAGGAAACCAAGTCTTTGGTAATGTCCATGGGTTCTGGACTTCAGGCAGTCATTGCCAGTAAAGGATCCTCAGCAAAATATTAAAAATTAACATTTTATTTATGATTATATTCATTTGTCCAATTACATTTGAGCCCCTGAAAATGGGAGAACTGCGTATAAAAATGGTTGCAGTTCCTAAAATTTGTACTTGTTATTTATGTTCAACCCCTGGAATTAAAGCTGAAAGTCTTCGCTTCAAATTCATTTGTATTGTTTCATTTTAATTTTATTCGGGTGGCATACAGAGCTAAAAGTATGAAAATTATGCCTGTCTCCAAATATATATGGACCTAACTGTATATACCTCAAACATGGTTTGAATGATAATTGTACTTAGTATTTTAACATTGTCAGCGATTAAGTCAGCTGTAATAAAAGTAAAAAGCATTAGGCCTGTACAGAACCAATGCACTGTTATTATAGCACTTGACAGATTGGAACGCGCACACAGACCTTAAATAACCAATAGGCAGACATGTCCGAGCTGACAGCTGACTGAGCCGTGCTGGTGGGGGGGGGGAGTTTGATATTCAGCAGAAATAGCAAAATTCTATTTTGCTAGAGAACAACTCACATGAACTCACATTCTTTAATGGAAAACGGACACTTCTATTTAAAGTGACCTTTTTCTTTGCCCATGCAGGATGACCCAATACCCCACTCCCTTCCCATCATGAACATACTTGCCTTTCCTTCGCTCCCCCATCAATCCATACGGTCATTGGGGGTAAGGATAAATACCTGGCATTTCTGGATATAGGATGTATGAAACTTGCTCCCCTTCTTCTATTTAACAATGACAGTGCTTGGTGATTGGCTCAAAACTGTCCCATTGGGGAGCAGAGAGAGTGCTTAGCTCCAAAAAACTGTCCGGTTGGAGCTTACATGGGGCTTTCTTTCCTCTCCCTTGTTTGTTGAAAAAATAGGTGGGGGGGGGGGGGGGTAATAAGTGAGTATGTCCTAATGGGGAAGGGGGTATTTGAAGCAGAAAACTACAAAATGACTATATTCTCAGTGATGTCACTGGTCTCTAGTGAATGGATAGGCTTCATTCTCAGTGATGTCACTTGTCTCTAGTGAAGTGATAGGCTGCATTCTCAGTGATGTCACTGGTCTCTAGTGAAGTGATAGGCTGCATTCTTAGTGATGTCACTGGTCTCTAGTGAGGGGATAGGCTATATTCTCAGTGATGTCATTGATCTCTA
This sequence comes from Lithobates sylvaticus, assembly GCA_028564925.1. Taxonomy (NCBI): domain Eukaryota; kingdom Metazoa; phylum Chordata; class Amphibia; order Anura; family Ranidae; genus Lithobates; species Lithobates sylvaticus. The sequence continues at coordinate 606,307,456 of CM053027.1, read as the reverse complement.
GTGAAGGGATAGGCTGCATTCTCAGTGCGGTCACTGGTCTCTAGTGAATGGATCGGCTGCATTCTCAGTGATGTCACTGGTCTCTATTGAAGTGATAGGCTGCATTCTCAGTGAAGTCACTGGTCTCTAGTGAAGTAATAGGCTGCATTGTCAGTGATGTCACTGGTCTCTAGTGAAGTGATAGGCTGCATTGTCAGTGATGTCACTGGTCTCTAGTGAAGTGATAGGCTGCATTCTCAGTGATGTCACTGGTCTCTAGTGAGGGGATAGGCTATATTCTCAGTGATGTCATTGATCTCTAGTGAAGGGATAGGCTGCATTCTCAGTGAGGTCACTGGTCTCTAGTGAAGTGATAGGCTGCATTGTCAGTAATGTCACTGGTCTCTAGTGAAGTGATAGGCTGCATTCTCAGTGAGGTCACTGGTCTCTAGTGAAGTAATAGGCTGCATTGTCAGTGATGTCACTGGTCTCTAGTGAAGTGATAGGCTGCATTGTCAGTGATGTCACTGGTCTCTAGTGAATGTATAGGCTACATTCTCAGTGATGTCACTGGTCTCTAGTGAAGCAATAGGCTACATTCTCAGTGATGTCACTGATCTCTAGTGAATGGATAGGCTGCATTCTCGTTGAGGTCACTGGTCTCTAGTGAAGGGATAGGCTGCATTCTCAGTGAGGTCACTGGTCTCTAGTGAAGGGATAGGCTGCATTCTCAGTGATCTCACTGGTCTCTAGTGAATGGATAGGCTGCATTTTCAGTGATGTCACTGGTCTCTATTGGATGGATAGGCTGTATTTTCAGTGATGTCACTGGTCTCTAGTGAATGGATAGACTGCCTTCTCAGTGATGTCACTGGTCTCTAGTGAATGGATAGGCTGCATTCTCAGTGATGTCACGTGTCTCTAGTGAAGGGATAGGCTACATTCTCAATGATGTCACTGGTCTCTAGTGAAATGATAGGCTGCATTCTCAGTGATGTCACTGGTCTCTAGTGAAGTGATAGGCTACATTCTCAGTGATGTCACTGGTCTCTAGTGAAGTGATAGACTACATTCTCAGTGATGTTACTGGTCTCTAGTGAATGGATAGACTGCATTCTCAGTGATGTCACTGGTCTCTAGTGAATGGATAGACTGCATTCTCAGTGATGTCACTGGTCTCTAGTGAATGGATAGGCTGCATTCTCAGTGATGTCACTGGTCTCTAGTGAATGGATAGGCTGCATTCTCAGTGATGTCACTGGTCTCTACTGAATGGATAGGCTACATTCTCAGTGATGTCACTGGTCTCTAGTGAAGTGATAGGCTACATTCTCAGTGATGTCACTGGTCTCTAGTGAAGTGATAGGCTACATTGTCAGTGATGTCATCTGAAAAACTTGTTTATAAAATTAATTAGTTGCTTTATTTTTCACGTATGTTTCATTTGTTGTTTTGCAGACTCAGTTGCTTCAAAACAGCCATCTGAATAAAATAAAAAAAAAGCCTTTTTGTTACTGTCAGAACAGATATCACCAATTCTACAGTGTCTATGCATTCTCCACTGTTAGCTCTTCATAACAGTAATATGATAAATAGCAGGTTGCAAACACAGTTATTAAATAATGAAATACGGATCATTTGCCTGTTATAAGCTGAGTATCAAACTGTGCTTACCGAAGAGCTTCCCTCTGCTGAATGAGCGAATCAGATCCTACTGCAGATATAGATCTACAGAGACTAAAGACAGACAGCTCCGCATTCTGTGCATGACAGTAGCTGCAGAATTCCCTTTAGCATCTTTATGCTGCAATCAGCACTCAGCTGAAAGCTAACAGCGCTTGTCACAAACGTGTCCACTGTAGGACCATACTGACAATCAGGGCAAAAACATCCAAAACATTCACCATAAAGATTTTAAAAAAAAGTGAGCATTATTTAACTGGACTTTTTTTCTGTAATGTTGAAGACATTGGTCTTCATCCGGTCATCTAATCAGCTTGACAGAGAGGAAACACATAGTGAAATACCGCTGAAATAAAGTATAAAGCGCAAACTAGGCGCCACTGATGCAAATGAAAGATAATGTTATGCCGAGTAAATTGATACCCAACATGTCACGCTTCAAAATTGCGCCAGCTCATGGAATGGCGACAAACTTTTACCCTTAAAAATCTCCATAGGTGACGTTTAAAAAATTCTACAGGTTACCAGTTTTGAGTTACAGAGGAGGTCTAGAGCTAGAGTTATTACTCTCACTCTAACGATTGCAGTGATACCTCATATGTGTGGTTTGAACACCGTTTTCATATGCAGGCGCTACTCATGTATGCGTTCTCTTTTGCGCGCGAGCTAGTCGGTACGGGGGGCGCTTTAAAATTTCTTTTTTTTTATTATTTATTTTACTTTTCTTTTTTTTTTTGACACTGTCCTTTTAAAAAAAATTATTGGGTCACTTTTATTCCTATTACAAGGAATGTAAACATCCCTTGTAACAGAAAACAAGCATGACAGGACCTCTTAAATATGAGATCTGGGGTCAGAAATTGGGTCATTGGGAGGAATAGTGTCCAATTAATGGGGTCATTGGGAGGAATAGGGCCACATCAATGAGGTCATTGGGAGGAATAGTGCCCCATCAATGAGGTCATTGGGACGAATAGTACCCCATCAATGAGGTAATTGGGAGGAATAGTGCCACATCAATGGGATCATTGGGAGGAATAGTGCCCCATCAATGAGGTCATTTGGAGGAATAGGGCCCCATCAATAAGGTCATTGGGAGGAATAGTGCCCCATCAATGAGGTCATTGGGAGGAATAGTGCCCCATTAATGAAGTCATTGGGAGGAATAGTGCCCCATCAATGAGGTCATTGGGATGAATAGTACCCCATCAATGAGGTAATTGGGAGGAATAGTGCCACATCAATGGGATCATTGGGAGGAATAGTGTCCCATCAATGAGGTCATTGGGAGGAATAGTGCCCCATCAATGAGGTCATTGGGAGGAATAGTGCCCCATCAATGAGGTCATTGGGAGGAATAGTACCCCATCAATGAGGTAATTGGGAGGAATAGTACCCCATCAATGAGGTCATTGGAAGGAATAGTGCCCCATCAATGAGGTCATTGGGAGGAATAGTGCCACATCAATGGGATCAATGGGAGGAATAGTACCACATCAATGAGGTCATTGGGAGGAATAGTACCCCATCAATGAGGTCATTGGGAGGAATAGTACCCCATCAATGAGGTCATTGGGAGGAATAATGCCACATCAATGAGGTCATTGGGAGGAATAATGCCCCATCAATGGGATCATTGGGAGGAATAGTGCCACATCAATGAGGTCATTGGGAGGAATAGTGCCCCATCAATGAGGTCATTGGGAGGAATAGTGGCCCATCAATGAGGTCATTGGGAGGAATAGTGCCCCATCAATGGGATCATTGGGAGGAACAGTGCCCCATCAATGAGGTCACTGGGAAGAATTGTGTCTCGGACGGCAGTGCAGGGACCACTTTTCTGTGGTGCTGTTGGAGAGATTTGCCCTCACTAACTGAACTAAAGTTTGGTAAGTGTTTCACTTTAAATATTCTCCACAGAAAGTAACAGATGTCGAGCTACATTTGTTATATGTGAATTATTATTATTATTATTATTATTATTATTATACAGGATTTATATAGCGCCAACAGTTTGCGCAGCGCTTAACAAAATAAAATTTAATTAGATATAGTGCCTAGAATTCAGTAAATAACATGTTTCTCTATTTCATCCAAATTGAATAAGCAATTTGGGTGTGATGGGGTTTGGCTTCCAATTTATTACACGGCACATCCTGTACATTTGACCTAACTGTATAGAACTCCACTGTGGAACTCCCAAGGCCCGATATGTCAGGCTTTAAATCTATCACTCTTTACCTCTAGGTGAGTTAATTAGTCCTGGGATTATTGATTGATTCCATTGGGTTCCAGCAGATCTCTCCATAAATCCTGACCAATTAGGAATTCCGCGTGGACAGCGGGAGACAATGAGATTCACTATGGGGTGGAAATATATGAGTCATGCTGGTCCAGCAATTAATCAAGCTGTAACCTGCAATACATCTTGTGTCATTGTCCAAACATCCCAGGGACATTCTTCCCAGGCCTCAAGGTACGTGCTGGTTAATGCCGACCAAGCAGGAAAAATGATTGCGTTATTTCCAACACACGTCAAGCGGGCTCTGCTCTGGCCCTAATCAAAATACATTGAGACTTGCCAGTGGAAATTTAACAGCCAAGATCTTTATTAAATATCAAACCTTAAAGTGAATCTGTCATATAATAAGGTTGTTCCAACAATAAATGCATTTGTCAGGTCATGTTGTGAGCTCAGCAGTGCCATATACAGCTCGTCCTTCGGGACTGTGAATATACTGCATTATGGCCAGCACGGTATTAATAAGAATATCAACTTGCACATCATAATTAGACACTCCGTCCTATGTAATATCCCCCCAGAGACAACTCTTTTGTCCACCCCCCCCCCACCCCACCCCAAGAGAAAGGTTGAGGGGGAAATGGAAGCCCAAATATTGAGGATCCACAGAATTGGCTAATAGGGAGTGCAAGATGGGGGGGGGGGGGTAGAAGTACAAGATCTGGTTGCAGAAAGATGTAGGGAAGGGATGTACAGATGTACAGAGGTGTGCAAGGAGTGAGCACAGAGTAGAGAGGGTTGCAGAGATGGCAATGGTAGGTAGAGAGTGGGTAAAAGGGTTGCAGGGGTAGAAAGCCAAGTCAGCCAGCCCTATGAAGTTCTGGAAGCTGGGTTACCCATCACTCTGGTGAATGGTGACTCTATGAACAAGCACATTCAAACCAACCAAACATTCATGTTTATACTTTTTGAAGAAACCATTCTCACCAGGTTTATCTATAAAGAACAATAGCAATTGTTAGGGAAAATCTATTGCAGACAATTGTTTTTTTCCATGAGGTCAGATACCTACAGGCAAGGATACATGTGCCAGGGTGCCAACACAGTAGCAAAATTGGAGACAGTTCTCGTCGTACACTAGTAAGTGCCCAATCATGGATCTTTATAGAATTATCCTATATTATACATTTTCTCCATTTTTCACTTTGTCACTGTGGAAACCTGCTTCTTTATCGTCTTTTCCCTAGTGACATCACAGAACCAGCAAACAGATTGTGCTGGAGAAAGGATCTCACTAGGAAAGAACCAATCTGTGCATTGGCAGTGGGATCTTACTAGGAATTGATCAATCTGTGTGGTCTGGAGGTGAGATCACACTAGGAAAAGACCAATTTATATGTGCTGGAGGTGGGATCATACTGGGAATAGACCACTCTGTGTGCAGTGGAGGTGGGATCTTACTGTAAAAAAGACCAATCAGTGTGTGCTGGAGTTAGGATCTCACTGTGAAAAGACCAATATGTGTGTTGGAGTCGGGATCTCATTTGGAAAAGACAAATGTGTGTGTGTGTGCTGGAGGTATGAAGGGGACAAATCAATCTATGTGTGCTGGAGGTGGGATCATACTGGGAAATAGACCACTCTCTGTGTGGTTAAGGTGGGATCTCGGGGGGCGTGTCCAAGATGGCGACAGGAGCGGACGTCTTAACACCGCTCCGCCATCCGGAACATTAATCCGCTGATCCCGCGGTGCCAGGCGACTGGAAAGGCAGCAGACCGACCCTTGGTGGCCCCCGCAGTCCCCCGTACAAAAAGGGCGGAACAGCGCGCCGTCAGAGTCAGAAGAAAACCGTGCCCTCGCCGCCGCGTGCTGAGGAGAAGGCCGCAGCCACACACTTTGCCATGATGGCCGAGCAGCCAGGGGAGGTGAGTCCAGGGGCAGCAGATCCCCAGACCCCCCCGGAGCATGCAGCGCTCCTAGAAGCCATAAATGGCTGTAGAACGGCCCTTACTGAGAAGATAGACCATGTACATATTGAAGTGGGCCTGATCAGGAGGGACATTGATGCATTTAAAGGCAGCGTGACAGAAGTTGAGCAGCGTGTGTCTCTGACGGAGGACATTCAGAGGGAACACTCGGCTGACATTCACTCCCTGAAAATCAGAGTCAAGCATCTAGAGTCGCGTTCTGAAGATGCAGAAAATGGCAATAGACGCAACAATTTGCGCATCATTGGCCTGCCTGAGGGAGCGGAGGGGAATGATACCCCCCAGTTCACAGAGCAATTGCTGCGTACCCTCCTGCCCAGGGCCTCATTTTCCTCCCACTTTGTTGTGGAACGTGCCCATAGGATCCCCACGGCAAGGGGCCCGCAAGGAGCACCCCCACGCACCTTTATTTTTAAGCTGCTGAACTACCGGGACCGTGACCTTATCCTGAGGGAAGCAAGGAATGTGGGGGACCTCAAGTATGAGAATGCCAAGCTCCTCATATTTCCAGATTACTCCATTGAAACTCAGCGACAAAGGAAATCATTTGACCACGTGAGATCCCAGCTCCGCGCCAAGAACATCAAATATAGTATGCTGTTTCCCGCCAGACTGCGAGTCCAGGATGGAGAGAGAGTGCGATTTTTTACATCGCCTGCAGAAGCGTCTTCCTGGCTGGATACGATCCGCGCTGGATGAGCAAGTATACATGTTTCTGTTCCCTGTGTTTTACTACCCTTGCTGCTGAGTACTTGCACTTGAGGGTGGGGGGTTCCTGATTTGGGTTCCTGTTTCTTTCCAAGCTCCCCTTAGACACTGAGACTGCGGACGGGTGATGTCTGCTGTTTGTTTGCTAAGGAGCCCTTAATCAATCTCTACTTCTCAGGATGAACCCCCTGCCTATCGTTTACTGTTTTTGACTCTTTTGGGAAAACCTTTATCATTTGGCTATTCATACTCCTATGTTTTTTTTCTACCCCTGCTTTTTCCACTACTGCAGCACAGGCAGATAATAAATGCTCTGCTACCTACTTCAAGAACTGCACCCCCAGCTTGCTGGGAGACTGGCACCACATTTTATATCCGGACGACCCCGGTTCTGAAGGGGTCCGTGGACATATGTCTAAAATGCCTCTTGCACACGTTTCCCCCATGACATGGCGATTTGCCGTGTGGTTTTTGGGAAGAGAAGTCACCCATAGTTCTACACTTGTTTTGTTACTGGTTTTACTTTTACTTTTATTTGATAAATTTAAATGTGCTTATATGCTTGACACAGTCACTTGTGCCTTTGAAACTGAAGCTCCTTGGGAGCTGCTCTCTATGTGCAACTGAAACGTGGGTTTGTACTCTGTCCGGGTCAGGTGAATGCCCCAGGTCAACTCCGTTATTGATCACCTCAATCATGCTATGTCGTCATTAACGATTGTTTCCTGGAATACCAGGGGTCTAAACTCCCCAGTGAAGCGGTCTCTGGTGTTTCAATTCTTGAAAACCCACAGCCCCCACATTTGTGTGCTCCAGGAAACGCATCTAGTGGGGAAGAAAACTCTCAGTCTAAAAAAGCTCTAGGTTGGGCACCAATATAATTCGACATATTCCAATTTTGCGAGAGGGGTCACCATTCTTGTACGCAAGTCACTCCCATTTAAACTTTTGGGGCTGGATCTTGACCCGGATGGTAGATATATAGTTCTGCATGCCATGGTTGAAACTTTGGAACTAGTGCTTGTGGGTATTTATATCCCTCCCCCTGCTTCGGTTAAATTGCTTCATAAGCTGAACCTCCTTCTGGCTAACTATGGGACTGACAACCTTTTACTCATGGGTGACTTTAACATGACACCAAATCCGGGGATGGATCGTCTCAACTCATCCGGGGGTTCCACCTCGGATCTCTCGACTTGGGCGGACACCTATGGGCTGACGGATCTTTGGAGATGGAGAAATCCCTCTGAGAGATCCTTCACCTGCCACTCAGCCACTTACAGAGCGCTTTCGCGTATCGACTTGATATACGCAGGAAGACCTCTCCTGCCCAGGGTACAGGAGGTTTCTATTCTCCCACGGGGGATCTCTGACCACACTCCGCTTCTCCTCCGGCTGTCCCTGGAGGGATCTCCCGGGGACAGGCTGTGGAGACTATCCAGATTCTGGATATCCGACCCTGGGGTGGACTCTGAGTTCCGTTACCAAATGGAAACATACTGGATGCTCAACCCGGGTACGGCCTCCCCAGCTGTGGTCTGGGATGCCTTTAAGGCCTCCTCTAGGGGGCACTATCAGAAGATCATAGGTAAAATCAGGAAACGGTTGAGGGCGGACATTCTTGAGGCAGAGGGTAGGGCACTCTCCTTAGAACAACAGTACGTGCTAACGGGGGATCCAGGGGTTCATGACAGGCTTCAAAACAGCACTAGGGAGGTTATGTTAATGCGTACCTCACTCACCAAAATAAAAATGCTCCAACAATCACAAAGAATCTTTGAGGAGGGTGAAAGGGGAGGAAGGCTATTGGCGTGGTTGGTCAGGGAACAATCAGGCTCCATGAGTGTGCCCTCGCTGGTAGACGGAGCTGGGGTCAGAATGACCTCCTCCAGGGCGATCAGCGAGAGCTTTACGACTTACTATGCAGACCTGTATTCCACTCGAGTGAACTACTCTATGGAAGACCTACACATTTATCTCTCTGACGTTGATTTCCCAGTACTGACTGACACATATAGGGCCCAACTTGACTTGCCCATTACAATCCTAGAAGTCCAACAGGCCATAGCCTCTCTCCAGGCGGGGAAAACCCCGGGACCGGACGGATTCCCCACCGAGTTCTACAGAACATATGCTGAGGAACTGGCCCCTAGACTCCACTCCATGCTCCTCGCGGCACTGGGGGAAGGCGCACTACCGAAATCCATGTCCGAGGCGGTGATAGTGGTAATTCCCAAACCAGGGAAGGACCCGGAACTCTGCAAATCATACCGTCCAATCTCGCTGATAGACGTTGATGCTAAACTACTGGCCAAGATCCTAGCAACCAGGCTGAACGGGGTGATCACGGCGCTGGTCCACCCGGATCAGTTGGGCTTCATGCCGGGCAGGGGAACTGACATTAATATCCGTAGATTGTTTACCCACATTGACATGGCCAAGGAGGGGGATAGAGGTCTAGTAGCAGCCCTGGATGCCGAAAAGGCATTCGACTCTGTCGAATGGCTCTTCCTATGGGAAGTTCTGGAATGCTTCGGATTCGGTCCCAGGTTCATCTCCTGGATCCAACTCCTGTATAAAGACCCCACTGCACGGGTTAGGGTCAATGGCTTGCTGTCCCCTCCCTTTAATCTGTATAGAGGAACTAGACAAGGGTGCCCCCTGTCTCCGGGGCTATTTGCCCTAGCGATAGAACCCCTAGCGATACTAATACGCCAGGATCACAGGGTGAAGGGCATAGTGGTCGGTGAGCTGCAGGAAAAGATATCCCTGTATGCTGATGACACCCTGCTTTATTTAGCGGACGCTGATGCATCACTCCAGGCTGCACTGGAGATAATAGAACAGTTCGGGAGGTACTCAGGCATACGAGTGAACTGGGATAAGTCTGTCCTTTTCCCCCTTAATGACACTAACCCCAAAGGTGCCACTAATACGCCCCTTCAGTGGGTAGAAGACTTTAAATATCTGGGCGTTATAGTTAAAAGTTCCCCCCGGGCATACATGGGAGATAACCTTTCCCCCCTGCTAACTCGATTCGCCAGTAGGTGCCAGACATGGAAGACGCTGCCACTGTCCCCGGTGGGCAGGGTGAACCTCCTAAAAATGGTATACCTTCCGAAGTTTGTTTATTTCTTTAGGAACACCCCCTGCCTGATCCCCAAATAATTTTTTCAGAAGATTGACACTATTATCTCCTCCTTTGTGTGGGCTGGAAAGACTCCGAGATTAGCAAAAAGGACGCTCCAGCTTCCCCTGTCTCAGGGGGGTCTGGCGCTGCCACACTTCCAGTTGTACTACTGGGCGGCGGTACTGGTTACGGCCCGATGGTGGTTCTCCCAGCCCAAACAAAACCCGGCAGTGACTTTGGAGGCGGCGATCCTGGGGATCCTATGCTGCACTATCTAACCTGCCCTATAGGGGCCCCAAGGCCCACCCTCGGGCCACGACCCTGATGCGCACCACTGTACAAGTATGGCAGAAATCCAGGGAAATATACAGGGAGGACTCGACCATCTCGCCCCACACCCCCCTATGGGGCAATCCAACTTTGTCGCACCTCTTCGGGGTTCCTGAACCCCAAATGTGGGCGAGAAAGGGCATGATCACTCTTAGGCATGTCTTTAAGGATGGCTCCTTCCGCTCATTTGAATCCCTTCAGGCCCAGTACGCCCTGCCGAATACTATGAGGTTTAGATATTACCAATTTAGGCATGCAATATTAGCCCAATTCCCGAATCCCCTGACACTCCAGACGGATGCAGTGGAGAGACTGCTTATTGCAAAGCTGCTGGATAAGCCACTGTCCTCCCTTTATTTCTACCTTTCAGCTGCACACATGACATCCCTGACTAAGATATACGACAAATGGAGGGCCGACATACCTGAGCTGACTGAGGAGATATGGGAAGATGTTGTCTCAGACTTTACCACCAAAATGATCTCGGCAAAGGACCGCTTTATCCAGCTTAAGATACTACATAGAGCATACTATACATCTGTCAGACTGGCTAAGATATACCCTGGGGCGACTGAATTCTGCTCCAGATGTGGTACCTCGGTGGGAACCTTTTTCCACGTAATGTGGTCGTGCCCTGTGCTGCGCCCATACTGGGGAGCCGTTATTGAGGTCCTTGACTCCTTCGGGGACTGGGCCCTCCGTATGGACCCAGCCTTGGCACTCCTGGGAAGCATGGAGGATGTTGAGGCCTCGCGGCATGAGAAACTGTTCCTGTTTTACGCCCTGTATTACGCCAGAAGAGAGATCCTCCTGAAATGGAAGCAAACCACCCCCCCTACACTGAGCATGTGGAAAGCCACAATAAATTCGGTTCTACCCCTCTACAAACTCACGTACGAGAGCAGAAACTGTCCCAAAAAATTTGACAAAGTTTGGTCCCAATGGGTTGATGCACATGGTTGCTAAGTAGGAATATGTTGACTGCTCTACCATTCATGTTATCAGATTTCTTAAATGCAAGTGACAATGTTGTTCCGGACGTTGATTCCTCCCCCCCCCGGCAATCCCCCCCCCCTCCCCCCCCCTATACCCTCCCCCCCTCCCTCCATACCCTCCCCCCCCTCCCTCCATACCCCCCCCCCCCTGTCCCTAATCTCCTGCTTTCCCTCCTGCTTAGAAGATGCTTGGAACAACGGTTATGTAACTGTGCCTTATATCTAACTGCTGGAAACTACTGTGATCTTGCATTAATTCGCATTGTGTAAGAATGTATAGACCTTGCTGAACATATGTATCGTTGGTCAATGTGCACTGTGTCATTGTTACTGTTATAACGTTTTTCAATAAAAAACCTTTCTGTTAAAAAAAGGTGGGATCTCACTGGGAAAAGACCAATTTGTGTGCTGGAGGTTGGATCTCACTAGGAAAAGACCTATCGGCGTGCCAGTGGTGGGATCTCACTGAGAAAAAATCAGTTTGTGTTTCCTGGAGGTGGACTCTCACCAGGAAAAGTCCAGTCTGTGTTTTCTGGAGATGGGATCTCACTAGGAAAAGACCACACAGATTGGTCTTTTCCCAGTGAGATCCAACCTCCAGCACACATAAACTGGACTTTTCCCCAGTGAGATCCCACCACTGGCACACAGATCAGTCTTTTCCCAGTGAGATCCAACCTCCAGCACAGAAATTGTCCCTTTCTCAGTGAGATCACACCTTAACCACACAGAGAGTGGTCTATTTCCAGTACAAACCCACCTCCAGCACATACAGATAGGTTTGTCCTCCAGCACACACACAAATTGGTCTTTTCCAAATGAGATCCCACCTCCAGCACACATATTGGTGTTTTCACAGTGAGATCCCTCCTCCGGCACAAACTGGTCTTTTCCAGTAGGATCCCAACTCCAGCACACACAGAGTGGTCTATTCCCAGTGAGATCCCACCTCCACTACACACAGAGTGGTCTATTCCCAATTAGATCCCACCTCCACTACACACAGAGTGGTCTATTCCCAGTATGATCCCACCTCTAGTATATATACAGTAAATTGGCCTTTTCCTAGTGAGATCCCACCTCCAGCACACACAGAATGCTCTGCTCCCAGGGAGATCCCACCTCCAGCATACACATTGGTCTTCCCCTGTATCCCTTCACCAGAACACACACACACATACACATTGGTCTTCCCCCCTCCTCTAGCAAACATTATATAATTTTTGCTTTGCTTTATTTTAATAAAACTGCATATGTAAAATAATGAAATGCAATTTCCTATGGCAGACATATCGAAGGAGGTCTTGAACCAAAGACAGCCTAGGACACAAGGTGCACTTAATTCGCCGTTGATACAGCCCATTTGTTAATCGGTCATATCTGACTTTAATACAGGTGTGTTAGAATTCTCCCCTTTAAAACATTAACAACGTATACCCTGAGACACCTCCATTGCCGGCACCGAGTGACAGAACGCAGCCCCCATTGGGAGAAGTTTCTATTAAAAACAATTAAATCAACAACATATGTCAAAAAGAGGCAGCAGTATTCAGAAAGGGGGAAATAACAGAGGTTGCCATGGCAACCCTTGTGTTAATTATAATCGTAAGCTGAAAAACAAGGCTCGGCTGAGAGCGGGCACGCGAGATGTGCTCCCTGTTCAGAAAAAAACATATGGCAGTATGTGCATAGCCAATCGTAACCATAAAGAAAAGCAAGAATCCTGTCTGTGATGGATCTTACCAAAGGGCTCTCATCAGACAAGGTGGCCCCCAGCTGCAATCTTGGTCTATTGGTGTAGCAGGCACTACTATGTTAACTATTTCATTAGTAATGGGTGTAGGGCTGAAAACAACTAACCAATAATCTACAACTATTTTCATAATCGATTAATCGGCCAGCCGATTAGTTGGCATGCAATCAGGGGCGGACTGACCATTCGGCCACTCGGGCACTGCCCGAGGGCCCCAGGCCACTAGGGGGCCCCATCAGGGTTGGCAGCCTCAGTAAAACCAGGGACAGTATGTAAAAATCTGTGTTTGTTTTACATCTGTCTCTGAAATGTCCCTTACCGGCATCCTTTTGGTCTAAAAATCCTGAGATTATAGCAGCCCCACCTCTCCAGTACCTTCTCAGCCAATAGAAACATGTCTGTGTATACTGTGTGATTGTATACTGCGTGTGTGTATACTGTGTGGCCCCATAATCTCTGATTGCCTGGGGGCCCCATAATCTCCTATTGCCCAGGGGCCCCATGAGTTGTCACTCCGCCCCTGCATGCAATATTTGTTTACATATCAGGAAATATAGTGCAGCACACATACAGCTCAGTACACCATCCATACATGTCAGTAAGTGCCTGAGAACTTGTGAATGTGTGAGGAGCAATGCATCATGGGACATGTAGTCCTGGCAGGAAGTGAGTGGTTCTAAAATCAGAAGCTTTTTTTTTTACATTTCTATAGGGGCACTCTATACTATAATTTGCAGCTTGCTATTGGGGGCACTCTGAAGGCAGGAGGAGCCAGAAGCATCGGTGGGGGACCCCAGAAGAAGGGAATCAGGGCTGCTCTGTGCAAAACCATTACACAGAGCAGGTAAGTACATGTTTGTTATTTAAAAAAAAAATCACTTTAAAGCGGAGTTCCACCCAAAAATGGAACTTCCGCTTTAAGTGTAGGTGACCCCCTCACATGCCACATTTAGGGTTGCCACTTTTTCTTCAAGCCAAACCCGAACACTTTAGTGGCGCACAGCAATTTTTTTTTCTTCTATACATTATAGGACTGTAACAGACCGAGGAGATCTTAGGGCACTCCAAAGAGCATAGTAACGTGGCACGCATAGTGCCCCCTCTCCCTTCTATCAGCCCCTGTTCCGAGCCACATTCCTGTCTGAATTTTGTGTCCGGATTTTAGGCAGACTGAAACCCGGACACATGATTCAAAACCCAGAACTGTCCGGGTGAATCCCGGACAGGTGGCAACCCTAGCCACATTTGGCATGTCATTTTTTAGAGGTAGCGAGCTCCCCCTTCCTCCCAGGGCTCCGCGGCACTGGAAGGAAGTTTACCACTTTCCCCATACCTTCCTGCTATCTTCTAGGACACGTCACAGGTCCTAGAAGATTGCCCAGCCAATCACAGTGCGCACCCAGCTGTGGGGCCACAGCTGGGCGCCCACAATTAAAATGAATTACATTTAAAAGTAAAAGTTTACCAGTATTGTGCATTATATTGAAAATGATCATATCCATGAAAAAGAAAAGTCTCAGCTGTTAGTACTACTTTAATATAAAATACTTCTATCTCCCTTCCGCACTTCATATCTGACTCCTTCTTATAATGCCCATATATCCTACTTCTGGGTGTATTTATTATTATATATATGTAATATATAATTACTTTCACTGTTTCACAGTATAAATGAACCCCTTATATTAGCGATTATCTTCTCTTTTTGTACTATAAAGGGCAAATGTTTGTTTTTTAACCCCTTTATGAAAAGCATGCTGCTGCTGCTGCTACTAAACATCTTAGGCCTGGTTCACATCTATGTGTTTTTTGGTGCTTTTTGCAGAAATGCGCTACAGTTCATTTAACATGGTTTCCTATGGGACACGTTCACATCTATGCTTTTTTCAGCCGCTGCATATTTGGAAAGGGTCAATGACTTTTTTCAATGCAAAACTGTGCTTTTTTTGTGCTTTTTTTGGTTCAATATACTTCAATGGAGAAGCTGTAGAAAAGCATGTAGTGCATTTTTGCAGCAATTTGCGTTTTCCAACCACTTCCGGACCGCCCCTCCGTCGTTATACGTCGCTACTTTGAAGAGGAATATCGTTATGGCAGCAGCTAGCTGCCATAACCCCTAGTATCCTCTTCTTCAGCGTGCAGTCGATTCAAGATAAAAGTGGTCTCTGTGGCGGATTTGCCGCAAGATCACTTTCATCAGCGGCGGGAGAGGGGCCCACCCTCCCACCGCTCTGCATGCCCTCCGCCGCTTACAGGAGCCGCCGGCAGCGGCAGAGGCCATTGTGTCTGCTCCCTAGCTTGGCATGGAGATAAGTGAGGGGAAAATAGCCCACTCATCTCCATATCATTGCAGGGCGGAAGCGACGTCATCCTTAAGGTGGGGGGGGGGGGCATGGGCAGCAATAAAAACCTGACCTGTTCTTATCCCTTACCACTCTATCCAAAACTAAACTTGCCTTTCACCCTCATTCACATTAAGGCCCGTACACACGATCAGACTTTTTGACAACCAACATGCAAATTAGCTGTTTTGGACCAACATCCGACCGTGTGTACGCTCAATCGGACCAACTTTTTCCAGGTTTCATCGGACTTTTGTTGGCTGTGCGAACGGACCAACTTTGCCAACAAAAGTCCGATGGACCAAAGTCCGACCGTGTGTACACAAAACTAACGGACTTTTGTACAAACCAATGCAGAACCAATGCAAAAGATCAGACAACAATACAGAAGTTGACCAAAGGTGGCGGTAAAGAGCAGAAAAACCACGTGATTTGGTGAAAGTTGGCTGAAAAAGTCCTGCCGTGTGTATGCAATACCAACTTGGGGCCAACGCCCTTTGGTCAAAAATCCACGGAAAAGTTGGTCCACGGTCCGATCGTGTGTATGAGGCTTTAGAATGACTTGTTAAGCGATTTGACAGGTCAAATCGCATGACAAGTCGCCCCCTATTGTCGACAATGGCCAAGTTCAAATCAGTGCGACGCCGACTTTAGCGGTGCCGCATCAATTTGAAAAAGTAGTTCCTGAATTTACTTTTGGTGATTTCGGGTGCGACTTGCATAGACATCTGAGCATGAAGCCGCACAGATGTCTCAACTGAAATCGCACTGTCGTGGCTTTCAAATTGCGCAATTTCAGGTGAAGTTGCATGATTTAAAAGCCGCATTCAATGTGAACGAAGGGTAAGTCATACTTTAATCATGTGGGAGATGTTGCTTGCTCCCCAGGCATGTTTATCATTCTCTCTGGCAATTATTCAGCAATCTTCTGCTTGTCATCTCACGTCAATGGGCTTCTATACGGTAACCCTCTGATCGTTGTTTGATCAGATCAGAAGGCAGCCCAGCAAATGTATTGGAGGCACATGGGAGCTGTCCGCGGTGCTGATCTCAGGTATGATTATTACTTTCTAACACTTTAGGCCTAAATGGCACACCCGCTGTGCAGCCGCTCGCCTTGCTTACAGCCCTACACGAGTCTACCAATCATGTGCACAGGAGCAGAACGACTGGGAAATGGACCACCTGTGTTTATTCCATCAAGACCAAAATAATTAGGAACGTGAACCGACATCACATATGCAGCTTGTGCTTTGAGCTCTTTTACTTTGAGACTGCAAAATAATAACCTCAAGTAGATATCAAGCCCATAAGCAAAACACACATCTATGGTATATATATATATATATATATATATATATATATATATATATATATATATATATATATAGTGGGTATAGAGAAGTATCACCCCCCTTTAACCACTTTCAGACTGGACCATTTTGCTGGCTTAAGACCAGACCACTTTTTGCGATTCGGCACTGCGTCGCTTTAACCACTTCAGCCCCGGATCAATTGGCAGCCAAAGGACCAGGCCCCTTTTTGCGATTCGGCACTGCGTCGCTTTAACTGACAATTGCGCGGTCGTGCGACGTGGCTCCCAAACAAAATTTACGTCCTTTTTTTCCCATAAATAGAGCTTTCCTTTGGTGGTATTTGATCGCCCCTGCGGTTTTTATTTTTTGCACTATAAACAAAAAAAAACAATTTAAAAAAAATATATATATTTTTGGCTTTTTGCTATAATAAATATCCCCCAAAAAGATATAAAAAAAACATTTTTTTTTCCTCAGTTTATGCCGATACGTATTCTTCTACATATTTTTGGTAAAAAAAATCTCAATAAGCGATTATTGATTGGCTTGTGCAAAAGTTATAGCGTTTACAAAATAGGGGATAGTTTTATAGCATTTTTATGAATTTTTTTTTTTACTAGTAATGGAGGCGATCATCGATTTTTATTGTGACTGCGACATTATGGCGGACACATCGGACATTTTTGACACATTTTTAGGACCATTGTCATTTATACAGCAATCAGTGCTATTTAAATGCACTGATTCCTGTATGAGGAGCAATGCATCATGGGACATGTAGTCCTGGCAGGAAGTGAGTGGTTCTAAAATCAGAAGGACCATTGTCATTTATACAGCAATCAGTGCTATTTAAATGCACTGATTCCTGTGTAAATGACACTGGCAGTGAAGGGGTTAACCAGGGGTGGCAGTGTAGAGGTTAAGTGGGGTGTGTTACTAACTGTGGGGGGCATGGCTGTGTTTTATTGAACACCGATCTCTGCTCCAATCACAGGGAGCAGAGATCAGTGTCACTAGTTGCTAGGCAGAACGGGGAGATGCTGGTTACTCCCGCATCTCCCCGTTCAGCCTTCCCGTGAGACGATCGTGGGTATCCCCACGGCGATCGAGTCCGCGGGACCCGCGGCCGGACACACGGGGGTCCCGACCGGCGGCACACGTGCGATGGCACGGCGGCAATCTTAAAGGGACGTACCTGTACGCCCTTTTGCCTGTCTGTGCCATTCTGCCGACGTACATCGTCGTGCGCCGGTCGGGAAGTGGTTAAAAGAATCACATTTCGTTGCTTTGCAGCCTGAAATTAAGACAGACACCATTTTTGTTTTATCCAGCTGTATTTACTCATTGCAACTTATAACATCCAAGTGAAAGATATAACACCAACATGTCAGAAATTTAAAAAATAAATAAAAAAACAGAATCACTAAGTTGGAAAAAGGATCCCCCTAAAAATGACTTGTAAACTCAATCAGGTGTAGCTAATCACCTTCTCAATGACACACAAAGCCATTTGACTTTAAACTGTGATCAGCTGTAGTCATTTTGATTAGCTCAGCATGAAAAGAGCTTTCCTGGAGCATGGAAGGACAACTGAAGAAAACAATCAACTATGGGTGGCAAGGCACTGTCAAAAGATCTCCGGGATAAAGTTGTGGAGAGTCAGGAGATGGATACAAAAACATTTCAAAGGCTTTATAAATGCCTAGAAGCACAGTGGCATCTATTAATAAGAAGTGAAAGGTATTTGGTACAACACAGACCCTCCCTGGTTTAGGACGTCGCTCCAAACTGGGTAAAGGAGCAAGGAGGAAACTGGTCAGAGAGGTTCCCCAGAAGATCACCCCCTTGTGTCCATATTTTGTTAAACCACCTTTTGCTTTAATTACAGCCTTTAGTCTGTTGGGATTTGTGTCTACTAACTTTGCACAACTAGACTTTGCAATATTTGCCCACTCTTCTTTGCAGAACTGCTCAAGTTCAGTTAAATTTGATAGTGACTTTTTGTGGACTGCAGTCTTCAAATCAATCCACAGATTTTCAATGGGTTTAAGTCTGGGCTCTGACTAGGCCATCACCTTTTTCTCCTTCAACCACTGTGTGGTCATTTTTGATGTGTGCTTTGGGTCATTTGTCATGTTGGAAGGTAAACCTTCTTCCCATTGACAACTTTCTGGCAGAGGGCAGCAGATTTTCTTCAAGAATTTGACGGTAATTTGCCCCATCCATTTCACCTTCTATCCTAACAAGTGTCCCAGTCTCTGCTGCAGAGAAACACCCCCATACCAGGATATTACCACCTCCATGCTTTACGTTAGGAATGGTGTTATTTGGATGGTGAGCTGTATTGGATTTCCGCCAGACATATCGTTTGGTGTTGAGGTCAAATAATTAAATTTTAGTCTCATCTGACCATAACATCTTTTTCCATGTGGCCTCAGAATCTTCAAGATGCAAAGCTCCGTGGTGACTGCATGTGGCCTTTCTTGGAGTGGCTTTTTTTTGCAACCCTCCCATACACGCCACATTTGTGGAGAATGTTTGATATTGTTGTTACATGCACACAATGACCAGAGTTGCTGTAGGCCTCTTGGTAGCTTCTCTGACTAGTTTCCTCCTGGCTCTTTCATCCAGTTTAGAGAGATGGGAGGGTCTATGTTGTACCAAATACCTTCCACCTCTTAATACTAGACTTCACTGGGCTTCTAGGCTTTGATAAAGCCTTTGAAATGTTTTCGTATCCATCTCCTGACTTGTGCCTATCCACAACTTTATCCCGGAGATCCCGGTGACAGTGCCTTGCCATCCATAGCTGATTGTTTTCTTCAGTTGCCCTTCCATGCTCCAGGAAAGCTCTTTTCATGCTGAGCTAATCAAAATTACCAATTTACAAGTCGTTTTTAGGAGGGAGTGATCCTTTTTCTAACTCAGAGACCCTGTTTTTGATTTTTTTCTGACATGTTGCTGTTACACCTTTCACTTGGATGTTCTAAGTTGCATTGAGTAAATACAGCTGGATAAAACAAAAACTGTGTCTGTCTTTATTTCAGGCTGCAAAGCAACAAAATGTGATTGTTTCAAAAAGGGGAGTGGGAGTGATTATTTTTTAAACACACTGCACATTACATGCATACATGTCATCCATACACGTGGTTAGCACTTCTGCCTTGCAGCACTGGGGTCCTTGGTTCAGAGGAGTTGTAAAAGCAGAAGGTTCTTTACCTTAATGCATTCTATACATTAAGATAAAAAACCTTCTGTGTGCAGCAGCCGCCCTAGCACCCCCTAATAACTGAGCCCAATCTCGATCCAACGATGTCCACAAGTCCCTCAGCCATCCGGGAGTCTCCCTCCAGATTGGCTGAGACACAGCAGCGGTGCCATTGGCTCCCGCTGCTGTGAATCAAATTCAGCTAGCCAATCAGGAGACTGAGTGGGTGGGGCCAAACGGCAGCTCTGTGTCTGAATAGACACATGGAGCTGCAGCTCGGAATGGAGGGAGGGGCCAGGAGCAGAGAAGAGGCACCCGAGAAGAGGAGGATCCAGGCTGCCCTGTGCAAAACCACTGCACAGATTGTGAAGGTTGTAACAGACCCAACTGGGACAGGGGCTTTTGGAGGGGACTGCAAAGTGGCCTCTTGCCTACTGACTATGGGCCCCAGCGTTTTAGGGGGCTCTATTCTTTGGGAGGTGTGTGCCTGGGGGACCTTTGGAGTAGTATTACATTAGATTCAAGTCTATGTCTCCCTGAAACAAGCAGACTCTGAGGACTGGAGATTTGGGGCCTCTGTGTTTTGTTGGGGTATAGAATCAACAGCCCAAACCAGCAGAACTGCTTCAACCTCCTTCTAGACTCAGAGACTCAAAGCAGAAATTATATGTTATAATGTGTACCTGTGTTGGCCTATCCTGTCTAGGTGTGAAGTGTCTTTCTCCCATTGTGTAATTTGCCCATTGTGTGCCTCCTAGGTGTGAATTCCCATTGTAAATTGAGTCACCTATTGTTTCTGTCTGTTGGCTAATCCTTCTGGAGATTCCTACATGATGCGATTAGTCTAGTGTCAACTTTACCTCATTATCTAACCATTGTGGAATGTTTACCCAAATGCGTAATATTTGTTTTTATTGCTCATGTGGGGGCTGCCCCTATTTCTGAAGTGTATAAAAAACAGTTTTCAGTAAAGTGATTCCTTTGGCTTGACCTCAACATCTTGCCTGCGTATGAAGCTTGGGATAAAGGGCTGGTATTAGATATCGGTCTGCTGGAAGGGTTTAGAGGGCAGGAGGCACTGTTTGGCAGAGGTACACAGTTGGGGTGCCAGGCGGTCTGTCACAGAGGTGAACAGTAATAGCTAGGCTTCACTTAGCAATGACCTAGCAATGTCCTGGGAGTTTTCAGGTCAGGCTTCAAGAGGTACGTAAATCGCCTTTATGTATGTGAGTTGACTGCTGCTCTCTGTCTTTCTCTGTGGGAGCCTGCTGCTGGGTGAAAAGTCTGAACGGTGACAGAAAACCAAAACGATACAAGTGCTGCCTTGTTTTGGGGAGTTTAATTAGTGGATTTGATAAGTAGATGAGAGAGAGAGAGAGAGAGAGAAAGAGATAGAGACCGGAGCAACAGTCAGCTCGCATATATAAAGGTCTGTGGACAGCTGAGATTAATAATGGGGTCTGACTACCAGGTCAGATGGGGAACTAGGAATGGAGGCTTTATGCCACTCAAAGCTCACCAAAGCCTCTGGGCTCAATGAAATAGAACATATTATTATTCTGGGGGTCTGATTAGAGAAAGGTGGGTTTGCACTCAATGGGTCAGGGCTCCTGTAGACATGGTTTCTTCTCATTGAGCTTTTATCGAGACACAATGGGGAACATGCCCATGTCTGCCCTGCCCTAAACAGACCAATATCAGTAGTAAACGATAGTGGATCATCATCTAGTGAAGCCATTCTCAATCAGGGGTGCTTCAGAGGTTGCTATAGGTTCCTTGAGCTGTGGCTGTCTGACCTCCCTTTTCATGGTGTCTGCACAATTTCAGGGTCAATGCAACTTGGCAAAGCCAACAACATCACACCAATTCATTTTTGCTGTCCGTATGAGTGGCATTCCAACCACCACTGTAAGGGTTGGTTGCACTCTTTCTACTGACCACCAGTGTTTTGAACATTTTCCCCAATGACCCCAATGAATTGGTTTTAGTAAAGGTTCCCCAAGACTTGAAAATGGTTTTAGAGGTTCCTCTGTGTTAAAAAGGTTGAGAAAAGTTGGTCTACTCAGTGAGTGGGATTGTGCATGAACAGACTGAGAGTCTGCAGAGACCAAGCTAGGAAACCTAATAGCCAGGAGGATGGGCAGTATTTTATGGCTTTATCAGGCTGAAATTGACCCCTATGAGGGTAAATCTTTATGTTGTCTGCTCAATGAAGAATAAAAGTGGGCTGGAAGCCTTAAAACATTCTCCGGAGCGTTGACTGGCTCATTACAAGCTCTGCATTGGATGCTGATCCTTGAAAATACATACACAGACACATTAGATCACTCTCTGGCTCAGTATCTTGCCTTTGATATAAATTGAACTGATTGGTTTTTCAGGGTTTGCCTTCCTCCAGATGAATGTTGCCGCTAGTATTTTCTTTGCCGTGTTACTATAAAGTCACATACATGCTCCGGTTACAGGCATAAAGTAGAATGAAAGGACTGGAGTGCATTTTGCCATTTCATAAATATCTCTTTATAAAACCAGGCCACTCATTTGTCTGATTCCTCTTTCTCCATGATTCCCTGTCTTCCTGAGTCAGTTCCACCACATTTCCTCTGTAAATTAGGAACAT
Organism: Lithobates sylvaticus; assembly: GCA_028564925.1. Taxonomy (NCBI): domain Eukaryota; kingdom Metazoa; phylum Chordata; class Amphibia; order Anura; family Ranidae; genus Lithobates; species Lithobates sylvaticus. The sequence continues at coordinate 606,285,161 of CM053027.1, read as the reverse complement.
GCGTTGGATCTTCGTTCGATTTCTCCCACTTCATTTTCAGAAATTAAGAACATTTTTTTTTTTTAACAATAAATATTCCAACAGGAAAAATAGTCACTATTATTATTTACTATAAGGAAACAACGCTGTTCTAAAATGCTTTCTACATATACATGCAATGCACTGCTCCGGAATCCATTATTCAACAAAGTTCTAAAATCCCAAAAATAGGAAAGGAAACCACTCCTGTCAGCTAAGAACAGGAAACCTGAGGCTACATGTCACACAGGCTCATCAAAATTGGACAATAGAAGATTGGAAAAACTTTTCCTGGTCTGACGAGTCTCGGTTTCAGCTGAGACATTCAGATGATCGGCTCAGAATTTGGCATGAACAACATGAAAGCATGGATCCCTCCTGCCTTGTATCAACGGTTCAGGCTGGTGGTGGTGTAATGGTGTGGGGGATATTTTCTTGGCACACGTTGGGCCCCTTAGTACCAATTGAGCATCATTTAAACAACACAGCCTACCTGAGTATTATTGCCGACCATACCCATTCCTTTATGACTACAGTGTACCCATCTTCTGATGGCTCGTTCCAGCAGGATAATTGTCATGTTTCACATGCCTTGTGATATGCCTTTAAATGTTATATTTATTATTCTGTCCCTGGTTCCTCCCCTTCCTGTATCTCAGCTTATTCTGTATAGTTAGCCCCACCCTTTTCCCACTAATGCATTTCAGCACACATGTGGACTGGATCACGTTATGATCTTTAGACCTATCCGATGTTCATTGTTGTAAGATCCTCACAGTTTATGGATTAAACTTCACAAGAAGGTGTTGTGTGGATCAAGTCACTGTCTGTTTATCCAAATAAGATTGGGGTTATCGACATCTCAACACAACTAACTGTAAGGCCCCTTTCACACTGGGGCGGGAGCCGCGGCGACGGTAAAGCAGCGCTATATCTAGCGCTGCTTTACCGTTGTTTTAGCCGCGGTATTCGTCCGCTCGTGGTGGCGGTTTTACCCCCCGCAAGCGGACGAAAAAGAGTTAAAATCCCCCGCAAAGCGCCGCCGTAGCGGCGCTTTGATGTGGTATTGCCGCGGTATTACCGCGGTATCCCATTGAAATCAATGGGTAGGAGCGGTTTAGGAGCGGTGAATACACCGCTCCTATACCGCTCCAAAGATGCTGCTAGCAGGACTTTTTTCACCGTCCTGCTAGCGCACCGCTCCAGTGTGAAAGCCCGCCGGCTTTCACACTGGAGTGAATGGGGCCGTTTTTTTCAGGCGGTGTACAGGCGCTTTTTTTAGCGCTGTACCGCCTGAAAACCGCCCCAGTGTCAAAGGGGCCTTAGTTACAGAGATCACACTTTCAATGCTTAGATTGGAAAGACATAACAGTCAAAACATCATTAGAAAGATCAGTCAATACATCTTTAGAAATTTCAATCAAAAGATCTGATCCTCGCTAGCTCTGGAACCATTGTGAGAGGTTATATGGACACTGGAAATAGCAGCTATCAGACAGTGCAGCCATTAATACACAAGCCTGTATGTGTGTCTGCAAGCAAGTCTCAGCATAGCACTCATCAGCCACAGGACAATATTACTGCTGTGAATGTTCATACAAACAGCTTATACACTGCCTCTGTATGCATCCGCACATGTCATTTTGTCTGTGTAATCTTATAAGACAGTCAGAGTAAACCTTTCTTAACCACTTAAAGCGGTGTTCCGGCCGAAATTATACTTTTTAAATAAAAATACCCCTATAATACACAAGCTTAATGTATTCTAGTAAAGTTAGTCTGTAAACTAAGGTCTGTTTTGTTAGTTTTTAGCAGTAGTTTGTTATTTTATAAACTTGCAGCAGGCCGTGGCCATCTTAAGTGTGGGCATCTGAAGCCAGACTGTATTTCTTCCTGGATCTCATCCTTGCAGATCTCATACATGCTCAGTGCAGCATAAGCAGTGTAATAGGTTTCAGGTCAGGTTTCCATAGCAACGGCAGTTTGAGAGGAAGTTGCTGCCCCTTCCCAGGAGGCATTGCAAACAGGAAATGATGCGATGGGCCACGGCCAGGGAGGAGGAAGTGAAAAATGAATACAGCAGATATACAGTCTGTGCTGAAAAAAAAATAAAAAAAATATCCAATTTGTTTACAGTGCACAGTTTAGTGAGGGATGCTGAAGAGTTGTAAAAGTGGGTGGAACTCCACTTTAAGCCCTGGACCAATTTGCAGCCAAAGGACCAGGCCCCTTTTTGCGATTCGGCACTGCGTCGCTTTAACTGACAATTGCGTGGTCATGCGATGTGGCTCCCAAACAAAATTGACGTCCTTTTTTTCCCCACAAATAGATCTTTCTTTTGGTATTTGATCACCTCTGCGGTTTTTATTTTTTGTGCTATAAAGAAAAATAGAGCGACAATTTTGAAAAAAATGCAATATTTTTTACTTTTTGCTATAATAAATATCCCCAATACTATTCCTCAGTTTAGGCCCATACGTATTCTTCTACATAATTTGGTAAAAAAAAAAAAAATCGCAATTAGAGATTATTGATTGGTTTGTGCTAAAGGTATAGCGTTTACAGAATAGGGGATAGTTTTATAGCATTTTTTTTAATAATAATATTTATTTTTTTACTGGTAATAGCGGCGATCAGCGATTTTGTATTGTGACTGCGACATTATGGCGGACACATCAGACATTTTTGACACATTTTTGGGACCATTGTCATTTATACAGCAATCAGTGCTATTTAAATGCACTGATTCCTGTGTAAATGACACTGGCAGTGAAGGGGTTAACACTAGGGGGCGGGGAGGGTTAAGTGTGACGTGTGTGTGTTTTTTTTTACTGTAGGGGGTGTGGCATGGCCTTCGACATCACTGATCGGTTTTCCCGATGACAGGGAACAGACGATCCATGTCAGTCTCTCTAGGAAGCACGGGGAGAGGTTTGTTTACACTTACCTCTCCCCGTTCTTCAGCTCTGTGACCCGATCACTGGACACAAGCGGCGATCGGGTCCGCGCGCGCGACCCACGGCTGGGCAATTAAAGAGCAACGTACCTGTATGTTGATGTGCCCAGCCGTGACATTCTGCCGACGTAAATGTGCAGGAGGCGGTCCTTAATCGGTTAAACTGTAGCCTAAGAAACCTGATCTCAGACTCAGCAAATTGATACATTTCTCTGCTGCGGAAAACTGTACTATAACTCCCCTCCTTCTTAACAAGATGTTTCAGCAAGACAATATGCAATCTGGGGATGCACAGCCAAGTTTAGTACTCCTTCCAGATGAAGAATTAAACCCTGAAGAACTGCTGTTTAATATCAATGACTTATGGTCTAATACTGTAAAATGCATGTCTGCTCTCTCCCAACAATCTCATGAGAAATTACAACTAGAGGGCGCTATGAAACAATTGAATGTTGCTTATAAGAGTTATCAAAAACTGTGTTAAATATACTGATCTCTTAAAGCGGTACAACACTCAAGGGTCATTGGACAAATTAAAGGGATTTGAGGAGCTCAATCTTGAAAGAGACAATTTAGTGGTGCAAACAAAGACAAAGGCAGAAGTGAGAATAACACGGCTTCATGAATCCAGATCTTATCGCTCTGCATCTACTAGACACTCCACAAGATCTTCCAAATCCATACAATCAAGATCTTCTGCACTCAGTCAACAACTCATAAAGGCCCGTGCAGATGCTGAAGCTTCTAAAATTCAGGCAGCTTTCGCCCAAAAGCAAGCAGAGAAAGAAGCTGAAGCTGCACACCAGAAAGCAGAGAATGAAGCTGAAGCTGCACGCCAGAAAACTGAAATGGATGTTTTGGAAAAACAATGTGAGCATGCCACAGCCATGGCAAGATTCAGGGTCTTAGAACAAGCCGCTAGTGAAACGGAAAGAGACAACAGTTGCAGACATTCTGTATCTTATGCCTCAGATTCTTCACATACCTCTCCAGAACACCAACTCCCTGTCACAGCAACCAAAGCACTCAATAAAAGTCTCTTATCTGCACCTACTGTACCTCAAGACAATTTGCCTTTATATCTTCCAGTACACCAGACTGTAGCATCTCAGAAAGCAGCAGACACTAGTATGCATTTAACAGACTGTCCACCTTACTTTGGCACTAACAAAGTACCTCCTGGCAAGCACACTAATCTACAGCTACAAACCAACATGTCAATGAACTTTAAGCCAGTTCCAGCATTGAATGCCTTTGCACCAACATAAGTTCCCAAGTCACTTAATGTCAATGCCCGAGCCATCACAACTAACTCCGTTCCCCCTGCAGTCATGCATCTAAAGTCTGAGAACACGGACATGTCACGGTTTGCTAAATACATGCTCCACAGAGAGCTCACTAAGACAGGCCTCACCAAGTTTGATGACAAGCCTGAAAATTACAGAGGCTGGAAATCCACCTTTAAGGCCACTATGAGTGACCTAGACATCAATGTCACAGAGGAATTAGATCTGCTCATCAGATGGCTAGGTCCCCAGTCAAGCGAACGCATCAAGAGGCTCAAAGCATTTCACATTGACAACCCCACTGCAGGCCTTGATGCTGCTTGGAACAGACTTGAATGTACCTTCGGCAGCCCAGAGTCCATTAAAGATGCCTTATTCAAATGGTTGCAAAGCTTCCCAAAGATTTCTTCTAGAGAAAATCTAAAGTTTCAAGAACTCAGCGATGTTCTATTAGAGCTTCAACTTGCTAAGGCGGACATCAACTTACCTGGTCTCAGTTACCTTGACCCCGCTCGTGGCATTAACCCTATTGTTCTCAAGCTACCATATGGCATTCAAGAAAAATGGGGAGCGCTTGGATCAAAGTATAAGGAAAATGATAAAGTTGCCTTTCCTCCTTTTTCCTACTTCTGCAAGTTCATCAAAAGAATTGCAGACACTAAGAATGACCCAAGTTTCTTATATGGTGACTGTAACCCTGTATGACACACAGAGACCGTAGAGGTCCAGTGTTAGGGAAAAGTACTAATGTTCTACATGCACCTGCTACAGTTCTCGAAAAGACTGATCAAAACAATAAAATTGAGAACCCAAATCGCCAATGTCCGATACATGACAAACCACATCCACGTAAGAAATGCATCGGCTTCAGAAAGAAAACCGTACAAGAAAGGAACTTTTAAAGAAATTTGGAGTTTGCTACAAATGCTGTGCCTCCACAGAACACTTTGCAAAGGACTGTAAAGCTATCATCAAATGTATAGAGTGTGACAGTGATGACCATGTGCAAGCTCTTCATCAATATCCGCACAACTCTACTACACTCACAAACAATCTTCCTGAGGCAAAGCAAGGTGGGGAGCGCACAGATCAAACAGCACCTTCCACCTCAGTGTTCTCTACATGTATAGAAGTCTGTGGAGCAGGGCTCAAGTCCTGCGGGAACGCATGGGAACAGAGTTCCTGTACTTTTTCCACAACAGGAACTCAGTTCCCTTTAGCAGCCGTGTCCTGCAAGACTTTGAAGTATGCGAGCTGTGTGGCAGGTGCTTTCGACACAGCTCGCAATAGTAAGTGCCACACACCTGACCATTCAGGCATTGCCAGTAGGGGGCCCCATGACAGCTTCCGCTTCGATCTACCTGTCAATCACAGCTAGCTGACAGGTAGATCAGGTCCCTGCTGCTAAGAGATTGTATTTAGTCAGACCTCTCATGATGCGCTCCTCCCCACCGGCCCCTCCTCATTTTCTGTCTCCTCATCTCCCCCCCCCCCCCAGTATCCTGCATACTTGCTCTGTGTGTCCCGCTGAATCCCCCCCCCCTCCTCTATTTTCAGTGCCATATGATGAGAGAACCCAGAGGAGGAGCACAGCTATTCTGCTCACAGGACATGCAGGGAGAGAGGTGAGCTGAGGGAGGAACATCAGTTTGGGGTGGTAAGCTGAGCACAATACCTGGCAAAGTTTAATGCCAGGAGGGAAGTTTATGTGGAAATATGTGAAGGGTTGGGATAGCAGCGAGGGTGTGTTGGAGCCCTGCAGAGTTTGCAGCCCCCACAAGCTAACATACATCTCCTAAGCAGGAACACATCACTATCTCCCCAAGCATTCTGTCCAGATAATGTGCAGTTCATTTATGACCTTTCCGTTTAACCCTGTGTTATCCAAACTCTGTTCAATGAAAAGTGTAAACTCACCACATAAAACACTCTATATACAAAATAAAATTCCCCAATAAAGATCAGAACATGATGTTCACATTTGCATGGAAGCACAATTGAATGAATGATGACTATTCAGAGAATTACCGTATTTATGTTTATTGAGGATTGTTTTTTTTTTATGTACTAACAGTTAAGCTTCATACACACAATACGAAAATTGGATGAAAAATACCTCTTTTGAAGCGTTCGTGCCTATGAGCGTATCATTTTTTTTTTTTGGTGGGCGAGTGGATCTTGGGTGGGAGTTTCCACACTTTTTTCCCCAGGACTTGACCCCTGCTGTGGAGGACTCTGCAACAAATACTGTGCAAAGATTTGCTTGGTTCGTGTATACCCCAAAGGTCAACCTGAAAAGGCCATAAGATTGTATACTATTCTGGATCAGCAGAGCAACACATCTCTTGCAAGAACACAGTTTTTTGAATTGTTGAACATAACAGGAGATGCTATACCTTATACCCTGAGCACTTGTGCCGGCACTACAGAAGTCTTAGGTAGGACAGCCAGCGGTCTTGTAGTTGCTCCCTTGAATGACAATGTGGAAATATTCTTGCCCACTATCACTGAGTGCAACCAAATCCCAAGCAACAAAGAGGAGATCCCTACCCCTGAAGATGCCTTTTCACCATTCTCACTTGAAGGACATTGCTGACCAAATACCAGCCCTCAACGAAAATGCTGATATCCTGCTGTTACTTGGCCGAGACCTCTTAAGGGTGCAAAAGGTTCATCAGCAAATCAATGGTCCACATCATGCACCATATGCTCAGTGTCTGGATCTGGGCTGGGTCGTCATAGGCAATATATGTTGAGACAAAGGCAAAGGGTCTTACTCAGTCTCTTCCTTTAAAACACACATCCTGTCAAACGGACAGACTACTTGTTCTGCACAACGACCACATCAATATAATGTGAAATATAGACTGTTTGAAAAAGGTGCACAACGGCACATCATACAAGACGATAAGAAAGCCCTTAATGTCTAGGATGACAACATCGGCAACACAGTGTTCGAAATAACCACTAAAGACCAGAAGTTAGCAGCTACCATGGAAGACAAAGTATTCTTGAAAACCATGAGTAAAGAGTTCTACCAAGATGATTCCAACAGTTGGGTAGCACCTCTACCATTTCGTATCACAAGAAAGAGACTACCAAATAACAGAGTGGAACGCATTAGGAAGCTCTCCAAGCCTAAACAATGGCACTATGTTCCCACTAACCTCAACCCTGCTGATCGCGGCAGTCGTACAGTACCTACTACTGCATTTATGGGCACATCATGGCTATCTCCACCAGTACTCTTGAATGATAAACTCATCTCAAGTTCTACAGATTCTCATTGCAACTGTTGGCCTATGGGTCTTATTACAAAGACTATGCCAAGTATTGATGGAAAAGTACGGAAAGTAGAAGTTAAAGTAATGAAAGAAGGTTCTGCACACTTTTACTTGAGGTCTATAAAGTTACTAGTACTTCTTTTGCCCAAAGAAGAAGACAAGTCATCAACTTGATTCAAAGGGAGGTACGAAGGATTGATGCATGTTGCTGCCTTCCCCTCTGAAGATGGATATTTCCTTGTCACAGCCTGGACCTTTGAGATCAACATCTGCAAGTATATGTTAATGTTTGCATTGTTTCCCTTGTTCTTCCCTCTTGTTTTGCAGGTGATCTTGGAAAACACTTCAGTACTTATATTTGGACTTGGACTAAGGTTTGTTAATAATAGAAATCATAGATTTCAAAGGGGAGTGTCATGTTTCACATGCCTTGTGATATGCCTTTAAGTGTTATATGTATTATTCTGTCCCTAGTTCCTCCCCTTCCTGTATCTCAGCTTATTCTGTATAGTTAGCCCCACCCTTTTCCCAGTAATGCATTTCAGCACACATGTGGACTGGATCACATTATGATCTTTTGACCTATCCAATGTTAATTGTTGTAAGACCCGCACAGTTTATGGATTAAACTTCACAAGATCAACAAGGTGTCGTCTGGATCGAGTCACTGTCTGTTTATCCAAATAAGATTGGGGTTATCGACTACTCAACACAACTAACTGTAAGTTACAGAGATCACACTTTCAATGCTTAGATTGGAGAGACAGAACAGTCAACACAAAGTCACAAAGCTCCAATCATCTCACCACTGGTTTCTTGAACATGACAATGAGGTCAATGTACTCCAACGGCATCCATCGGTCACCAGATCTCATCCAATAGAGGACCTTTGGGATGTGGTGGCTTTTCATTATGAATGTGCATCCAACATATCTGCAGTAACTCCATGATGCTATCATGTCAATATGAACCAAAATCTCTGAGTAATGTTTCCAACACATGTTGGAGCTATGCTATTAGGAATTAAGGCAGTTATTAGGAATTAAGGCAAAAGGGGGTCCAACCCAGTACTAGCAAGGTGTACCTAATAAAATGGCAGGTAAATGTATATACCAGGGCACTTCCACACACATACAGTGCCTTGAAAAAGTATTCATCCCCCTTGAAATTTTCCACATTTTGTCATATTACAACCAAAACCAAATGTATATTATTGGGATTTTATGTGCTACACCAACACAGAGTGGAACATAATTGTGAAATGGAAGGAAAATGATAAATGGTTTTCAATTTTTTTTACAAATAAATATGTGAAAAGTGTGGTGTACATTTGTATTTAGCCTCCTTTACTCTGATACTCCTAACTAAAATCTAGCAGAACCAATTGCCTTCAGAAGTCACCTAATTAGTAAATAGAGTCCACCTGAGTGTAATTTAATCTCAGTATAAATACAGCTGTTCTGTGAAGCCCTCAGAGATTTTTTAGAGAACCTTAGTGAACAAACTGCATCATGAAGGCCAAGGAACACACCAGACAGGTCAGGGATAAAGCTCTGGAGAAGTTTAAAGCAGGGTTAGGTTATAAAAAAATATCCCAAGCTTTGAACATCTTACGGAGCTCTGTTACATCCATCATCTGAAAATGGAAGGAGTATGGCACAACTGCAAACCTACCAAGACATGGCCGTCCACCGCAACTGACAGGCCGGGCAAGGAGAGCATTAATCAGAGAAGCAGAACCATGGTAACTCTGGAGGAGCTGCAGAGATCCACAACTCAGGGGGGAGAATCTGTCCACAGGACAACTATTAGTCGTGCTCTCCAAAAATCTGACCTTTATGGAAGAGTGGCAAGAAGAAAGACATTGTTGAAAGAAAGCCATAAGAAGTCCCGTTTGCAGTTTGTGAGAAGCCATGTGGGGGACACAACAAACATGTGGAAGAAGGTGCTCTGGTCAGATGAGACCGAAATTGAACTTTTTGGCCTAAAAGGAAAATTTTATGTGTGGCGGAAAACTAACACTGCACATCACTCTAAACACACCATCCCTACCGTGAAACATGGTGGTGGCAGCATCATGTAGTGGGGATGCTTTTCTTCAGCAGGGACAGTGAAGCTGGTCAGAGTTGATGGGAAGATGGATGGAGCCAAATACATGGCAATCTTACAAGAAAACCTGTTAGACTCTGCAAAAGACTTGAGACTGGGGTGGAGGTTCACCTTCCAGCAGGACAACGACCCTAAACATACAGCCAGAGCTACAATGGAATGGTTTAGATCAAAGCATATTCATGTGTTAGAATGGTCCAGTCAAAGTCCAGACCTAAATCCAATTGAGAATCTTTGACACTTTTTTTTTTAAATTGCTGTTCACAGACGCTCTCCATCCAATCTGACAGAGCTTGAGCTATTTTGCAAAGAAGAATAGGCAAAAATGTCCCTCTCTAGATGTGCAAAGCTGGTAGAGACATCCCCAAAAAGACTTGCAGCTGTAATTGCAGTAAAAGGGGGTTCTACAAAGTATTGACTCAGGGGGGCGCCATACAAATGTACCCCCCACACTTTTCACATATTTATTTGTAAAAAAAAATTTAAAACAATTTATCATTTTCCTTACATTTCACAATTATGTGCCACTTTGTGTTGGTCCATCACATAAAATCCCAATAAAATACATTTACGTTTTTTGGTTGCAACATAACAAAATGTGGAAAATGTCAAGGGGTGTGAATACTTTTTCAAGGCACTGTATATATATATATCAGGGTATAATACATATCAGCATACATTATGCCAAGGCAATGCTGACGCACCTAGAAAATGTTCCTCAGACGTGAGAGAAGAAAACTTTTCCTTCAGTGCAGTAAGAAGTTTTCTATACTAAGAATAGCGAAGCATTAGAAGGCCGTACTGCATGAATACTAGAGGAAATCCATGCCAGAGCTCAGAGATGGAGCATGGTGAGAAGTGTTATAATAACGGAGGCATGGCAAGGTGATATTTGCTTGTGGAAAACCCTTTTGATGTAATGGTGACCAGAATCCATTCTGCCCCCGGCTCTGTCAGGTTGTCGTTTTGTTGCAGCTGTTTTACTGACATAATTCTACCCCATCGGATTCCCCCCCAGACAGTACATTTGTCTGCTCCTCGCTTCCCTGAGTCCAATCAAACATTTGCAGATATTCCTCCCACTGGTACCAATGATGGGGCACTATCCCTCCCACTGATATCAATGACGGGGCACTATTCCACCCACTGATACCAATGATGAGGCACTATTCCTCCTACTGATACTAATGATGAGGCACTATTCCTCCTACTGATACTAATAATGAGGCAATATTCCCCCTACTGATACCAATGCTGGGGCACTATTCCCCCCACTGATACCAATGCTGGGGCACTATTCCTCCCACTGATACCAATGGTGGGGCACTATTCCTCCCACTGATACCAATGGTGGGGCACTATTCCTCCCACTGATATCAAAGCGGGGCACTATTCCACCCACTGGTACCAATGATGAGGCACTATTCCCCCCACTGATACCAATGATGGGGCACTATTCCTCCCACTGATACCAATGATGGGGCATTATTCCTCCCACTGATACCAATGATGGGGCACTATTTCCCCCACTGATACCAATGATGGGGCACTACTCATCCACTTATACCAATGATGGAGCACTATTCCACCCACTGGTACCAATGATGAGGCACTATTTCCCCCACTGATACCAATGATGGAGCACTATTCCCCCCACTGATACCAATGATGGGGCACTATTCCCCCACTGATACCAATGATGGGGCACTATTCCTCCCACTGATATCAAAGCGGGGCACTATTCCACCCACTGGTACCAATCATGGGGCACTATTCCTGCTACTGATACTAATGATGAGGCAATATTCCCCCCACTGATACCAATGATGGGGCACCATTCCCCCCACTGATACCAATGATGGGGCACTATTCCTCCCACTGATACCAATGATGGGGCACTATTCCTCCCACCGATACCAATGATGGGGCACTATTCCTCCCACTGATACCAATGATGAGGCACTATTTCCCCCACTGATACCAATGACGGGGCACTACTCCTCCACTGATACCAATGATGGGGCACTATTCCACCCACTGGTACCAATGATGGGGCACTATTCCTCCCACTGATACCAATGATGGGGCACTATTCCTCCCACTGATACCAATGATGGGGCACTATTCCTCCCACTGATAGCAATGATGGGGCGCTATTATTCCCACTGATACCAATGATGGGGCACTATTCCTCCTACTGACACCAATGATGGGAAACTATTTCACCCCCTCATACAAATAATGGGGCACTATTCCTCCTCCTACTGATCACAGGGATGCTATGTATTTTTTATTCCCATCGGCCATGGTCTGGCCCCTCTCAAGTCTGAAGGACAGTAAACTGGCCCTTTGTTTCGAACGTTTGGAGACACCGGCTCTATCTGAAGCTGCTGCCTCCTCTCATTGGAGAATAAAAGAAGGTTACACAATGGATCCCGTGACTAAAGCCTGCTGTGCCCAGCCTCAAAGTATTACATAAACCCAGATTTAGTCCCGTTCCTGCATTTAGCACAGTTGCAGTGTTTGCTGCACATCATTAGCATTTTGCATGGGGTCTTCATTGCTCCAATACAAAACTTCTTTACCTAGCCTGAGCATGCTCCCGTTTTTTGTCATATCTCTGGAAGGAGTCTGTGTGCGATAAAGCTCTGAGCCGGCTCCAAACTCCTTTCATCAAAAATTTAACATCTTGCTCAGAATTGAAGAACATCCCACGTTCGCCGAGCCCCGCAGTCACGGCAAGCTGGAGAGCAAACTCTATAATTCAATAACAGCCTCGGTTCCCGGGCTACATCCGCGTTTCTTTATATCCGCTACACTGTCCTGACATTAAATACGACTCAATGAAATCTTCTCCATTTACATAAAGTAAAAAAAAAAGAAAAAACGGATTCACGAATATCAGTGTTTTAAAGTTCTCCTGCAGTGTGTAAACATATGTGCGCTAAGCTGCGCGTTACCGTGCGTTGTGTGAAGGCAGCCTATTCAAAATTATTAATCTGCAAACGCACCCTAATATGACCCTTTTTTTAAACGCAAAGCACCGCAATGCACTTCCGTGTGTTGTCGCATATTGCGGCATGCTACAAAAATTAAAGTAGTATTAAATGTATTATATTGCAGCTTACCAGTTCTTAGATGTGATGGCTGCATTCGTTTTCTTTTTTGGGGTTGCTTTCCTTTTTTTTTTTCCAACAAGAAATACGTAAATATAAATCGTGCTTCCTGTGTTCAATGCACTAAACGCCCTGCCCCCTGAGGACGTCTACATGGACAAAACGCGTAGGAGTGGAGCTTTGGTGCTTACCTTATTGCGTGGTGCTCGGAAAAGCAGTATGCTGATTAACCGCTTCCCGACCGCCACCTGCACATATACGTCGGTAGAATGGCACGGCTAGGCAAAAGCACGTACAGGTACGTCCCCTTTAATTGCCTAGCCGTGGGGTCACGCGCGCGCGCTCATGACCCTGTCGGGAGCTCCGGGACCCGATCGCCGCTGGTGTCTTGCGATCGGGTCACAGAGCTGAAGAACGGGGAGAGGTCTGTGTAAACAAACCTCTCCCGGCGCTTCCTACACTGCCAATCAATAACGTCAGACGTACAGCCACTCCCCCCTACTGTAAAAAAAAAACACAACACGTCACACTTAGCCCCTCCCCGCCCCCTAGTGGTTAACTCCTTCACTGCCAGTGTCATTTACATAGGAATCAGTGCATTTCAATAGCACTGATTTCTATATAAATGACAATGGTCCCAAAAATGTGACAAAAATGTCCGATGTGTCCGTCATAATGTCGCAGTCACAATAAAAAAAAAAAATATTAATAAAAATGCTATAAAACTATCCCCTATTTTGTAGACGCTATAACTTTTGCGCAAACAAATCAATAATCGCTAATTGCGATTTTTTTTACCAAAAATATGTAGAAGAATACGTATCGGCCTAAACTGAGGAAAAAAATGTTTTTTTTATATATTTGGGGATATTTATTATAGCAAAAAGTTAAAAAAATATTGCATTTTTTTCAAATTGTCTCTCTATTTTTGTTTATAGCGCAAAAAATAAAAACCGCAGGGGCGATCAAATACCACCAAAAGAAAGCTCTATTTGTGGGAAAAAAGGACGCCAATTTTGTTTGGGAGCCACGTCGCACGACTGCGCAATTGTCAGTTAAAGCGACACAGTGTCGAATCGGAAAAAGGGGCCTGGTCCTTTGGCTGCAAATTGGTCTGGGGCTGAAGTGGTTAATTGGACTGTATTCATTTCCTCCCTCTGAGCATAACTGAATTTAATAATATACTGTAGCTTTTTAAAGGATGATGCACAGCGGTTCCTCCACTCTCTTTCCTATGCTGAAATACATAATATGCTGTAGCCATTGCTTGCAAACTGTACTATATTGCAGCTTACCAATCCTAATGCCCCGTACACACGATCGGAAATTCCGCCAGCAAAAGTCTGATGTGAGCTTTTGGTCGGAAATTCCAACCGTGTGTATGCGCCATCAGACTTTTACTGGCGGAATTCCCACCAGCAAAAGATTGAGAGCAGGTTCTCAATTTTTCGGTCGGAAAAAGTTCCAATCGGAAATTTCGATCGTCCAATTCCGATGCACACAATTCTTACGCATGCTTGGAAACAATGCTACGCATGCTCGGAAGCATCGAACTTCATTTTTTCGGCTAGTGTTGTACATCACCGCGTTCTTGCCCGTCAAAAGTCCAGAGAACTTTTGTGTGACCGTGTGTATGCAAGCCAAGCTTGAACGGAATACCGTCTGAAAAAAAACATCCAAGATTTTTCCGGCGGAAAAGCCGCTCGTATGTATGCGGCATTAGATGGCTGCATTAATTTTCTTTTTTAGGGCTTCTTTCCTTTATTTTCCAACAACAAATACGTATATATAAATTTTGCCACCTGTGCTCAATGCACTAAACGCCCTGCCCCTGAGGACAGCTACATGGATGAAACACGTAGGAGCGGAGCTTTGGACCTGATGTTATTGTGCGCGCATGCTCGGCCAAGCAGCATGCTCTTTAGCTGTATTTATTTTATCACTGCGAGTATAACTGAATTTAAAGTGGTTCTAAAGGCTCAATGTATTTTACCTCCATACATTCTATGCATGAGGTTAGCCCCCCCCCCAATACTTACCTGAGCCCCATCTGGATACAGCGATGTCCACGAGAGCCTCGGCTCTCCCGGGTCTTTTCCTCCTCATTGGCTGAGACAGCAGCAGTAGCCATTGGCTTCCACTGCAGTCAATTACAGCCAGTGAGCCAATGAGGAGAGAGTGTTGGTGGAGTTGAACCCACTCGGGTGCACCCAGCAGGAGGGAGGGGCCTGGAGCGCTGTCTTCCCGTCTGCTATCCATATCCTTCCCCGGGTGCGGTTGGCTGGCGTTAGTTTGCAGCCCCCCCTGACATATTTAGCACCGGCCGCCACTGGATCAAGGTTTTACGCATATAAATAAAAGCTGATCATTCTAAGCGGTTAATGGTTTGTCTCAACACTCTGAACTGATACATTTGCAGGAGAGCTTGATTTGATGAAAGACAACAGATCATCAGGTGAAAATAAAAGAAAGACTATCGCATCTAAGAATCGGTAAGCTGCAATATGATAAATGTTTCCTTTTGGGTTTAATACCGCTTTAACTTAAATCCACAGCACACAAGGAGCTCCGCTCAAAATTCCAAAATAGTCCCATTATCCACCGCATGTTCATCTCTGCAATTAACTGACGTTTTTCCATTTTCCCATCTCAACCAAAGCATAAGACAACACTGCAGTCCCTTCTTAATGAAAAAGTAAATCCAGCTTTATTATGTCATTAAAAGCGGTGAGGAGTACACACAAAGCCTTATGCGCTTTGAGCGGAGCTTTCATTCATGGCATCCCTTGACAACCTTTCGTCAGCAGCGACTAGTTCCTCAGGCAATCTCTAAGGAGAACCAGACAGATTGTCATAAACCTGTAGGGGACTTGGTGCCCGGTGTGCCACGTACTCAGGCAATGCCTGCTTTGTCTTCTTGGATGAGGGGGTGTAAAGTCTCGGCTGAATCTACACATATAAAGATTAGGGATGGGCAAACAGTTCAAAAATCCGTGCATAAGTTCGGGTCGAACTTTGGTTGTTCGGATGTTCGGCGAACAACGAACATTATGCGGTGTTTGGAGCAGCAAATTTGAAAGCCGCGGAACCCCCCGTTAAAGTTTATGGGTGCTTAAAGTGAAACAATAAAAATGTAATATTCCTTTAACCGTTTGACAACCGCCTCACGCAGATATACTGCGGAAGAATGGCACGTACAGGCAAACTAACGTTGCCCTTTAAGAGGCGGCAAGCTCCGCGAGTCGGGTCACGGGTCCCGCGGACTCGATCGTTTCACGGAGAGGAAGAACGGGGAGATGCTAATGTAAACAAGCACCTCCCCATTCTGCCTAGTTACAGTGTCACTGATCTCTGCTCCCTGTGATCGGGAGCAGAGATCAGTGACATGCCACATGTAGCCACGCCCCCTTCACAGTTAGAAACACTCCCCAGGACACACTTAACCCCTTAACTGTCCCCTAGTGGTTAACCCCTTCACTGCCCGTGTCATTTACACAGGAATCAGTGCATTTGTATAGCACTGATTGCTGTATAAATGACAATGGTCCCAAAAATGTGTCAAAAATCTCCGATGTGTCCGCCATAATGTTGCAGTCACAATAAAAATTGCTGATCGAAGCCATTACTAGTATAACAAAAAAAAAATATTAATAAAAATGCCATAAAACTATCACCTATTTTGTAGACGCTATAACTTTTGCACAAACCAATCAATAAACGCTTATTGCGATTTTTTTACCAAAAATATGTAGAAGAATACATATCGGCCTAATCTGAGGAAAAATAAGGTTTTTGTTATATATTTTTGGGGGATATTTACGGTATTATAGCAAAATCTAAAAAATAATGTGTTTTTTTCAAAATTGTCGCTCTTTTTTTGTTTATAGCGCAAAAAATAAAAAACGCATAGGTGATCAAATACCACCAAAAGAAATCTCTATTTGTGGGAAAAAAAGGACGTCAATTTTGTTTGGCAGCCACGTCGCACAACCACGCAATTGTCAGTTAAAACGACACAGTGCCGAATCGCAAAAAGTCCTCTGGTCTTTGGCCAGCAAAATGGTCCGGGGCTTAAGTGGTTAAATATCGTGCCTGGGGGGTGTCTATAGTATGCCTGTAAAGTGGCACAGTTTTCCCGTGTTTAAAACAGTACCACAGCAAAATGACATTTCTAAAGGAAAAAACGTAATTTAAAACTGATCGCGGCTGTAATGTATTGTGGGGTCTCGGCAATATAGATAAAGCTCATTGAAAAAAACGGCAGGGGTTCCCCTCCCCAGTCTATTAACAGGCCCCGAACCAAAAATGTAAAAAAAAAAAAACTGCGTAGATGTCCCCCCAAAATCCATACCAGGCCCTTCAGGTCTGGTATGGGTATTAAGGGGAAACCTGTACCAAAATTTATAAAAAAATGGCATAGATGTCCCCCCAAAATCCATACCAGACCCTTATCCGACCACGAAACCTGGCAGGCCGCAGGAAAAGTGGGGGGGACGAGAGAGCACCCCCCCTCCTGAACCGTACCAGGCCACATGCCCTCAACATTGTGAGGATGCTTTGGGGTACCGCTCAAAGCTTCTTCTCCCCATGTTGATGAGGACAAGATCCTCATCCCCAGAACCCTTGCCCAGTGGTTGTGGGGGTCTGTGGGCGGGAGGGGCTTATCGGAATCTGGAAGCCCCCTTTAACAAGAGGATTCCCAATGTGAATTGGTAAGGGGTACATTGTACCCCTACCATTTAAAAAAAAAAAATGTCAAAAATAGTAAAAAAGACAGGAGACAAAAATAAAAAATAAAAATGTCCTGCGATGTAGATCCATCTCACGCCACCTGAAGAAAAAAAAATGCAGCAGCTCCGCCTCCATGGGAGGCTCCCGCCGAGTGACACTTCTTCTCAATGACAGCTGTTATATAGTGGGCGGGGCCACTCAGTGATGTAAACGGGTGACCCCGCCTTCCTCTGACATCACGTGGTGTCAGAGGGGGGGTAGGGTCACCCGTTTACGCAGACCACCACAACCACCGAGCAAGGGTTGTGGGGACGAGGCCCTTGTCCCTATCCACATGTGGCATGTTACGGTTCTTGCTCAGATACAGGTCTGGTATGGATTTTTGGGGAGACCCCTACAACATTTTTTTTTATATTTGGCGCAGGGTTCCCCTTAAAATCCATACCAGACCTGAAGGGCCTGGTATTAATTTTGGGGGACCCCCACGCAATTTTTTTGTTTTTATTTGGCTCAGGGTTCCCCTTAATATACATACCAGACCTGAAGGGCCTGGTATGGATTTTGGGTGGACTCCCACGCAATTTGTTTTTACATTTTTGGTTTGGGGTTCCCCTTAATATTCATACCAGCCCCAAAGGGCCTGGTAATGGACAGGGGGGGGGGGGACCCATGCCGTTTTTTTCAATGAGTTTTATCTGTGTTGCCGAGACCCAACAATTCATTACAGCAGTTTTAAATTACTTTTTTTGTTTCTTTAGAAATGTAATTTTGCTGTGGCACTGTTCTAAACACGGGAAAAATGCGCCACTTTACAGGCATACTATAGACACCCCCCAGGCATGATATTTAAAGGAATATTTCATTTTTATTGTTTCACTTTAAGCATTATAAAAATCACTGGTCCCCAAAAACTTTTTATGCCAATAACTTGCATATAAGCCTTTAAAATGAGCACTTTTGATTTTTCATGTTCGTGTCCCATAGACTTTAACAGTGTTCGTCCAAATTTTTTTCCAGTTCGCAAACTCTGGTGCGAACCGAACCGGGGGGGGGGGGGGGGGGGGGGGGTGTTCGGCTCATACTAAAGAAGATGACTTAAGCCCATTGCTGCTTCTGGGGTAGTGGATTGGTACTATAGTTGGACATCTTAAAGTGGACCTTCACTTAAAAGTAAAAGTTTCAACATACTCCTCCCCACTACTGTAAAAAAAAGTTGGTGTCCTTTTTTTGGGAGTGGGTATTGTGACAGACCTAGCCGGCACCCAGGCCTTTTGAGAGGACTAAATGCGAGCCTCCTGCCAACCGATTATGGGCCCTGGATTTTAAGGGGCACAGGGTGAAGGAGAACCCCAACCATCAATAATCTGTGCTAGTCAGATTTAATGCAGGATATATGTAAAGACTATTCTTAGTTTGTTGATGAACTCAAGATGTTAATTGAGAGAGCTGATCACATTGTCCTCTGTACAATGTAGGAGACAGGCCGACTCCTAATGGAGCTCCTGCTGTCTTGTGGTTGTTATTATGATAATTTATAATCAACTGTGTTTAGCTCGGTGACAACAAGTCTGACCTGTAGTGAAATCCTGATG
Organism: Lithobates sylvaticus; assembly: GCA_028564925.1. Taxonomy (NCBI): domain Eukaryota; kingdom Metazoa; phylum Chordata; class Amphibia; order Anura; family Ranidae; genus Lithobates; species Lithobates sylvaticus. The sequence goes on along the minus strand of CM053027.1, from coordinate 606,266,069 downwards.
GGCACAGAGTCACATCGGCTGCTTAAAGGGATTAGTTAATTAGTTTATGTTAAGTTGTTACAGGTGTATTGTTAGAGTAACATGAGCAGGAGGGGGTCTCCTCTTCTACTGTACATAAATACTTGTCAGTTTGGTTCTAATAAAACAGTCCATGCTAGCACTAAGCAAGTTTCGTCTCGTTTGGTGCTTGGGAGCGGTTGGAATAGCTGAGATCCATATTCAGACTGGGAGGAAGTGATATATGACGAACGCACTCAAGAGGAGTGTAGGGACGTTCCGTCACAGGTATCTTTTTTTGATAGGTACCCTCTCCTACAGTAGGTGAGAATTATGTAAGCTTAGTTGGCCCCCTCCCCCTGCAACCTCTTGGGACACGTCACACATCCCAAAAGGCTCGAGACCAGTCTGCAAGTGGCTTGCAATTTTGCGCATGCACATGTAAAAGGGGCTTTGCAATGGGCTAGTAAGGGTGCCAAAAGCACAACTCCCTGTCCTCTTGCCTTTGCTTGAACACTGTCCCTCCTGCTGAGGCTGAACCCTCTATTGACCTTTATATCACAAGGAAGGAATGTCCACACATCACTTTACTGATGGTACTCACGAAAGTCACGTCACATTGAGATACAGTACATTCCGGGGTCACTTGACAATACAGTCAATCACGTTTAGTGGATGGTCCGCAGTAGTCATATGTGAAAACATCATGCAGCACTTTAAGCAGTTACCTCCCTTTAACAGTCTCTCCCTCCACCCAAGGTCGTTAGTACGCACAGGACTGGGTTCTCTGTAGGCACCTCTTCCATAGGTTTACCTCTAGCGGAAGCCTTCAGGGGAACAGCCTCATTCAGGGAACTCTTGGCCTGGCCCAAAAGACATTTTACAGCCTACCCTAGCCCAACCTCAGTAAGGTTGTTGGGTGCCGATCTACTCCTACCCAGCCTCCAGCCCTGTCAAGAGCCTCCAGGTGCTGGTTACATCTGTACTGGTGTGGGGTGTTTGGCCCATGCCCCAATTGCCTTAGGGCTCCTCGCAAACTGGCTTAGAACTGGGCCCTGACTCTCCCATGACATCACTACAGGAGGGCTCTAACTAAAAGGGACCTAGTACCCGATGACGCTGTCTCCTGTAACCAGACACTATTCTGGAACTGAGCCACCTTGTGGCAGACTAGCTAACTGCACCTGCCTTCACTCAAGTCAGCTGTGAGACATCGGGAACTCACAGCCGGCTCCCACATCCAAGATGGTGGCACCAGGGGCCCAAAGTCTGGCAAAGGATTGGCTTCAGTAAAGACAGTATTGGACTCTTGGGCTGATAAATGTCTGTAAAATGTCAGCAAGTGCAGTTTTTGTAGCTGCTGGCTTGATTTTTTTACAACAATAACCAAGTTCTTCAATAAGTTCCACAGCTACAGAAGTTGGGCGTTTATGCCTGCAGTTGGGTCTTTCCAGTCGCTCTCCTGACCAGAACCAAGCAGGAACATGGAGGAGGCTTTACCCGAGTACAAAGATTATTGGGTCACTGATATTCAATCCAGGGGCCATTTCTTCATGCAAAAGAATTTGATTGACAATTTTAGCCCTTGTGATATTCATTTTTCGTTTCCAGCGAAAACACTCTGATCTATTTCAACCATTACAAGTATCTTAGTATCAAACAGTAGACAAATGAAGGCAAAAAAAAAGATAAAAAACATTGCTGGTTTGATCTGCTCGGTTGGTAAATGAAGAAACATCAAAGTTATAACCGGCTCGCCTCTGATCTCATGGGCCCCAATGCAGCTGGATGCCCTGTGATGGCCCTGAAGTCATGTGCCAACAAGGACCATTTAAAAAAAAACAAAGCGGGAGGTGGTCTGGTCTTACCGTACGTAGAGTGAGCGCTTCTGGTTTGTTCTGAGGGAGCCAGAGCCGGAACTCATGCTGTGATTCATCATCTGTTCACGCAGGTCATGGATTTTTGCCTCAAATCGAGCGTACTCTGACGAGGGAAGGAAAGCAGGAAGATGTTAAAAATTGTCCGTTGTATGAACTGGTTCATAAATAATTTATAGATAAAAGATTGTGTGCTGTACGTTCGCTGCGCTTAGATTTAAATTGCAAGAATGACCCTGTTACGAGGCTAAAGTAGACCTGTGCAGCTTGACGCTCTCCTGATGTGGGATGAGGCTCTTCCCAAACAGTCTTGGATTTCAGGACTCAAAAAGGATTTGTCAAAAGTACTACAAAAAAGGTATAAAATGCTATTAAACCAGATTTGGTGGGGGTGAGCTCTAGCTATCACATGCAAGTATGAGCAATAAGCACATTATGACACACCTTGCTGCCTACTGTTCTGTCCTCCAGAGCCAGGATCCTGCTAGTGCTTCATCCCCCACCACTTCCCATGGTGTTCCTCACCATTGGACAGCATGAGCACAGGAAATACATTGCTACACTATTCTATGCATGCCAAACATAAGCCAGGCCATGCAGTGCATGGCGCATGTGACGTGCTGTACAGGGGTCAAGTCCTGGGGCAAAAAGTGTGGGAACCCCCACCCAAGATCCACTCACAAGTATGCAGGAGACTGGGGTGGGATGAGGAGACAGAAAATCAGGAGGGGCCGACGGGGAGGAGCGCATCACGGGAAGTCTGACTAAATACAATCTCTTAGCAGCAGGGACCTGATCTACCTGTCAGCTAACTGTGATTGACAGGTAGATCAAAGCAGAAGCTGTCATGGGGCCCCCTACTGACAATGCCTGAATGGTCAGGTGTGCGGCACTTACTATTGCGGGCTGTGTCGGCGGCTGCTGGTGTAGCACCTGCCACACAGCTCGCATACTTCAAAGTCTTGCAGGACAAGGCTGCTAATGGGAACTGTGAGTTCCTGTTGTGGAAAAAGTACAGGAACTCCGTTCCCATGCGTTCCCGCAGGACTTGAGCCCTGGTGCTGTAGCTAGAAAACCGGTAGTATCAAAGCTTGTCACTTCCTACAGCCCCCACACATTCCTACTGTGTCATCCCTATGATTGGCTGCCTCAATAGCCAATAGTATTGTGCAAGAGGAAGAAAGGGGCAGGGAAACTTCAGATGATACTGTCATGAGAGAGGGGTGAAAAAACACTAAGGTTTTAGAACCACTTTAACCTCATAACTCATTCAGGTTGGTTCTCAAGGGAGGGCATTTCCCTTTCCCCCAAAAAATATCCTTCTACGCCATCATATCTCTTTGTGAAAGCACCTACAAGATTGAGGAATCCATATGACACTCTGGGGGTTATTTACGAAAAGGCAAATCCACTTTGCACTACAAGTGCAAACTACAAGTGCAAAGTGCACTTGAAATTGCACTGCAAGTGCACTGGAAGTGCAGTCGCTGTAGATCCGAGAGGGACATGCAAGGAAAATAAAAACCAGCATTTTAGCTTGCACATGATTGCATAATAAAATCAGCAGAGCTTCCACTCATTTCAGATCTACCCCAGATTTACAGCGACTGCACTTCCAAGTGCACTCTCAGTGCAATTTCAGTGCACTTTGCACTTGTAGTGCAAAGTGGATATGCCTTTCGTAAATAACCCACTCTGTCTTTTGCCTCTGCTAAAGCCTCATCCTTGCTACCCCAACCTACTTTAAAAAAAAAATGGAAGTCGGACTTGTCTATGACATTCAGATCCAAGCAACGTTAAAAGAGATTTTTTTTCACACAAAAATTTTCCATCGCTAATAAATATCAAAAACAAGGTTTCAAGATGTTATCCCCATTAGTACAGAATACCCACCACACTCCTTAAAATATATACCAAAATCTCTGCATTATATTGGCGGTGCACGGAATCCCTTGGCTCCATGTTACGTACTGTATATTCAGGTAATGTAGCCTACTTCACACCTTTTGGTTCTTGGTGAAAACCAATTAGACATGTGCAATTCGTTTTTTTTTTTTTTTAGTTTTCCGTTAAAAGTCGTTATATTCGTTCATTCGTTTTCTACAAGCAGTCTGTAGTGGGTGGGGCCTGCTGAGTCCCTCCCACAACTCTGCTCTCTCTCCTTGTGCAGGGGGAATAGTCTTGTCTCCACCCCCTCCTGTAGTTTTCTACAAGCAGTCTGTAGTGGGTGGGGCCTGCTGAGTCCCTCCCACAGCTCTGCTCTCTCTCTCCTTCTGCAGGGGCAATAGTCATGTCTCCGCCCCCTCCTGCAGTTTTCTACAAGCAGTCTGTAGTGGGTGGGGCCTGCTGAGTCCCTCCCACAGCTCTGCTCTCTCTCCTTGTGCAGGGGGAATTGTCTTGTCTCCGCCCCCTCCTGTCGTTTTCTACAAGCAGTCTGGAGTGGGTGGGGCCTGCTGAGTCCCTCCCACAGCTCTGCTCTCTCTCTCTCTTTCTGCAGGGGGAATAGTCTTGTCTCCGACCCCTCCTGTAGTTTACTTCAAGCAGTCTGTAGTGGGTGGGGCCTGCTGAGTCCCTCCCACAGCTCTGCCCTCTCTCTCCTTGTGCAGGGGGAATAGTCTTGTCTCCGCCCCCTCCTGTTGTTTTCTACAAGCAGTCTGTAGTGGGTGGGGCCTGCTGAGTCCCTCCCACAGCTCTGCTCTCTCTCTCTCCTTGTGCAGGGGGAATAGTCTTGTCTCCGCCCCCTCCTGTAGTTTTCTACAAGCAGTCTGTAGTGGGTGGGGCCTGCTGAGTACCTCCCACAGCTCTGCTCTCTCTCTCCTTGTGCAGGGGGAATAGTCTTGTCTCCGCCCCTCCTGTAGTTTTCTACAAGCAGTCTGTAGTGGGTGGGGCCTGCTGAGTCCCTCCCACAGCTCTGCTCTCTCTCTCCTTCTGCAGGGGGAATAGTCTTGTCTCCGCCCCTCCTGTAGTTTTCTACAAGCAGTCTGTAGTGGGTGGGGCCTGCTGAGTCCCTCCCACAGCTCTGCTCTCTCTCCTTGTGCAGGATGACTGGCCTTGTCTCCGCCCCCCTCCTGTAGTTTTCTGTAGGCAGACTGTAGTGGGTGGAGCTGTTAGGCCCCTCCCACAGCTCTGCTCTCTGCACAGTGATGATGTCACTGCTACTTTCACAAGGTAATATCTGGGTTTGCAAAGGCATTTGGTATGCACAAAGTAATTTTTTTTATCCTTTGTGACAAAAGGATGTATTACATTTTTGTGCCAGGGGTTTGGCTTTAAATATAGTTCAAAATAGCATTCTTTACTAAAGAATGCTAAAATGCAGATGTCGGTGAAAGTTTTTGGAATGTTTAGAAGGTCTTGCGATTCCTTTTCACTTTGTGTTAAGAATCAGGAAAGTTATATGCAGCACATGTACTGTTTAAGCCGTGACCCTCAGAATCTGTCACCGGAATTGTGACATTAGCATTCAGAGGAGTGTGTGAAGGAATAGATGTACCTGCGTGTTCTCCACTCACTGGGAGCGGCAGTTAGTGATTCCTGCTCTTCACTTATCACTGGACATAAAGACATGATAGCAGCTAGACAAAGCTTGTATCTGGTTTTTCTATGGGTTTATGGGATGCTGGCGAAAAAGTGCACCTTGTGTTATACTGCCATAGGGTCTTGCTGGACTTCTGATCACAAATGTCACCCAACATTTCATTTACACCTTCTGGACCAAGCCTATTTTTGACACTTGTAGCTTGCAAGTAAAAATTAGTATTTTTTGCTAGAAAATTAATAGGAACCCCAAAACATTAGATTATATATATATATATATATATCTATATATATATCTATCTATCTATCTATCTCTCTCTCTCTCAATTTGCAGCCAAAGGACCAGGCCCCTTTTTGCGATTCGGCACTGCGTCGCTTTAACTGACAATTGCGCGGTCGTGCGACGTGGCTCCCAAACAAAATTGACGTCCTTTTTTTCCCACAAATAGAGCTTTCTTTGGTGGTATTTGATCGCCCCTGCGGTTTTTATTTTTTGCGCTATAAACAAAAAGAGTGACAATTTTGAAAAAAAAAACGCATTTTTTTTATTTTTTGCTATAAGAAATATCCCCCAAAATATATATTAAAAAAAAAAAATTTTTCCTCAGTTTAGGCCGATACGTATTCTTCTACATATTTTTGGTAAAAAAAAAATCGCAATAAGCGATTATTGATTGGTTTGCGCAAAAGTTATAGCGTTTACAAGATAGGGGATAGTTTTTTATAGCATTTTTATTAATACATTTTTTTTTTATTAGTAATGGCGGCGATCAGCGATTTTTATTGTGACTGTGACATTATGGCGGACACATCGGACATTTTTGACACATTTTTGGGACCATTGTCATTTATACAGCAATCAATGCTATTTAAATGCATTGATTCCTGTAAGAATGACACTGGCAGTGAAGGGGTTAACCTCTAGGTGGTAGTGTAGGGGTTAAGTATGCCTCTGGGTGTGTTTCTTACTGTGGGGGGGGTGCGTGGCTGTCAGCTAGTGAATGCTGATCTCTGCTCCAATCACAGGGAGCAGAGATCTGCGTCATTAGTTGCTAGGCAGAACAGGGAGATGCTGTTTATTTCCGCATCTCCCCATTCAGCCTTCCCGTGAGACGATCGCGGGTGTCCCCGCGGCGATCGAGTACGCGGGACCCGTGACCGGCCTCACGGGGGTCCCAACCGGCGCGCTCCCGATGGCACGGCGGCATCTTAAAGGGGACGTATATATATACGCCCTTATGCCTGTCCGTGCCATTCTGCCGACGTATATCGGCGTGCGCCGGTCGGGAAGCGGTTAAACATTTTTAACGGTTACCTGTTTAGAGTAATGCCCCGTACACACGGTCGGATTTTCGGAAGGAAAAAGTCCGGTCGGATTATGTTGTCGGAAAATCCGACCGTGTGTGGGCTCTAACGACCTTTTTCTGTCGGAATTTCCGACGGAAAAAATTTGAGAGCAGGATCTCAAATTTTCCGACAATAAAATCCAAACCGACTTTTTCCGATCGCGTGTCGAGAATTCCGACGGACAAAGTGCCACGCATGCTCAGATCAAATTACGAGACCAAAGCTATTGGCTACTAGCCTCTACGTAGTTCCGTTGTACGCAACGAACGTCACCGCGTTCAGAATGATCGGATTTTCCGACAACTTTGTCCGACCGTGTGTATTCCAGTTTCCAACAGATTTTGTGGTCGGAATTTCCGACCGTGTGTACGGGGGCTTACAGGGGAGGTCTAGTGCTAGAATTATTGGTCTTGCTCTAACGATCACAGCGATACCTCACATGTGTGAATTGAACAACCTTTTCGATTTTCAGAGCGTGACGTACGTATGCGTTTTCTTTGGTGCGCGAGCTCGCAGGGACAGGGGGCGCTTTAAATAATTTTATTTTTTTTCTTACTTATTTTCTTATTATTTTTTTTTTATTTAACACTGTCCCTTTTAAAAAAAAAAAAATCGGATCACTTTTATTGCGGTCACAAAGAATGTAAATATCCCTTGTGACAGTAGTAGGCAGTGACAGATACTCTTTATAGAGGGATCGGGACCCCAAATCCCTCCTTTGCACTTCAAAGTATTCAAAACACCAAGTTTTGGAACACTGATATTTTTTAAAAAATTGGCGCCACTGGCAGCAGAGTAAACCGGAAGTGGCGTTGTGACGTCGCTTCAGGGTTTTTTACATTGGAGATTGGATTGAAGCCGATTCTGGCTTTGTTCGGGACTCCACACAGCCGGCGGATGTGGCGGATGGTCGCTCCGGTCTCCCGGTGGGACGGGAGACCCGACCAGAGCGGTGGAAGGTGGTTGGAGGGGAGGGATGTCCCCATCCCGCTCCTTATGATAACGGGTTGTTATCATGACAGAGCCGACGGCCAGCTCTAAAAAATGGCACTGGGGTGAGGCCTCTGGCTGCAGGCATCACCCCGGTACAACCACTTCAAGCAAATGACCTACAGGTATATGATTTGGCATGAATCGGTTAAAGTAGAACCAAACCCAATCTGGATGACAGTTTGCTAAAATGCTTCTATCACGCTTCTATACGTATCATGAACAAGTGGCTTTTTAAAATGTCTTTTAAAATACTAACTTTACCATTTTAACCACTTCAATACGGGGCGCTTTCATTAGTACAGTGACAGTGTATAGTATTGTCACTGATCACTGTATTAATGGCACTGGTGATGTCAGTGGCAGTCAGTCAGTTCTCCCCAGCGTCAGTTAGTATCACTCATTATATATACCATAGATTGTAGACACTGTAACTTTCACGCAAACCAATCAATATGCACTTATTGTTTTGTTTTTTTATCAAAGACATGATTTTTATACAGGATTTATATAGCGCCGACAGTTTACGCAGTGCTTAACAAAATAAGGGGAGGCAGTACAATTACAATACTATTTAATACAGGGGGAATCAGAGAGCCCTGCTCATTAGAGCTTACAATCTAAGACGGATAAGCATGTAGCAGAATAGATTTTGGCCAAAATTTATGAAGAAATTCGATTTTTTTTTTTATTGTGATATGTTTCACTGCAGAAAGTAAACAATATTGTTTTTTTTTTTTTTATTATTCAAAACTTTTAGTTGTTTTTTTGTTTATTTTGCAAAAAATAAAAAATCCAGTGGTGATCAAATACCACCAAAAGAAAGCTCTATTTGTGTGATAAAAAATGATAGAAATTTAAATTTGGGTACAGTGTTGCATGACTGTGCAATTACCAGTCAATGTAGCGCAGTGGTGAATAGCAAACAATGGTCTGGTCATAAAGGAGGTAAAACGTTCCGGAGCTCAAGTGGATAAGGTTTGCATATCATTTTAGTTGCTTATATCTAATGATTGTTCATGCTGTTTTTTCACTAAATCTTACCTCTACTTTTTACATTATAGGGTATTCTCAATATAAACTGCTCTAGTTGGTATCACATATATTAGTGATAGTGATATTAGGTCCATATAGTGAACTTGGTGTTGAGTTCTTCACTTTACGGTCAACACAGAGGACAAGGAGGCACTCCTTACGTCTAGAGGAAAAGAGATTTCATCTCCAAATACGGAAAGGTTTCTTCACAGCAATGCTTTTAAAGTAAAGGATTTAGTCCGACACTGGTGTTGTATACACACGGTCGGACAAATTTGTCGGAAAATCCGATCATTCTGAATGTGGTGAAGTTCGTTGCGTACGACGGAACTACGTAGAGGGTATTAGCCAATAGGTTTAGTCTCCTAATTTGATCTGAGCATGCGTGGCACTTTGTCCGTCGGAATTCTCTACACACGATCGGAAAAAGTCTGATCGGATTTTGTTGTCGGAAAATTTGAGAGCAGGATCTCAAATTTTCAGACGGAAAAAGTCAGATGGAGCCCACACACGGCCGGATTTTCCGACAACATGGTCCGATCGGACATTTTCCGTCGGAATTTCCGACCATGTGTACGGGGCGTTAGAGCTGTGAAAATGTGGAATAGACTCCCTCCAGAGGTGGTTCTGGCCAGCTCAGTAGATTGCTTTAAGTAAGGACTGGATACTTCCCTAAATGTACATACCGTATTTATTGGCGTATAACACGCACTTTTACCCCCTTAAAATCGGGGGAAAGTCGTGGGTGCGTGTTATACGCCGACACCCCCCAAAAAAAATTACAAAAATAGCGAGCGGCGCCGAAAAATAGCGACCGCCGCCGAAAAAGGGCGAACCGCCGCCGAAAAAAGGCTGAAGTGCCGCCGAAAAAGACCGAGCCAACTGTTCAGCTCCGCTCCTAGTCCCGCCTCCCTGCGCTCGCTCCCGAAACAGCAGGGAGGCGGGACTCCGAGCGGAGCCGAACAGTCGGCTCTGTCTTTTTCGGCGGGGCTTCGGCCTTTTTTGGCGGCGGTTCGGTCTTTTTCGGCGGCGCATGCGCAGACCTCTCGGCGGCAGGAAATTTAAACATGGGCAAGGCAAATGACGCTGGCAATGCTGCAAATCACACTGGGCAAACTACAAATGACGCTGGCAAGCTGCAAATGACACTGGGCAAGCTACAAATGACACTGGGCAATGCTGAAAATCACACTGGGCAAACTACAAATGACGCTGGCAAGCTGCAAATGACACTGGGCAAGCTACAAATGACACTGGGCAAGCTACAAATGACACTGGGCAAGCTGCAAATGACACTGGGCAAGCTACAAATGACACTGGGCAAGCTGCAAATGACGCTGGCAAGCTGCAAATGACACTGGGCAAGCTACAAATGACACTGGGCAATGCTGCAAATCACACTGGGCAAACTACAAATGATGCTGGCAAGCTGCAAATGACACTGGGCAAGCTACAAATGACACTGGGCAAGCTACAAATGACACTGGGCAAGCTGCAAATGACACTGGGCAAGCTGCAAATGACGCTGGGCAGGCTGCAGAAAGACACTGGGCAAGCTGACACTTAACTGGGCAAGCTGACTACTTTTTTTTCCCCTAAACTTCTCTCTTAAAACTTTTTTTCCTTAAAATTCCCTCCTAAACTTGGGGTGCGTGTTATACGCCAATAAATAAGGTAATATAACGGGGTACTAACATTTATAGGTAAATGTGATCCAGGGAAAATCTGATTGCCTCTCGGGGGATCAGGAAGGGATTTTTTCCCCTGCTGTAGCAGATTGGAGCATGCTCTGCTGGGGTTTTAGAATTGGGTATATTGGATTGTACGATATTTTTTATTTTTATTTATTATTTCTTTTTTTATGGTTGAACTGGATGGACTTGTGTCTTTTTTCAGCCAAGCTAACTATGTAACTATGGTATCACATATATTAAACATACTATACACTTTTACCATCTACTAACAAGGGAGTTCCATAAACATAAACTGGAATACATTTTACAGTCAAATCTCTCTTCACGATTCACGATTCAGCTCCAACTGAACTTCATCATCCTATTTAAAAACACAAATGCTGATTTTAATTGGCATTTTAGAAATCGGCGCATTTCGAGTTAATTGACATTTACATGCTGTTACTTAAATCTTCAGGAGAGCTACCTGAAATGTACACTAAATTACCCCTTAGCTTACAATTAACGTTACATCTTTTTTATAACGCATGGTTTGTAGGTTGCTGTATGCGACAAAGCACCTTTATTAATTTATACAGCTACCGCTTAATTGTAACAATGTTCCCTGCAGTATATAGCTGAGGAGTGTGAAAATACCAAAATCTTCTCTATATGGGGTCACTGCTCTGACTTATTTTTTTGGCATGGGAGAATTACTGCAGAAAACCATGGAACTGTTAAATTAGTCCCACCCCAAGGGACAATTCACACTTTTGTTACTGCACAGTTTTGTGCTTTTGAGGTGTGGTTGCGTTAAAGGACAACACAGAAATAGGTCTCTTTCTTTTTTGGTTTACTATTTTTTTTAATATAGAGGTTCCGGCCCCTGACAACCCCCCCCCCCCCCCCCGCACATCATTCTGTTTTTATTAAAGGGGATCAGGCCTAGTGGCACATTGATTGGAGAGAAGAAGGAATCCCTGATGCCGCACATCCATGCGTGTGGTGTGGTAGTGGGAGAGACAACCTCAGCCTGGGCTCCCACCAAGCCACTCGGCCCAGAGCTTAGTCATGGGGTTCCCGGTGACTAAGCCTGGGGCAAGTTGGACACGTTAGGTGAGTGAGAACTTGAACTGTGCAGAACCCAGCATCAGGTAAGATTGTGACCATCTTTTGCACAGTGACTGTAGTCTTTGAAGCTCCCCATATCCATTGATTTGACCACTATTGCCTTAAACAAACACTAATCCTCAACCCAACCCATAGATCCAAGCATTAGGTTTAATGGAAACCCTTGACTTTTTCTTAAAGTGAACCTGTCACTGTGTTTCCCATGACTAAGCTCTGGGGGGGTCTTGGGGTGAAACATGTTGGGGCGGGATCCCAGGCTGAAGTGGTCTCCTTCACTACCACACCACACGCATGAATGTGCAGCTTCGGGGATTCCTTCCTTCTTTCCAGTGGTCACAGGAGCTGGGACGAGCTCCACTCCCTCGCCAGCACTCCGGAAGCAGCGGACCTACGCACCATTAATACTGCCCCCCAAACCATTATATGAGCCTGAGCGGCACATGAATTTTCCGTGGGTCCTAGTGGCACATTATTAGGAGGTGGCGCCTGAACTTGGAAGACCCAGCGATGACGTCACAGGAGAAAATGGCGGCACAAGACCCAAGTGGTGGCTTCAGAGAGGTGGACCTTTGCAGAACAAGTTGGAAATGCTGGGTGGGTGAGAACCTGAACTGTGCAGAACTCAGCAACAGGTAAAAACGTGACCATCTTTTTCTGAATGACTGTAGTCTTTGAAGCCCCCTATATCCATTGATTTGACCACTATTGCCTTAAACAAACATTAATTCTCAACCAAACCCATATATCCAAGCATTAAGTTTAATGAAAACCCTTGTCTTTTCCTTCAAGTGAACCTGTCACTGTGTTCCCCATGACTAAGCTCCAGGGGGATGTGGGTAAAAAGCATTGGGGTCATGGCCTTGCGGGTGCCCAGGCTGAGGTTGTTTCTTCCACTACCACACTACACGCATGGATGTGCGGTGTCTGGGATTCCTTCTTCTCTCCAGTTGTCACAGGAGCTGGGACGAGCTCAACTCCCTCGCCGGCACTCTTGCAGGAGCGGACCTATGCACCATTTATACTGCTCCCCAAACCATCACACGAGATTGAGCGGCACACAATTAGTGTCTGTGTATAAATAGTCAATGAGTTTGTTAGCTCTCACATGGATGCACTAAGCAGGCTAGACACTGAGCCATGAGGAGGTAGAAAAGAACAGTCAAAAGACCTGCATAACAGGGTAATGAAACTTTACAAAGACGGAAAAGGATATAAAAAGATATCCAAAGCCATAAATATGTCAGTTAGTACTGTTCAATCACTTAATAAGAAGTAGAAAATTTAAGGATCTCTTAATACCAAGCCAAGGTCAGGTAGCGCTAGAAAGATTTCAGCCACAATTGCCACAGAAATTGTTTGGGATACAAAGAAAAACCCACAGGTACCCTCAGGAGAAATACAGGCTGCTCTGGAAAAAGATGATGTGGTTGTTTTTAAGGCACACAATACGATGATACTTGAACAAAAAAGAGCTGCATTGTCAAGTTGCCAGAAAGAAGCCTTTACTGCACAAGTTCCCCAAAAAAGCCGGTTACAATATGCCCAACAACACCTTGACATGCCTTATTGGGCTTTTTTGTGGCATTGGCGCAGTAAAGGCTTCCTTCTGGCAGCTCAACCATGCAGCTCTTTTTCGTTAAAGTATTGTTGAATTGTGCTCCTTAACCACTTCCTGATCGGCTCCCGTACATATACGGTGGCAGGATGGCTCTCCTGTGCGAATTGCTGTATATGTATGGCGGCTCCGTTAAGAGCCATAGCTGCGCGGTGGGGGTCCCGTTTGCCGCCCCCCACCCGGCACGAGAGCCAGAACGGGGATTTGTGTGAAAACTGACAGGGGAGGAGAAACAGATTGTCTGTTCCTACTAAGTAGGAACAACGATCTGGCTCCTCCTCTAGTCCGTCACATCCCCTCACAGTTAGAAACACCTCCCAGGGAACACAATTAACCCCTTATTGCAATTTTTTTTCACCAAAAATATGTAGAAGAATACTTATTGGCCTCAACTGATGAAGAAGTTTGTTTTTTAAAAACAATTTTTGAGGATATTTATTATAGCAAAAATTTCAAAATATTGTTTTTTTTTTTTCAAAATTGTCGAACATTTTTTTGTCTATAGCGCAAAAAATAAAAACTGCAGAGGTGATCAAATAACACCAAAAGAAAGTTCTATTTATGTGAAAAAAAGGACGCCAAATTTGTTTGGGTACAACGTTGCACGACCGAGCAATTGTCAGTTAAAGCGACACAGTGCCGCATCGCAAAAAATGCTCTGGTCATTAAGGGGGTAAAAACTTCTGGGGCTGAAGTGGTTAAAAACAACCACGCTGTCTTTTTGGAGAGCAGCCTGTATTTCTCTTGCGGTTACCTGTGGGTTTTTTCTTTGTATCCTGAGCAATTCTTTCGCCAGTTGTGGCTGCAATCTTTCTTGGTCTACCTGACCTTGGCTTGGTATCAAAAAAGCCCCTAATTTTCCACTTCTTAGTAAGTTATTAAACAGTACTGACTGGCATTTTCAAGGCTTTGGATATCTTTTTATATCCTTTTCCATCTTTGTAAAGTTTCATTACCTTGATACGCAGGTCTTTAGTCTGTTCTTTTCTACCTTCTCAAGGCTCAGTGTTTAGCCTGCTTAGTGCATCCATGTGAGAGCTAACAAACTCATTGACTATTTATACACAGACACTAAAAGACACTTTAAAAAGCCCACAAATGTGGGAAATTAACCTTTAATTTTATAAATTTATTTTCAAAATACAAAAGCATATAGAAATTGAAAAAATTCTTTAAAAACAATATGACAAATGATACAGGATGATATGCACATCCGAAGCAGGCGAGGGCGCAGAATTCTACACCCTCACCTACTTCAGACATGCACATCATCCCGCATCACCTGTTTTTTTATAAATTATATAATCTTTATTTATTTTCTTCATTATTATACAAAGTACATTCTTTACTTACATAGTACATACATTTAAAAAGAAAAAAAAGAAAAAAATTCCACTTCTCACCCTTTGCAAGGAGTACCCTTCAACCTTTAGTCCCCTTTATCCTTCCCGATCCTCCCTCTTGACACCCGACTTATTCCCTCTCCCCCTCTCTCCCCCCACCCCATAGTGGGTTTTCCAATTTATCCAACCATGGTCTCCACATGGCTTCAAACTCTCTCAGATTTCCTCTCCTTATATACACTGTTCTTTCTTTCCATACTGTTTCTGTTGTTAACCTTTTCCATTCTCCTACCGTTGGGGGTTTCTCAGCTTGCCACCTCTGCGCTATTAATTTTCTCGCCTGGAACAAGCCTCTCATCACAGCGTTGATTACAGAGGGACCACCAATTATCCCCTCATCCAATCCCATTATACACAGTCTGGGGTTCATTTCCAGTCTAACTTCTAATACGGTGTCCAGGATGTTAAGGACTTCAGTCCAGTAACGGTGCAGTTTTGGGCACTTCCATACCATATGTGCTAAATCCCCAGTATCCTGGCACCTAGGGCACCTGGCATCTGTTCTCAATCCGAACTCATATAGTCTCTTAGGTGTATAGTATGTCCTGTGTAGCAACATCAAATATGAGACCTTCTGAGCAGGCGAGACCGATACCACGTGTCCTTTCTCCAATATCCTCAGCCACTGTTCATCTGAGAACGTTCCAAATTCTTTCTCCCATTTCCCCCTACACTTAAGCTGTTCTGGATTTTCTAAGCTACCTTCGCATATGTGTGAATAAGTTTCTGCTATAAATCCTCTACTCTTGTTTTGGGAGCCTATTCTTTGATACACTGGGGAGTTGTTCCAAATTGGATCTTGATTCTTAAATTGACTATTTAAAGCGTGTCTAATTTGTAGATATTTATAGAAGGAATGTTTGGGTATATCATATTCCGCACGCAGTGCTGTAAATGTCTTCAATACCTTGCCCTCGTACATCTGTGCCAACTTATCTATCCCTTTTATTTCCCACTCTCTAATTTTCCCTATCTTTTCTACTTCCTGTAAGTTTTTGTTATTCCAGAGGGGGGTGTATTTTGTCATACCCTCTAACCCTTTTACTACTTTTACTGCCTTCCACACTTTTAAGGCCAGTTTCACCGTGGGGATTCTGTAAAGAAAGGAATTTGCCTCAAGGGCTTCTACTATTGATTTGTGCGGGGTTCCTGCAATCATTAATTCCTTGTTGCTTCCTCCTGTCATAGTTCCTAGATGTTGCAGTTGGGCTGCTAGGAAGTAGCTCCGTGGATGCGGTACTGCCATTCCTCCCTTTCTTGTTGCTAGTTGTAGTATTTGTAACCCAATCCTAGGCTGACCTCCCTTCCATATAAGTTCCCTAAACAACGTGTCTGTCTTTCTGAACCATTTTTTATCTATCCATATTGGACAGTTATGCAGCAGGTACAGAAGCTGTGGCTGCCATACCATTTTGATTAGGTTACACCTCCCTGCGATCGACAATGGGAGACGTCTCCAGATTGCAATTTTACTTTTAAATCTAGCTAAAAGCGGTACTATATTATCATTTATGTAATTGTTAGGGTTCCTTGTTATATATATGCCTAAGTATTTCATTTGTTCAACTACCTCTAGCTGTGAAATATCCTGCACGTTCTGGTTCCCTAGAGGATCTATAGGCAATAATGCAGATTTTTCCCAGTTTATGGTGAGTCCTGAGATTTTACCAAAGTCCGTGAGGATGTTCATCACCTGCCTGAGGGATTGCCCCGTATCCCCCAGGAAGAGAAGGACATCGTCCGCATACAGTGCGATTCTCTCTTCACCCCCTGCTCTTCGGAACCCCTGCATATTTGTGTTTGATCTAATTACACTTGCTAAGGGTTCCATTGCAAGCGCGAAGAGCAGGGGGGACAATGGGCAGCCCTGCCTCGTCCCTCTCTCCAATTGAATCCCCTCGGAATACTCACCATTAACCCTAATTTTAGCACTGGGACCCTTATACAGGGTTTTAATCCATTTAATAAATGAGGGGCCAAATCCAAATTCCTTTAAGACTCGCCATAAATATCCCCACTCTAAGCTATCAAAAGCTTTAACCACATCCAACGCCATGACTGCCCTTGTACCCGTGTTCTCTATTGGTATCTGTAAATTAAGGTATAGTCTCCTAATGTTCATACTAGTAGACCTACAGGGTATAAACCCTGTTTGATCAGGATGTATTAATCTAGAGATAATTTTGTTTAATCTAATTGCCATTGCTTTAGCTAATATTTTAGCATCCGAGCAGAGTAGGGAAATCGGTCTATAAGACTTGGTCTCTAATGGGTCCTTCCCCTCTTTATGCAGAACTATTATCGTTGCCTCTGTCATAGACGTTGGCAACTTCCCCTCCTCCTTTGCCCAATTTAATACCTTAAGAAGTTCTGGCAGTAGAATTTTCCCATATTGCTTATAGGTTTCCGCGGGGAGACCATCTGGTCCTGGTGATTTCTGATTGGCCATTTCTTTTACCGCCAGCTGGATTTCCTCCAGCGTTAACGGTGCCTCCATTGCCTCCCTTTCTTCTTCAGTGAGAGCCGTAATTTCAGCGTTACTAAAAAATGTGTCCGCTTCCCCTTCCTCCATCGTCCCCCGCGATTTATATAATTTGTCATAGTATATTCTAAAAGTCTCTGTAATTACTGACGTCTTTAATGAGATTTCTCCTTTCTCCGTCCTAATCGCAGGGACGGTGGAGGGAGGGGAGTTAGCTCTCACTAACTGTGCCAACATCTTTCCGACCTTTTCCCCCTCCCCATAAGCCACCTGTTTCTGAAACAGTCTTTTATTCTCTGATTTCCTAATAATTACTTCTTTGTATTCCTGTTGTTTAGTTAGCCATCTACTTTGTCTTTCTGGGGTGGGGTCTTCAACGTATTCTCTTTCTGCTTTCATCAACTCCATCTTACTATTTTTTTCCCATTCTCTTGAGGATTTTTTGATTTTTGAGACTAGTTGAATAAGGATACCTCGCAGATAGGCCTTCAGTGCATCCCACATTACTCCTCTTGTCACTGTCTCTTTGTTAAACTCTATAAATTCTTCCAGTTTTAACAGCACCTCATTTGGATCCCCTATTATTTCGAACCAGACTGGATTCATTTTCCATGTTCTGGGAGGTCTTTTCCCTTCTAAATTTATTGAGACAATCAACAAGGCATGGTCCGATACCCCCCTAGGCTGATATTCAATATCCCTTACTGTTTGGCATGCTTCTCCGTTTCCCAAGGCTAAATCGATCCGTGAAAGAGTAGAGTAGGAACTTGAGAAACACGAGAATTGCAGCACCCCCGGGTTTCTCACTCTCCACATGTCAAACAGCCCCACTTCTTGCAAGAACTGGTGTAATCGGCTCTCATCTACCTTCTGCCTCTGTGTACCTAAAGGAAACCTGTCTAATTTTTTATTAATAACCTCGTTAAAGTCCCCTACTGCTATGACTGGTATCCCAGCTTTGTCTGATAAAAATTCCATTAGGCTATACATCACATCAAGCTTAAACGGAGGGGGGATGTAAATATTGGCGAGAACATATTCTCGATTTTCTATTACACAATGCAGGAAAATATACCGTCCTTCCCTATCTATACTGGTCTGCCGACAGGTGAAGCCCACCTCTTTTCTTACCATCACCGCCACTCCCCTTGAGTAGGAGGTGTGTACCGAGTGGTATTGATGTTGATATTTTTTACTCTGATTTAATAATTTAGTATCTTGGGTTAAATGTGTCTCCTGTAGGCAGATCAATCCTACATCGCTCCTTTCCAGGGTCTCTACCACAGCTGCTCTCTTAGCCGGTGTACCCAACCCCCGTACGTTCCAGGAACCGATATTAATTACCCTAGTCTGCATAGGCTATCAAGAAAAGAAAGCAATAGAAGATGGAATCCCTATTGATGGATGCCTAGAACATAACACCAAGGAGAGAGGGGGAAAAGGGAGAGAGGGGGAAAAAAAAAAAAAAAAAAAAAAAAAAAAAAAAGGAACTAGAGAGGGAAAAAAAAAGAGAAAGGGAAGAGAGATTTTTAACAAGAGGGAAAAACCCTTGTGAAAAAAAAAGGTATATAAAAAATCCTTTGCCTATCTTAATATTTCCCACTATGTGATAAAATGTGAATCTTTCTTCTATATATTTATCAGTGTTTTCTTTTCTTTTCTCTTTTCTTCCCTCCCAAATTTTGCATCGTATCTCGATATGTCTTTCTAAGTGAGAAAATGTGAAACTTTCCTCTAAATATTTATCTATAAGTGTTTTCTGCTTACCGCTTACTTTCATATGTGTTACATGTTTTTTCCAATTTTTACATCGATGACCCCACCTCCCCCCTCCCCCCATGTACCATTCTAGGTTATCCCCAGAGGCTTTTTTTGTGACCCTTACCAAGCATCCCATACCTTTCCCCCTCCCCTCCCCCTCCCCCTCTCTTGTATACAAACCCACTCCCACCCTCCGCCCTCCTCCCGTACCTACCACCCTCCCTCTCCCTCCCCCTCTCCCCAATCAATCATATCCTCCCTTTCGTGCTATGTGACTCTCACCACCCTCCACTCCGTATATATACACACACATTAAATTTCTCTGAAACACACATCTCTAAGAACACATCCCTTCCCATCCCTCTATGTTTATTCCCTTTCCCTTAACCTTATTATCCCCTCGTTTTGGTTATTAGTTGGTCTTTTTTATCCTCCAGCCATATTGTCACGCTTACAGGGGAGTCAAAAAAGAAGGTCTCTCCCAAAGCTACCACACGTAGCCGGGCTGGGTACAGTAATGCATAAGTGACATCAAATTTCTGGAGTCTACGTTTAACCTCTATAAAACCTGCTCTACGCTTCTGCAAATCGGGTGAAAAATCAGGATATAATGAAACTTTAACTCCATTAAAGAAAATGTTCCCCATCTCTC
The DNA here is from genome assembly GCA_028564925.1 of Lithobates sylvaticus. NCBI lineage: Eukaryota > Metazoa > Chordata > Amphibia > Anura > Ranidae > Lithobates > Lithobates sylvaticus. Next base: position 606,246,569 of record CM053027.1, on the reverse strand, counting down.
TAGCCCTGCGGAGAAGCGTCACTTTATCTTTGAAGTTCAAAAATTTCATTAACATAGATCTAGGGTGCCCTCCTTGGGGTGGAGGTCTGGACGGGACTCTATGCGCCCTTTCGACCGAGAATTGTTGTGAGAATGTCTCTCTTCCAAATACTTCAATGAGCCATTTTTCCATAAATACGATCGAATCAGATCCTTCGCTCTTTTCTGGTAGGCCTACCAGCCTCACATTATCCCTTCGGAGTCTGTTTTCCAATTCATCCAGTTTTCCTGCAAATTTATCCGACTGCTCTTTTAGACTTTTAACCTCTTGATTTAATGGGTACATGTCATCCTCGATTTGACTAATTCTCCCTTCAGTTGCTGTTATTCTGTCAGCCGTCTTTTCAAGCTCCTGGCGCATCAGGGACAATTCATCTTTAATATCTTTCATTTGGCTACATAATTCCCCTAGGGAATGTTTGCATATATTAACTGCCGCCAATACGTCCTTTAATGTCGGCCCCCCTTCTTCTGTTGATACTTGAACCGAAGCCGGTTCTAATTTTCCAGGGGCTCCCAGATTTTTGTTGGTTGAATTCTTTACCCCACTTGGGGCCACTACTAGGTTACTTGATTGTCCTTGGCTCTTTCTATCGGTTGGCATTTTAACTTGAGCTTGCTGTCCTCCTTTAGTGGGGGTGTGATCTGTATTGTGGGCGTATTTTTCCAGCTTTGCTGCGGCTGATGCCCCATTTGCTGTTATAGATTGGACCCCTTTTTCCTTGTCCTTATCTTTGGCTGATCTTAGTGATTGTGTCCCAACGTTTTCCTGGTTGGTTTGCTCGTCTATCCTTCTCCTGGCTGACATATTGTCACCTTGCCCTTGTATTTTGCAAAGTAGTTGAAAATAAAGGCCCGCCCAGCTGTTTAGCAAAGATTTGCACCGTCTGCAGTTTTGCAGGTAGAGGTCTTTTTAAATTGCATTTATATATAAAAGCCGTCCTGAGGTTGCCTTTAAAAGAGAACTAATAGCATATACTTATCACGCACAACCTGTGTTTTTGGCGGTAAGATGGTCTTAAGATTATCATTTAGGAAAAAAGAGCACAGCACATGTATTTCGCTCAGCACAGTTTGTATTCTGGGCAAAAAAAAGCAGTCTTCAATTTTGCAGTTTTTAGAAGAAGAACTCAGCATATATGCACCCCCCTGTAGTGTTAAAAAAAAAAAAAAAAAAAAAAAAAAACAACCAAAAAAAAAAAAAAAAAAAAAAAAAAAGGGAGGAGACAGTCCTTATCCACTAACGGTGGAACCCGGCAGAGCTGCACAGCATGACATATATTTTTTATTTTTTGGCAATAAAAATAGTCCTCAAGGGACCGGGGTTATATAAACAGCACACAGCACACAATTAATGTTCTATAGTGAGGTTTCCTTTAGAAAGGAGCTGAGTTTATAAAGGGAAATAAATGAAGAAGGGGGGCAGATGACGCTCCTCTGCTTGCAGCCAAAAAAAAAAAAAAAAAAAAAAAAACCAGCACAGATGCCTAACCTGGCACACAGCTTATATTTTTCTTTGCAAAATAGCAGTCCTCAATTTGCCATTAAGGAGAGTTCAGATATATATGCATAGCGCCCAGAAAAACAGTCTTTCACTTGTGCTGTAAAATAAACAGGTACCTGTGCAGCGCTCCTATTATGTTATCCTCTCACCTTCTCTGTAGATTTTGAGAGGGTCTTCAAAGGCATTTTGAGAGGGTCTTCAAAGGCAGAGGTTTTCATCCAAACATCCAGACATCCAGAAAGCCCCCTAGGCTTTTCTCCCCTCCTCCGGTGTCCTGTACTTCACTCAGCGGCACCAGCCGCACCAGCTATTTCAGAAAGCCGGTCTATCCGTTTGAATCTCCCGCCGCTCTCCTCCCTCCAACACGAGCGGCGAGCCGGAGACAGCGTGTGACGTCACCCTCGGCTTGGCTTTCGGGCTCGGCTGTCTCTGCTACGGCGATGCTGCGCTAGATAGCTCAGGCTCGGGCTGACCTCGGAAGGCACTCCGGGACTCCAGGACTATCCACAGAGGATTAGAGGGTTAGTAAGGGCGGGAATAGACGGGCCTCACGAAAGCATACTCCAGTGTTTTGCTCGGTCGGGTGGAGGGTGGAGGAGCTCACACAGCGCTCGCACACTCCTCACTCACCACTCCTCATTTTGGTCACGCCCCCGGGAAATTAACCTTTAATTGACATTTTAACCTGTGTGTGCCACCTTCTGTGTCTGTACCAAGGCCAAAAATCCAGGGTATGTAAACTTTTTATCAGGGACATTTGGGTGATTTCTGTTATCATTAGGATTTAAAAAGGATCCAAAAAACGATGGGATAATAAATGGCTTTGTGTGATTGCTATCCTTAAATAAAAGACAGTTTTTTGGCATGATCAGTCATATTTTTTCAATATTAATGCCAAAATGTCACAATTTCTGCCAGGGTGTGCAAACTTTTGAGCATGACTGTACCTGTGTTATGATGAGTTGGCGCTTTCCATAGCAACTGCTAATTTTACAGGCTCATGCACAGTCAAGCACCGCTCATAATAATGCAAAATGTAATATTTACATCTGCCGGCCAAAAGAACCTAATAGAAATTATGCACTTGATGAGCTGGTTCTGCTTTGCTTTGCATGTTAAATGCAAAGTTTCTATGAACAAAGGTACACGATGTTCAAACATGAAACTCTGCTATATAAGACTGCCGGCTAAGTGGCTCTTATTATTACTCTGGCTTTCATCTTCGGCATTTGTCTGTCCCCAACTAGTTGCTGGCATCCTTTTAACCCAAACCAGACTTTCTCAACCTTCTCAACATAAGTTCAAATAACTTTCCGGTCTCAGCGAACCCTGCTAGAAATTACTATATCTGCATCTCTTGGTACATTAGCAAGATGGTCAGCCTGAAGAAAACTCTGTTATATTGGCGGTCAGTGGAAATAATGCCCCTTACATTGGTGATCAGTGGGAAGAATGTCCCTTACATTGGTGATCAGTGGGAAGAATGTCCCTTACATTGGTGATCAGTGGGAAGAATGTCCCTTACATTGGTGATCAGTGGGAAGAATGTCCCTTACATTGGTGATCAGTGGGAAGAATATTCCTTATATTGGTGTTCAGTGGGAAGAATGTCCCTTACATTGGTGATCAGTGGGAAGAATGCTCCTTACATTGGTGATCAGTGGGAAGAATGCTCCTTACATTGGTGATCAGTGGGAAGAATGCCCCTTACATTGGTGATCAGTGGGAATAATGTCCCTTACATTGGTGATCAGTGGGAAGAATACTCCTTACATTGGTGATCAGTGGGAAGAATGTCCCTTACATTGGTGATCAGTGGGAATAATGTCCCTTACATTGGTGAACAGTGGGAAGAATGCTCCTTACATTGGTGATCAGTGGGAAGAATGCCCCTTACATTGGTGATCAGTGGGAAGAATGCTCCTTACTTTGGTGATCAGTGGGAAGAATGCTCCTTACATTGGTGATCAGTGGGAAGAATGCTCCTTACATTCGTGATCAGTGGGAAGAATGTCCCTTACATTGGTGATCAGTGGGAAGAATGCCCCTTACATTGGTGATCAGTGGGAAGAATGTCCCTTACATTGGTGTTCAGTGGGAAGAATGTCCCTTACATTGGTGATCAGTGGGAAGAATGTTCCTTACATTGGTGATGAGTGGGAAGAATGTCCCTTACATTGGTGATCAGTGGGAAGAATGCTCCTTACTTTGGTGATCAGTGGGAAGAATGTCCATTACATTGGTGATCAGTGGGAAGAATGTCCATTACATTGGTGATCAGTGGGAAGAATATTCCTCATATTGGTGTTCAGTGAGAAGAATGTTCCTTACATTGGTGATCAGTGGGAAGAATGTTCCTTACATTGGTGATCAGTGGGAAGAATATTCCTCATATTGGTGTTCAGTGGGAAGAATGTCCCTTACATTGGTGATCAGTGGGAAGAATGCTCCTTACTTTGGCGATCAGAGGGAAGAACGCCCCTTACATTGGTGATCAGTGGGAAGAATGTCCATTACATTGGTGATCAGTGGGAAGAATATTCCTCATATTGGTGTTCAGTGAGAAGAATGTTCCTTACATTGGTGATCAGTGGGAAGAATGTTCCTTACATTGGTGATCAGTGGGAAGAATGCTCCTTACATTGGTGATCAGTGGGAAGAATGTTCCTTACATTGGTGATCAGTGGGAAGAATGTCCCTTACATTGGTGATCAGTGGGAAGAATGCTCCTTACTTTGGTGATTAGTGGGAAGAATGCTCCTTACATTGGTGATCAGTGGGAAGAATGTTCCTTCCATTGGTGATCAGTGGGAAGAATGTCCATTACATTGGTGATCAGTTGGAAGAATGCCCCTTATATTGGTAATCAGTGGGAAGAATGTCCATTACATTGGTGATCAGTGGGAAGAATATTCCTCATATTGGTGTTCAGTGAGAAGAATGTTCCTTACATTGGTGATCAGTGGGAAGAATGTTCCTTACATTGGTGATCAGTGGGAAGAATGTCCATTACATTGGTGATCAGTGGGAAGAATGTCCATTACATTAGTGATCAATGGGAAGAATATTCCTCATATTGGTGTTCAGTGAGAAGAATGTTCCTTACATTGGTGATCAGTGAGAAGAATGTTCCTTACATTGGTTATCAGTGGGAAGAATGTTCCTTACATTGGTGATCAGTGGGAAGAATGTCCCTTACATTGGTGATCAGTGGGAAGAATGCTCCTTACATTGGTGATCAGTGGGAAGAATGTCCCTTACATTGGTGATCAGTGGGAAGAATGTCCCTTACATTGGTAATTAGTGGAAAGAATGCTCCTTAAATTGGTGGTCAGTGGGAAGAACGCTCCTTACATTGGTGATCAGTTAGAAGAATGTCTCTTGCATTGGTGGTCAGTGAAAAGAATATCTCTTATGCCGCGTACACACGGTCGGATTTTCTGACCGTGTGTATGCCCATCAGTCTTTTTCTGTTGGCATTTCCGACGGACTTTGGATTGAGAACCTGTTCTTAATTTTTTTTTAAAACGTTTCTATCGGATTTTTCGATCATGTGTATGCAATTCCGACACGCAAAATTCCGACACATGCTCGGAAACAATTCAACGCATGCTCAGAAGCATTAAAGTTCCCTTTTATAGTGCAGTCGAACATGTTGTATGTTGCGGTGTTATTGACCGTCTGAATTTGGTGTGTAGGCAAGACAGTTTGAGCGAAATTCCATCAGAATTTCGACGGGAAAACCATCAGAGCCTTTTCCGATGAGAATTCTGACCGTGTGTATGTGGCATTACATTGGGAATAATGTCCCTTATATTGGTGGTCATTGGGAAGAATCTCTCTTATATTAGTGATCATTGGGAACAATGCTCCTTACATTGATGATCAGTGGCAAGAATGCTCCTTACATTGGTGGTCAGTGGGAAGAATGTCCCTTAAATTGGTGGTCAGTGGGAAGAATGTCCCTTAAATTGGTGGTCAGTGGGAAGAATGTCCCTTAAATTGGTGGTCAGTGGGAAGAATGTTCCTTACAAAGGTGGTCAATGGGAAGAACACTTCTTAGATTGGTGGTCAGTAGTAAGAATGTATCTTACATTGGTGGTTAGTGGGAAGAATGTCCCTTACATCGGTAGTCGGTAGGAAGAATGCTCTTAAATTGGTGGTGATTGGGAAGAATCTCTCTTACAGATAGCTAAAAAGACAATTGATGTCAGTGGTTACTAATCTGAAAGGCAGATATTACTAATTTCTCAAGGGACCCCTACCAACCTCTGAAGGAACCCTAGGGTTCCAGGGAACCCTTGTTGAGAAAGGCTTTTCTAAACTGTAATTGTGATCCAAAAAAACATAGATCAGTGTTTCTTTCAGTAAACATTGCATGCCCTAGTGATCAGTAGATTCAGAAATGTATAAGTGTGTGAAGCTATATGGCTCTATCAATTAGACACATTTGGTAGGATACAAAAAAAGAGGATATGTATTGCAAGGAAATATGGGACGCAGAATGGTGTCCAACCCCTGCTATAGAGCAGGGTTTCTCAACTGGGGTTGCACAAGAGGTCCCCAGACCTTCTTTCACCATTGCAGCAGATTTATGTTTGCCAGCTTCACTGTTTCCCCTGCAGTTACCACTCATTGAAAGACCGATACCTGCCCAGTGCTCTGCTTCTGGCCTCTGATAACCTTTAGTTCCAGCCCCAGATGAACTCTAGTTCTGGCCCCTTGTGGCCTTTAGTTCTGGCCCCTGACAGCTTCTAGTTCCAGCCCCAGATAACCCTTAGTTCTGGACCCTGACAGCCTTTAGTTCTGGTCCCTCATGGCTTCAAGTTCCAACCTCTGATGACCTCTAGTTCTGGACCCTGATGTAGTATGTTATATCTAATGTATATATATATATATATATATATATATATATATATATTAGATATATGTAGAGTATTTTTATGTATTTCATATAGGCATTTTATTTAGGCATTCTAAGACAAATTCATTATGCAAGAATTTAGATTGGGGATTCAAGTCTATTCTACACATCAAAAGGGTGTTAAGGTGGTAGCTGTTAATCTAATTGCGCATAGACTCTGTTCTACACATCAATAGGGTGTCAAGGTGGTATCTGTTAATCTAATTGCGCATACTTGTTGATGTTATGACTACAGCTGTTCACAGCTTGGGGTGATCTCCTGTCACTCTGAATGACAGGAGCAGATCAAAGCATTGAATGGAAACGGCCAATCAAATTGCTCAGCCATTCAGTGTGTGTGTGGATATAACAGGACATTCAATCTGTTTAGAAGTGTGTGTTCTTATGAAGGCACCCAAGAGTCACATGGTTCCATGGGGCTCTAAATATTTACTAGCACTGTCGTGATTATGCCCTGTTGGATTGTCATCTACTACAAGACTGATTTTTGTCATCTATAACGAGACTGTTCTGTTTTGGAAGCCAATAAAGTGCCTCTCTCTGGAAAACTGGGTTTGCTGCGGGGACAATACTTTTAATAACTACAAACCATCTACCAACGATATATTAGATCACTACATTGGTGCCGTGACTAGATCACTACACCTGACAGCTTTTATTTCTGGTCCCTGATGACTTCAGATTCTGGCCCCTGATGATCTCTAGTTCTGGTACCTGACAGCCTTTAGTTCTGGCCCCTGATGATCTCAAGTTCTGGCCCCTGATGATCTCTAGTTCTGGTCCCTCATAGCCTTTAGTTCTGGCCCCTGACGGCCTCTAGTTCTGGCCCCTGAAGATCTTTAGTTCTGTCCCTTGGTGACTTCAAGTTTTGTTTCTTGGTGGCCTTTAGTCCTGGTTCCCGATACCATACTACGAAACGTGGGACAAGAAGTGCCACAGAGCCACTGGGAAGGGAAAATATTTCCTGGCCTTAGTGGTGTCAATGGGAGAAAAACTGCCTTGGTGTCCATGTAAGTGGAATGAAGGAAAGGAGGGGGGCTGGGAAGCTGTAAATACAATCTGTTGGTAGCAGAAACTGTTTTCAATGCTCCTGGCTGTAAGAGATAACAGAAGGTATCTGCAGGCATTGTTCTGCCGTTGGCTTACACTTGGAGTGCAGGTACACTTTCATAAAGGTTACATTCATGTTTATTCCTGCAGAGCGAGCAAACCAAAGAGCAGCTCATCTATTCTAGCAGAGACTGTTTTAGGGTGGGCTTCATTCTCAAATCCCAAGGCAGCAGACTACAGAGGATTTTGCAGATTTCTCACTCCTTGCATCAAAGCAAAGTCAAGTAAGGCATTAATAATACTGTTTTCTATTTTCGGTTTTACAAATGTGGTATGCTTGAATATGACGATGACTATAATGCCAGCCTGGACAGCATCAAAGCTTACAGAATGTCTGCTTATTTACCCACTTCTATCTCTTCTGCTTAAAGAGGAACTTCATCCCACCCCCACTTTTGCATCCTCCTTCCCAGTTTTGCTGGGTTCTCTTCAAAATACATACACACCTGTCCAGTGGATCCAGAGTTGTACTCTGTTTAGATATCATAGCCTGTGTCCCATGCCGCCATATTGGTCCTCTTCAGCCTGCTGCCTCTTCTGGGTTCTGGCAGCCTGGCCAGATATTGCACCATAGAGCTCAGCTCCTGCAGCCCCCCCTTGGGATATGAGACAGGGGTCTGTAGGTAGGGTGCAGCATGGTGCGGTGGCAATAATTCACACAGTCAGATGCAATAAAAAACTTGTATTGAAGTAATGCAGCGACAGTTCACAACAAACCAAAGGGACGCCTGCTTAACTGGGTACACTCACACTTTCCAACAATGTGAAGAGAACAGGTTGACAGCATCTGTTAAGAGAGCGGCATGCGGCCTGGCCACCTCATGCCCAAGCGGGATGAGGTCCATGGGAGTTATGACCCTACACTTTCACTCCTCATCAGGATTCTTTCCTTAATGCTAGTACTGTCCCTAACAGGCAGGGTACCTTTCCCTACACTGCCGACGTGCATAAAGCGCACCAAACCTGGAAACCAGGGCCTTAAATAGGCTCTGCCTGACACAAGATGGTTGCCACATGGGGTGACAGCATCCGATATGGGTTCTTCCCCGGTGACCCAGGAAACCATAGAGGAACTGTGTTCCTCTTGACTTCCTCTCCAGCTGCCGTTGTGGAGGAGCGCCACCTGCAGTGAAAAAAGTTGACTGCAACTGCCTACAAGTCTTCCATGGGGATGCAGGAGAAGGACATGTGCTGCTTGCCTAGACAAACATGGAGGTGAGGGGCCACTATAGATAAAATGGAAAAACATAAATACATACCTCCCAACTTTTTGAGATGGGAATGAGGGACACATATCAGCAAAAGTATGCAGGCATAGGACACACCCCTTGCCACGCCCCCTTAAAGGAGAATTGTACAAACAAACAAGATTGGTTAAACCCACAAGTGCTTTTTTACCACTACTATTCCTTTATATTGTTTTTTGTAATTTATAACTGCAGCAATTTAGAAATCAGATGAAAGGTTTAGCGCTGGGAAACACTTTTTGATGGCTAAAAAGTGCATTTTATATATAACTATATAAATCAGACCAAAATGAGGGACAAATGAGGAGGAATGAGGGACAGAGGGACATTGTTCCAAATCAGGGAATAGTCCCTCGAAATCAGGGACAGTTGGGAGCTATGATAAATAGCCCCAAATATGCAATTATTGTGGATGTAATGTGTTATTGCGGAGTAAAGTTCTGCTTTACCTTTATATATTACCATAGATGGGAATTTAGCCGTGTTAATACAGCCCGGAGAGCCCACTTTTTGCACCGCAAAGTACTGAGGAGTTTATGAGTGCTGCAAATATTATCATATAAAATATGGGGCTAACAATAGCAAAGGAAAAAAAATGCCCTGACATCGGCGTGAGGATAAAATGACCATAGAGTGGTAATGCCACCGGGAAGAAAAATTCCTTGGTGTCCATGTCAATGGGATGAAAGAATAGCTCCATGGGATTAATGAAGACTCTTGCCACAAATTATTTTATTTCCTTTTATATCTACATATTTATTGTCATGCAGTATCTACAACTTCCAGATCATACTAAAGCACCAAGATCTCTAAATTAGAAAAAAAAATTAGCTTTTCTATAAAATTAAAAATAAAATAAAAATTCCTCCGGGGTAAAAAAAATAAAAAATAATTTACAAAGTCCGCTATAGAGGAACAGCAAGGTAAAGATAATCACATCATATTAGAGTTTCTTGACGACGATGTGCAGTATATGATTCATACTGTAGTTTCCTATCAGCTATATTTGTGAGTCATCTTCAGATCTGCAATGTACTGATTGTATTTACATATTGTTCTGTGATTCTGACAACCGGGCGGATTTGATAAATGACACCTCCAAAACTCGGTAGATCAGCAAAAAATAGAAATTCTTTTTATGATTTTACTATTTCAAATCAGTCAAGGAGTAGGTAAATTTGCAATAGTGGGAGTCTAGTTTAACCACTTAAGGACCGGAAGGATTTAACCCCTAATGACCAGGCCATTTTTTGCGATACGCCACTGCGTCACTTTAACTGACAATTGCGCGGTCGTGCAACATTGTACCCAAACAAAATGTATGTCCTTTTTTTTCCCATAAATAGAGATTTCTTTTGGTGGTATTTGATCATCTCTGCGTTTTTTTTTTTTTTTGAAAAACAAATGATATTACTTTGAACTTTGATTAACATTTGGATTTGCAAAATGTGATCAGAGCAACTGTGGTGAACTGCAAGCAAATTGGCCTTGGTGGGGTGGATACAGGAGAAGGGATGGACACAGAAGAAGGGTACAGATACAGGAGGAGGGTGCAGATAAAGGAGAAGGCTATGGACACATGAGAAGGGTGCAGACACAGGGGGGAGGGTGCAGACACAGGGGGGAGGGTGCAGACACAGAGGAAGGGTGCAGACACAGAGGAAGGGTGCAGACACAGGAGAAGGGTGCAGACACAGGAGAAGGGTGCAGACACAGGGGAAGGGTGCAGACACAGGGGATAGGTGCAGACACAGGAGAAGGGTGCAGACACAGGGGAGGGGTGCAGACACAGGAGAAGGGTGCAGACACAGGGGATGGGTGCAGACACAGAGGAAGGGTGCAGACACAGAGGAAGGGTGCAGACACAGGAGAAGGGTGCAGACACAGGGTATGGGTGCAGACACAGGGGATAGGTGCAGACACAGGAGAAGGGTGCAGACACAGGAGAGGGGTGCAGACACAGGAGAAGGGTGCAGACACAGGGGATGGGTGCAGACACAGGGGATGGGTGCAAACACAGGGGATAGGTGCAGACACAGGAGAAGGGTGCAGACACAGGAGAAGGGTGCAGACACAGGAGAAGGGTACAGACACAGGAGATGGGTGCAGATTCAGGACAAGTGTGCAGATACAGGAAAAGGGGGGAGATAAAGAAGAAGGGTACAGAGAAGGGTGCAGGCACAGGAGATGGGTGGGTGCAGACACAGGAGATGGGTGCAGACACAGGACAAGTGTGCAGATACAGGAAAAGGGGAAGATAAAAAAGAAGGGTACAGACACAGGAGAAGGGTGCAGATACAAGACAAGGGTGTGGACACAGGAGAAAGGTATAGATACAGAAGTAAGGTACATATACAAGAGAAGGGTACAGATATATTAGAAGGGTGCAGATATAGGGGGGAAGATAAAGGGGAAGGGTACAGACACAGGAGATGGGTGCAGACACAGGAGATGGGTGCAGACACAGGAGATGGGTGCAGATACAGGACTAGTGTGCAGATACAGGACTAGTGTGCAGATACAGGAAGAGTGCAGATAGGAGGCAGATAAAAGGAGAAGGGTGCAGAAACAGGAATAGGGTGCAGATAAAGGAGAAGGGGACAAATAAAGGAGAAGGGGCAGATAAAGAAGAAGGGTGCAGACACACTACAACATATCCAAATTTTGGGTTCCTAGCACCAAGTGGCCCAAGATACGGGGCCCCAAAGTCGGTTCGGAAAATGTCATTCTCTGCTGCAGAAAAGTGCTTGACATTTTCCGACCCGACTTTCGGGCCTCGTATCTCGGGGCCACTTGGTGCTAGGAACCCCATATTGGTGTGCAAACCCAGTGGAATCAACATTACAACATGTCCAGAGACCCCAAATGTTGGCTGCAGCTAGGGGACCTATGGCTGCAAATGGGCACAGGAAGAATGCAGATAAGGGATAAGGTGGCAGATAAAGAGGAAGGGTGTGGGCACAGAAGAAGGGTGCAGACACAAGAGAAGGGTAAGCAGACACAGCAGAGGAGAGGGGAGACAGAAGAAAGAGGGGCAGATACTGTTGCTGTCTAGTCAATCATAACCCTCTGCATATGATACTACGGGGGAAATGAGAGGAAGGTGTAGAATTAAAATTTTTAGAACATGCAGTTCTTCTGTGGCCAGACTGTAACACAACTCATTACTTCTTCTAAGGCATGTAATACACTTATAGATTTTCTAACAACAATTCATATGAAAATTCTCAGTACATACTGTACATCATTTGAAAGTACTTCAAAATTGTGTTTGTATTTAACATTGGATTTTGGACTAAATAGGTTTTCACAAACAAAAAACACTTGCCTGGTACACACGATCAGATTGTTGGCCAACAGAGCGTCAGACTTTTGTCCGAAGGGCATGTGCCAGGAACTTGTCTTGCATACAAACGTCACACAATTGTCGGTCAACAAACACGAACGTAGTTGAATTTCAGCTCTTGAGTGCCACCCTTTGGGCACCTTATGCTAATGTTGTGTTTGGTGAGCATTGATTCCGAGTACGTGTGTTTGTACTTTGGACTTTTGTGTGACAGACTTGTGTTCACACGATACGAAAATCTGACAACAGACCGCTGTCCACCGAAAATTTACTAGCCTGCCACCCAACATTTGTTGGCGGAAAGTTGGACAACAATTGTCTGAAGGAGCGTACTAACGGTCGAATTTTAGGCAAAAATTCCCTGTCCTGACATAATTCCCTGCTGAAAATCTGATCGTGTGTACGAGGCTTTAGACTTCGTGCACACAGGACGTTCTGGACGTTGGATTGCTGTCAGGAAACTTCTGCTTTAAAAACGTGCTTTTTAATCGTGTTTATATGCGTTTTTTGAGCATTTTTCAGTGTTTTTGGGCACGTTTGTAAAATGACACCAGCTTACATTCAGCTCTGCAATGTAAAACAAATCTGAAGGCTGATAAAAGCGCATTTATGCGCATTTGTCAACATTTTTTGTGGTCAGAAGAACTGCTCTTGAATGAGATTTTAGGGCTTAAGCCCCATACACACGATTGGATTTTCCGATGGAAAATGTCCTATCGGACAATGTTGTCGGAAATTCCGACCGTGTGTAGGCTCCATCGGACATTTTCCATCGGATTTTCCGTCGGACAAAGTTTTATCTCCTGCTCTCAAATTTTCCGACAACAAAGTCCTATCAGACTTTTTCCGATCATGTGTAGCGAATTCTGACGGACAAAGTGCCACGCATGCTCAGATCACATTACAAGACCCAAGCTATTGGCTACTAGCCTCTACGTAGTTCCGTCGTAGGCAACAAACGTCACCACGTTCAGAATGATCGGATTTTCCGACAACTTTGTCCGACCGTGTGTATGCAACACCAGTGTCGGACAAAATCCGTCTGAAAAAATCCGATGGATTTTGTGGTCGGATTTTCCGACCGTGTGTACGGGGCATAACAGACAACAGCCCATAGACTCTCCTGATGATAAACGTAAAAAAAAAAATGTCCATGTGTGCATGGACACATAGGATAACAGAGGGATGTTTAATGCCACATACACACGAGCGGACTTTTTGACGGACTTGGTCCGGCGGACTATCCGACGGACTTTTCAGCGGAGGTCCGCCGGACTTTCAAACGGACAGATTTGCCCACACACAATCACTCCAAAAGTCAGACAGATTCGAACGTGATGACGTACAACCGGGCTAGAATAAGGAACTTCATAGCCAGTAGCCAATAGCTGCCCTAGCGTCGGTTTTCGTCCGTCGGACTAGCACACAGACGACCTGATTTTTCGACCGGACTCGAGTCCGTCAGAAAGATTTGAAACTTTTTATTTCTAGGTCTGTCGGACTTTTGGGAAAGAAAAGTCCGCTGGAGCCCACACACGATCAAATTGTCCGACGGATTTTTCCCATCGTGTGTTGAGAATTCCGACGCACAAAGTGCCACGCATGCTCAGAAAAAATTCTGAGACGAAAGCTATTGGCTACTAGTCCCGTCGTACATTTTGTACGTCACCTCGTTCCGAACGATCGGATTTTCCGCCAACTTTGTGCGACCGTGTGTATGCAAGCCAAGTTTCGGCCAAAATGCGTCGGAAAAAATCAGACGGATTTTGTGGTCGGAATGTCCGACCGTGTGTACGGGGCATTACACTGTTAAAAATGAGTTTGAGAAAAAAATATTCCAACGCTCCCTTTTGAACTTTTTTTTTATTACTGCTGTCATAAACGAACGTCCCTGTATGTATGCGCGTCCTCTTCTCCTGCACCTTACTTCCTTTATAACCAGGAAATTAATGATTTTTGAAACTGTAGGTAATATGAATAGATGTCATTTGGTACACAATTTATTTTTTTTTCTTCCTTTTAATGACAGGTCAACTTTACAGGAAACCTCTCGGGAAATGAACGATGGCCTAGATGTGCAGCTCACTAATTAAACCAAGAAGTATGTTTTCACCCAGCATGTTGATGGGAAAATGAATGTTACAGAATAAAGCAAAGTTCATCCTATGTTATAGTATATGAATAATTAATTAAACGCAGTGTCCCATTTATTCATGCATAAAGGAGGCGCAGAACACAGAAAAAAGTAACACGGCTAACCCCCAATTGTATAATTATATCCAACTCCCCATTGATTGAGGAGCTGACTCTCAAACTGCATACACTGCACCAGAAAGGAAAAAAAGATTACATGGGGCCAGCAAGTGATATCAGCTAAAACGTCTTGGTCTATTATAAATATTGTAATTATTAATTAATTCAGCTCTCGCACCTGTACACCCCCCCTATGGACCAGAGTCATTTTTACATTTCTGTCCTGGACCTGTTTATTTAGTGATAACTTTGTATGGGCGTCCGCAGGTAGGGGCAAGGGGGCGTCAACTGAAATCAGGGATCGGATCGTAAATTCAGCACAGTTGTGTCGCTATCGGGGTGCACCCGGGTGCCACCTGCTAGTGGGGTGACACCATCAAGGTGCTGTCAAGCCCCCCCATCAGTGTAGTGTGACTTCGGCTCTTTTCTCTGCTCAGTCCAGCAGAGAACTCGGCGGTGCTGTGACAGGAGAAAGGCGAGCTGCGGGCTGCCAGAGGTTTCCCCCGCTCGCCCCCCCCCCCCATTCTCCTGTCAGGGAGAAGAGACAGCGGCTCTCACTTCCACGCTCCGTTCCTTCCCTATTGGCCATAACTGAGGGCCACTCAAAGGAGACTAGGAGAGGAGAGCATCATGGGACATGTAGTCCCAAAAGATTGGCGGCCCCATTTTCCACAGGGAGGAGGCTACAGCTCGATCAAGAGAGAGATTGAGAGACTGCAGCCTGGAAAAAAGCTGAGGGAGAGAGTGCTACAGGACAAAGAATAAGGAGTGTGCTGGGCGGAAGCCAGAGAGAGAGCCACGCTGCCCAGTGCCACCAGAGAGAGAGCCACGCTGCCCAGCGCCACCAGAGAGCCACGCTGCCCAGCGCCACCAGAGAGAGAGCCACGCTGCCCAGTGCCACCAGAGAGAGAGCCACGCTGCCCAGCACCACCAGAGAGCCACGCTGCCCAGTGCCACCAGAGAGAGAGCCACGCTGCCCAGTGCCACCAGAGAGAGAGCCACGCTGCCCAGTGCCACCAGAGAGAGAGCCACACTGCCCAGCACCACCAGAGAGAGAAAGACTGAGCCACTACCGGGGTACATACATGCTACACTACTGATCAGAGTCGCCCCCAGGCAACCCAGAGTGAACGATCGTCCAGCTGGAGGGATTGGCCATTATCCATTAGTCATCCTTGGGACTGTACAGGCATACCCCACTTTTAAGTACACAATGGGGTTTATTTACCAAAGCTGGTAAGTGCAAAATCAGGCTCACTTCTGCATAGAAACCAATGAGCTTCTAACCCCAGCTTGTTCAATTAAGTTTTGGTAATAAAACCTGGAAGCTCATTGGTTTCTATGCAGAAGTGAGCCTGATTTTGCACTTTCCAGCTTTAGTAAATAAACCCCATTGTGTACTTAAAAGTGGGGTATGCCTGTACTCTGTAGTCTCTGACCATGATAATGTGATAATGACATTGTTGAAAAGGGGCGGCGCATGGGTGACCCTAAAATGATGCCCCCCCCCCCCTCTGAAAAAAGTTCTGCGGACGCCCATGTAACCTTGTCTTTGCTTAACCACTCAAGCCCCGGACCATTTGGCTGGCCAAAGACCAGAGCACTTTTTGAGATTCGGCACTGCGTCGCTTTAACTGACAATTGCGCGGTCATGTGGCGCGGCTCCCAAACAAATTTGACGTCCTTTTTTCCCCACAATTAGAGCTTTCTTTTGGTGGTACTTGATCACCTCTGCGGTTTTTATTTTTTGCGCTATAAACAAAAAAAAGAGCGCCACTTTAAAAAAAAAACGCATTGTTTTTTTACTTTGCTATAATAAATATCCCCCAAAAAATATAAAAAAAAAAATTTTTCCCCCTCAGTTTAGGCCAATACGTATTCTTCTACATATTTTTGGTAAAAAAAAATCACAATAAGCGTTTATGGTTTGGTTTGCGCAAAAGTTATAGCGACTACAAAATAGGGGATAATTTTATGGCATTTTTATTAATCATTTATTTTTTTACTAGTAATGGCGGCGATCAGCGATTTTTATCGTAACTGCGACATTATGGCGGACACATCGGACACTTTTGACACATTTTTGGGAACATTGGCATTAATACAGCGATCAATGCTATAAAATTGCATTGATTACTGTAAAAATGTCACTGGCAGTGAAGGGGTTAACCACTAGGGGGCGGGGGGGGGTTAAGTGTGTCCTGGGGAGTGATTCTAGCTGTGGGGGGATGGGCAAAGCAGTGACATGACACTGATCGCTTTTCCCGATGACAGGGAGCAGACAATCAGTGTCCTGTCACTAGGTAGAACGGGGAGATGCTGTGTTTACATTGGCATCTCACCATTCTCCAGCTCTGTGACACGATCGCGGGCACCCGGCGGACATTGAGTCCAGGCACGGTAACAGGTACGTTACTTTGCCCAGCCGTGCCATTCTGCCGACGTATATCTACTAGACATGGGAACTGCCAAAAAATTCGTTTCGTTTCGTTTCGTCCCGTTTCGTATATAAAAAAATTCGTAATTCGTAATTCGTGTACGAAATTCCGTTCGAATTCGTACGAAATACGAAATTCGGACGAATCGTAATTTTTTTTACGAATCGTTAGTAAAGTTACGAATCGTTACGAATCGTTACGAATCGTTACGAATCGTTACGAATCGTTAACGCGGCTAATGAATTGTTGGTTCTCATAACACAGAGAACAATTCGAATCCAACTACAAATATCGAATTTCAATTTCAAGTTACGAATCGTTACGAATCGATATGAATAGTTACGAATCGTTACGAATCGTTATGAATAGTTACGAATCGTTAGTAAATCCAACTACCAATATCGAATTTCAACTAATTTGAACGAAATTATTATAGCAGATATAACGAATGAATTCGAATGACAAAGTGTCATTTTTGCAGAAAAAAAAAAAGCGTAGGGGTCCCCCCAAATTCAATAACCAGGCCCTTCAGGTCTGGTATGGATATTAAGGGGGACCCCAGCCAAAAAAAAAAATAAAAAAAATGGCGTGGGGTCCCCCCCAAATATCCATACCAGACCCTTCAGGTCTGGGATGGATTTTAAGGGGAACCCCGGCCAAAAAAAAAAAAAAAAATGGCGTGGGGTCCCCCTCAAAATCCATACCAGACCCTTTATCCGAGCACGCAACCTGGCAGGCCGCAGGAAAGGAGGGGGGGACGAGAGCGGCCCCCCCTCCCGCCTGAACCGTACCAGGCCACATGCCCTCAACATTGGGAGGGTGCTTTGGGGTCCCCCCCAAAGCACCTTGTCCCCATGTTGATGAGGACAAGGGCCTCATCCCCACAACCCTGGCCGGTGGTTGTGGGGGTCTGCGGGCGGGGGGCTTATCGGAATCTGGAAGCCCCCTTTAACAAGGGGACCCCCAGATCCCGGCCCCCCCCCTGTGTGAAATGGTAAGGGGGTACAAAAGTACCCCTACCATTTCACCAAAAAAGCGTCAAAAATGGTAAAAATGACAGGAGACGGTCTTTGACAATTCCTTTATTAAAATCTTCTTTCTTCTGGTCTTCCTTTCTTCATCTTCTCCTTCCGTCATCTTCTCCTTCCGTCATCTTCTTCCATCTTCTTCTTCCTTCGATTCGCTTCTTCTTCCTCCGGTCTTCTCGTCCTTCTCGTCCGGCGTCGTCCTTCTCGTCCGGCATCGTCGTCTCTTCTCGCAGGCCGCTCCTCGCAATGGGAGGCTCCCGCTCTGTGAGGCTCCGCTCCGGGTGACAGGTCTTTTATAACGAAGGCACCTGGTGACCCCGCCCCCTCTGACGCACGGGGACGTCATGTGGAATTCCCTATGGCTTTCCCCATGACGTCAGAGGGGGGCGGGGTCACCGGGTGCCTTCGTTATACAAGACCTGTCACCCCGAGCGAAGCCTCACAGAGCGGGAGCCTCCCATTGCGAGGAGCGGCCTGCGAGAAGAGACGACGATGCCGGACGAGAAGGACGACGCCGGACGAGAAGGACGAGAAGACCGGAGGAAGAAGAAGCGAATCGAAGGAAGAAGAAGATGGAAGAAGATGACGGAAGGAGAAGATGAAGAAAGAAGGAAGACCAGAAGAAAGAAGAAACAAGATTTTAATAACGGAATTGTCAAAGACCGTCTCCTGTCATTTTTACAATTTTTGACGCTTTTTTGGTGAAATGGTAGGGGTACTTTGGTACCCCCTTACCTTTTCACACTGGGGGGGGGCCGGGATTTGGGGGTCCCCTTGTTAAAGGGGGCTTCCAGATTCCGATAAGCCCCCCGCCCGCAGACCCCCACAACCACCGGCCAGGGTTGTGGGGATGAGGCCCTTGTCCTCATCAACATGGGGACAAGGTGCTTTGGGGGGGACCCCAAAGCACCCTCCCAATGTTGAGGGCATGTGGCCTGGTACGGTTCAGGAGGGAGGGGGGGCCGCTCTCGTCCCCCCCTCCTTTCCTGCGGCCTGCCAGGTTGCGTGCTCGGATAAGGGTCTGGTATGGATTTTATGGGGGACCCCACGCCATTTTTTTTGGCTAGGGTTCCCCTTAAAATCCATCCCAGACCTCAAGGGTCTGGTATGGATTTTGAGGGGGACCCTACGCCATTTTTTTTTTTTTTTGGCTGGGGGTCCCCCTTAATATCCATCCCAGA
Source organism: Lithobates sylvaticus (assembly GCA_028564925.1). Taxonomy (NCBI): domain Eukaryota; kingdom Metazoa; phylum Chordata; class Amphibia; order Anura; family Ranidae; genus Lithobates; species Lithobates sylvaticus. Next base: position 606,227,499 of record CM053027.1, on the reverse strand, counting down.
CCTGAAGGGCCTGGTTATTGAATTTGGGGGGACCCCTACACATTTTTTTATCAATGACTTCAATGAATGACAGTTCTCTGTATTACGGATCCAACAATTCATTTGCCGGCAATAGCTGCGACTCGATTTTAAATAGTTTTTTTTTCCTGCAAAAATGACACTGCAAGAAACAGTTCCCTATATTAGATATACTGAATCTCGAATCATTCGAAGCATTCGTTATAGCCGCTATTATCATTTCTTTCATATTAGTTGAAATTACATATTTGTTAGTTACAATACAACATTCGAATTGTTCTCTGTATTGCGGGAATCGGCAATTAGCCGCGAGTGATTTTAAATGTCTTTTTTTCCTGCAAAAATGACACATTGTACAGAGAGAGTTCTAAACACGGGAAACATGACCCCCTTCATAGACATACTATAGAGTATATAGTATATAGAAGGGGGCAGGTTTCCCGTGTTTAGAACTCTCTCTGTACAATGTGTCATTTTTGCAGGAAAAAAAGACATTTAAAATCACTCGCGGCTAATTGCCGATTCCCGCAATACAGAGAACAATTCGAATGTTGTATTGTAACTAACAAATATGTAATTTCAACTAATATGAAAGAAATTATAATAGCGGATATAACGAATGCTTCGAATGATTCGAGATTCAGTATATCTAATATAGAGAACTGTCTCTGTACAATGTGTCATTTTTGCAGGAAAAAAAAAAAACTATTTAAAATCACGAGTCGCAGCTATTTGCCGGCAAATGAATTGTTGGATCCGTAATACAGAGAACTGTCATTCATTGAAGTCATTGATAAAAAAATGTGTAGGGGTCCCCCCAAATTCAATAACCAGGCCCTTCAGGTCTGGGATGGATATTAAGGGGGACCCCCAGCCAAAAAAAAAAAAAAAATGGCGTAGGGTCCCCCTCAAAATCCATACCAGACCCTTGAGGTCTGGGATGGATTTTAAGGGGAACCCTAGCCCAAAAAAATGGCGTGGGGTCCCCCATAAAATCCATACCAGACCCTTATCCGAGCACGCAACCTGGCAGGCCGCAGGAAAGGAGGGGGGGACGAGAGCGGCCCCCCCTCCCGCCTGAACCGTACCAGGCCACATGCCCTCAACATTGGGAGGGTGCTTTGGGGTCCCCCCCAAAGCACCTTGTCCCCATGTTGATGAGGACAAGGGCCTCATCCCCACAACCCTGGCCGGTGGTTGTGGGGGTCTGCGGGCGGGGGGCTTATCGGAATCTGGAAGCCCCCTTTAACAAGGGGACCCCCAGATCCCGGCCCCCCCCCTGTGTGAAATGGTAAGGGGGTACAAAAGTACCCCTACCATTTCACCAAAAAAGTGTCAAAAATTGTAAAAATGACAGGAGACGGTCTTTGACAATTCCTTTATTAAAATCTTCTTTCTTCTTTCTTCTGGTCTTCCTTCTTCCTTTCTTCATCTTCTCCTTCCGGCATCTTCTTCCATCTTCTTCTTCCTTCGATTCGCTTCTTCTTCCTCCGGTCTTCTCGTCCTTCTCGTCCGGCGTCGTCCTTCTCGTCCGGCATCGTCGTCTCTTCTCGCAGGCCGCTCCTCGCAATGGGAGGCTCCCGCTCTGTGAGGCTTCGCTCCGGGTGACAGGTCTTGTATAACGAAGGCACCCGGTGACCCCGCCCCCCCTCTGACGTCATGGGGAAAGCCATAGGGAATTCCACATGACGTCCCCGTGCGTCAGAGGGGGCGGGTCACCAGGTGCCTTCGTTATAAAAGACCTGTCACCCGGAGCGGAGCCTCACAGAGCGGGAGCCTCCCATTGCGAGGAGCGGCCTGCGAGAAGAGACGACGATGCCGGACGAGAAGGACGACGCCGGACGAGAAGGACGAGAAGACCGGAGGAAGAAGAAGCGAATCGAAGGAAGAAGAAGATGGAAGAAGATGACGGAAGGAGAAGATGACGGAAGGAGAAGATGAAGAAAGGAAGACCAGAAGAAAGAAGAAAGAAGATTTTAATAAAGGAATTGTCAAAGACCGTCTCCTGTCATTTTTACCATTTTTGACACTTTTTTGGTGAAATGGTAGGGGTACTTTTGTACCCCCTTACCATTTCACACAGGGGGGGGGGCGGGATCTGGGGGTCCCCTTGTTAAAGGGGGCTTCCAGATTCCGATAAGCCCCCCGCCCGCAGACCCCCACAACCACCGGCCAGGGTTGTGGGGATGAGGCCCTTGTCCTCATCAACATGGGGACAAGGTGCTTTGGGGGGGACCCCAAAGCACCCTCCCAATGTTGAGGGCATGTGGCCTGGTACGGTTCAGGCGGGAGGGGGGGCCGCTCTCGTCCCCCCCTCCTTTCCTGCGGCCTGCCAGGTTGCGTGCTCGGATAAAGGGTCTGGTATGGATTTTGAGGGGGACCCCACGCCATTTTTTTTTTTTTTTTTGGCCGGGGTTCCCCTTAAAATCCATCCCAGACCTGAAGGGTCTGGTATGGATATTTGGGGGGGACCCCACGCCATTTTTTTTATTTTTTTTTGGCTGGGGTCCCCCTTAATATCCATACCAGACCTGAAGGGCCTGGTTATTGAATTTGGGGGGACCCCTACGCTTTTTTTTTTTCTGCAAAAATGACACTTTGTCATTCGAATTCATTCGTTATATCTGCTATAATAATTTCGTTCAAATTAGTTGAAATTCGATATTGGTAGTTGGATTTACTAACGATTCGTAACTATTCATAACGATTCGTACCGATTCGTAACTATTCATAACGATTCGTAACGATTCGTAACTTGAAATTGAAATTCGATATTTGTAGTTGGATTCGAATTGTTCTCTGTGTTATGAGAACCAACAATTCATTAGCCGCGTTAACGATTCGTAACGATTCGTAACGATTCGTAACTTTACTAACGATTCGTAAAAAAAAATTCGTATTCCGTACGGAATTCGTAAAAAAAAAAATTCGTACTACAGATTCGTAAATTCGTACGAATTTCGAAAAATTCGTACGAATTACGAATTCGTACGAAACGAATCGCACATGTCTAATATCTACAGGAGCCGGTCGGCAAGCGGTTAAAGTGGTTCTAAAGGCTGTTTTTTTACCTTCATGCATTGCGCATGTGCAAGCACAAATGCTGTTTTATTTTTCTGGCACGTGATTGGGTATTCTTTGGAAAGTGGAGCTTTTACATCATTTACTAAATTCTGGAGCAACTGCACTTGCAACTGCAGAGTTCAATTGCACTTTGCAAAGTGCACAGTCTATTTGGCTTTAGTAAATCAACCCCATAGTGTTTCCTGAACTGTGATTGGCCTAATCCCTTAATTACTCATTTATGTGCATACTGCTATTTACTGCAACCCCTGAAGATATATTGGGTTTGATTATCACTAACCAGTCTGATGTTTGCTTTTTGATACTGAACCTTAGTTGTGTGCAGAATATCTATATTCTTGTTACCAGTAGCAGTGTAGTATCCATTTGCTTATCCTGGTGTGTCAGTGGGGCGGAGAGTCCCAGAGACAAATGTACAGGAGGCTTCCGCAAGCGCTCCTTAAAGCGGTTCTACACTCGTTTTTTTTTTTTGGGGCTATATGCCAAGGCCATACCGTTCCATCTTCCATCTCGATAACTTATTCTTCATCTTCTTCTTGTCTGCTGGGGGTCCATCTTGCCTGTGGGCATGTGAAACCCCACAGGCACTTTAGATGGCCCAGCATGCACCGCCGTTACTCGCGCGTGCGCAGTAACGGCACATCTGCCGACATCTCACGAGATTTCGGAAAATGTGTCCATCTTGCCTGTGGGCATGTGAAACCCCTTCCTAACCAGACCAATTTTCAGCTTTCGGTGCTCTCACACTTTGAATGACATTACTCAGTCATGCAACACTGTACCCAAATGGATTTTGTGTCCTTTTTTTCCACACAAATAGAGCTTTTTTTTGGTGGTATTTAATCACCGCTGGGTTTTTTAATTTTTTGCGCTATAAATCAAAATATACTGAAAATTCTGTAAAAAAAATAAATAAAAATTCTTTGTTTCTATTAAAATTTATTGCAGAGTATTGGCGAGTATTGGCAGAGTATTGCAGCGTTGCACAGTGGTGGCAAAGTATTGCACAGTGGGGCCAGAGCGTTGCACAGTGGGGGCAGATCGTTGCACAGTGGGGGCAGAGCGTTGTACAGTGGGGGCATAGCGTTGCACAGTGGGGGCAGAGCGTTGCACAGTGGGGGCAGAGCGTTGCACAGTGGTGGCAGAGCGTTGTACAGTGGGGGCAGAGCGTTGCACAGTGGGGGCAGAGCGTTGCACAGTGGTGGCAGAGCGTTGTACAGTGGGGGCAGAGCGTTGCACAGTGGGGGCAGAGCGTTGCACAGTGGGGGCAGAGCATTGCACAGTGGGGGCAGAGCGTTGCACAGTGGTGGCAGAGCATTGCACAGTGGGGGGCAGAGCGTTGCACAGTGGTGGCAGAGTGTTGCTGTCACTGACCAGCGCTGTGGGCACTATACATCCAGCCCACAGCGCTGGTCCCATCTCCCCCCCTTTCCGCTTCTCCCCTCTCACTGTACAGAGAGGGGAGGGAGGAATCGGCGTCATTACATGACGCCGGTTTGTGTACATATGATCGCTCCGTCATTTGACGGAGCGATCACGTGGTAAACGGCCGCTATCAGTTTACCGCGATCCTTGATGCGCCGGGTCCTCAGGACCCGGCGGTCACGGATGTTTCCGAGTGCGCGCCCCAGGGGGCGTGCGGGAGCAAGTTTCTGGGAGGACGTCCGCCCAGGATAAGCCGACCACGATGTAGCCGTCTTTCGGCTATGGCCCGGTCGGCATGTGGTTAAAAGACAGTCTTTCTCTGAGTCTGGAGTCAATGAGGATGGCAAACGTGATCAACTTCTCCAGCTCAGTGGGTATATCTTGGGCTGCTATCTCATCCTTGATGGTATCCGAGAGGCCACGAGAAAAAGTAGCCACGAGGGCCATGCAAACTCTGCTGCCAGAGTACGGAATTCAATGGCGTAGTCGGCAACAGTTCTCGTACTCTGTTCGATGGACATGAGGCACTTGGCAGCAGAAGTGGAGCGCACGGGAATGTCAAATACCCTTTTAAACAAAACCACAAACTCTGGGTAGCTCAAGACAACAGGTTTTTGCATCTCCCATAGAGGCCAAGGCTCTCTCAGAAAGCAAAGATATCACAAAACCTACTTTGCTTCTGTCCGTGGGAAACACCTGGGGGCAGCATCTCAAAGTATATCTCAACCTGGTTGTGAAACACTCTGCATTGGCTTGGATAGCCCCCAAATCGCTGGGGAAGTGGAGCGGAAACAGACATACCATATATACTCGAGTATAAGCCGGGTTTTTCAGCACATTTTTTTTTGTGCTGAAAATGCCCCCCTCGGCTTGTACTTGAGTCAAGCACTTTTCTGCAGCAGAGAATGACATTTTCCGACCCAACTTTGGGGCCCCGTATCTCGGGGGCCACTTGGTGCTAAGAACCCCAAATTTGGTGTGCAAACCCAGTGGAACCAGCACTACAACCTATCCAAAGATGGGGTTCCTAGATACGGGGCCCCAAAGTCGGTTCGGAAAATGTCATTCTCTGCTGAAGAAAAGTGCTCGACATTTTCCGAACCGACTTTGGGGCCCCATATCTCGGGGCCACTTGGTTATAGGAACCCCATCTTTGAATATGTTGTAGTGCTAGTTTCACTGGGTTTGCACACCAAATCCTAGCACTAAGTGGCCCCAAGATACGAAGCTGCAAATTCGGTCAACTGTGTCCATCTGCAGCAATGTAATTTCAGAACCCTTTGGGTCCAGAGACCCCATTTGGGTCCAGAGACCCCAATTTTGGCTGCAGATAGGGGGCATCTAGGAACCCTTAACTACCAAGTTTGAAGTTTGGGGGACCTATGGCTGCAAATGGGCACAATGAGGCATGCAAATGGGCACAGTGAGGCTGCAAATGGGCACAGTGAGGCTGCAAATGGGCATTGTTGACCCTCTTTTCCACTTACAGTAGCTGCGCATTTCTCACCCTGGGCTTATACTCGAGTCAATACGTTTTCCCAGTCTTTTGTGGTAAAATTAGGTGCCTCGGCTTATATTTGGGTTGGCTTATACTCAAGTATATACGGTACCTCTTATGGAACTAATACTCAAGCATGCCTGCACAGAGACTGGAGCAGCAGCAGGGTTGGCCCGCAACATAGGTTGTACCCCCTCGTGGCCGGGTTTACCCTTTTTCGGTCTTGGGGGATAAGGCCATGGAGGCAAACTACCGGCTTTGTCAAAGAAATCGCTTGTCCTCAGAGTCGAGGCAGAAGAACAGAGAACCCAATCCACCAAGCGGCTCCTGCGGGGTGTTGCTACATATTGTTTAAAGGGCCACCTTTGGGGAACAATGCTGGGGAAGAGTGCCAGCTGTGCACCACCATCCACAGTTCCCCTAGCAAAGCCAGAAGATTACAATATCAAACCTTCACTGAGCTTTGGAGATTAGTAATTAGACATGTGCACAACAAAAAAAATTTGTTTATTTTCGTTTCGTTTTTTTTCGTTTCGAAAAAAATTTGTTTATTTTCGTGTGTTTTTTTTCGTTTCCGTTGATTCGTAACGATTCGTACATTCGTAAGTCGTCGGTGTTCGTATTCGTAACAATTCGTACATTCGTAAGTCGTCGGTGTTCGTATTCGTAACGATTCGTACATTCGTAAGTCGTCGGTGTTCGTATTCGTAACGATTCGTACATTCGTAAGTCGTCGGTGTTCGTATTCGTAACGATTCGTACATTCGTAAGTCGTCGGTGTTCGTATTCGTAACGATTCGTACATTCGTAAGAGTTATTTTTCGTTGATTCGTTTTTTCGGTAGTTTAATTTTCGTTCATTCGTTTATTCGAAATTCGGACGCATTCGTATTTATTCGTACATTCGTAACATTCGTAGATTCGTAATCGGAGCATAATTCATAATTTTATGTACTGTGTATGCTATTATTAAATTTTTAAAAAAAAGTTACGAATCGAAAAAAAAAAGTTACGAATCGAAAAAAAAAAAAGTTACGAATGTACGAATTTTTTCGTTCAATCTATTCGAAGCACGTTAAGCAGCACCATTGTAAGGGACACGGAAAATGACCAATTCAACAAAAAAAAAAAAGTTACGAATCGAAAAAAAAAAAGTTACGAATCGAAAAAAAAAAGTTACGAATGTATGAATTTTTTCGTTCAATCTATTCGAAGCACGTTAAGCAGCACCATTGTAAGGGACACGGAAAATTACCAATTCAACAAAAAAAAAGTTACGAATGTACGAATTTTTTCGTTCATTTTCATTGTTCCTTTTTTCGTTTTTCGGATTTTCTTCATTCGTACATTCGTTGTTTCTGATTTGTTTTTTTTGGATTTTCGTTGTTTTTCGGATTCGTTCGATTCGAACGATTCGTTAATCGGATTCGTACGATTCGTTATTCGGATTCGTACGAAAAAAACGACAAAAAAAGAAAAACTAAAAAAACTAACGAATTGCACATGTCTATTAGTAATCCTTTTCTATTTAACACCCCCAGACTCCCCTGTGCCCGTCCCAAAGTTCTAGGCCAGACCTGTGTTGAAATTTGCCTTCACTGATACCAACAAGAAATTCTGACCATAAATCTTCACTTCACTGAAACTTCACTGAAGTTTTACATTCTGGTTCATCAAAGGAATTCTCAGGAGCGATATAATTACATTCCTGTTAAGACAGCTAGTTTCCTTCACCTGGATCTCTCTGCATTTCCCTCTGTCCTTTGATCTTCTAATCCACTGTATTTGAATAAACCATAATCCAACATTACCAACTAGGTATTAAATGAATCGAGCATCTATAAGGAGCTGTGTCCTACTACAAGGCAGAAATTAAATCGTTTTTTCCTCTTTCATTTTTTTATATATGTCAAGCTTTGGATGGCTACAGCACACCTTACATCATTGCTTGCGTAATCAATTTGCTCGGAGATGGCCTCTAAAGGTTTTCATGTTAACAAACGATATGTTTCGGGAGGGGGGCAGTTATTCTGGCATTCTCATTTCTTTTTCATTTTTATTTTATGTTGATAGGACCCAGCCCCGGACCAATTGGCAGCCAAAGGACCAGGCCCCTTTTTGCGATTCGGCACTGCGTCGCTTTAACTGACAATTGCGCAGTCGTGCGACGTGGCTCCCAAACAAAATTGGCGTCCTTTTTTTCCCACAAATAGAGCTTTCTTTTGGTGGTATTTGATCGCCCCTGCGTTTTTTTATTTTTTGCGCTATAAACAAAAATAGAGCAACAATTTTGAAAACAATGCAATATTTTTTGCTTTTTGCTATAATAAATATCCCCCCAAAAATATATAAAACATTTTTTTTTCCTCAGTTTAGGCCGATACGTATTCTTCTACATATTTTTGGTAAAAAAAAAATCGCAATTAGCGATTATTGATTGGTTTGCGCAAAAGTTATAGCGTTTACAAAATAGGGGATAGTTTTATAGCATTTTTATTAATATTTTTTTTTTACTAGTAATGGCGGCGATCAGCGATTTTTATTGTGACTGCGACATTGTGGCGGACACATCAGACATTTTTGACACATTTTTGGGACCATTGTCATTTATACAGCAATCAATGCTATTTAAATGCATTGATTCCTGTATAAATGACACTGGCAGTGAAAGAGTTAACCACTAGGGGGAGGGGAGGGGTTATGGGCTGTGACGTGTGTGTGTTTTTTTACATTAGGGGGTGGGGCTGACGTCTGACGTCATTGATCGGCTTTCCCGATGACCGGGAACAGCCGATTAATGACAGGCAGAGTAGGAAGCGCGGGGAGAGATTTGTTTACACATACCTCTCCCCGTTCTTCAGCTCTGTGACCCGATCGCGGGACACCAGCGGCGATCGGGTCCGCTGGTCCCGCCGCCGGGGTCACGGAGCTCCCGACCGGGTCGCGATGCGCGCCGCTGGCGGCGCGCGCGCAACCCACGGGCAGGCAATTAAAGGGCCACATATATACGTGATTTTGCCTGCCCGTGCCATTCTGCCGCAGTATATCTGCGTCAGGCGGTCGGGAAGCGGTTAAGTTTGAGGTGTTAAAAAGTGCAGCATACAGTGTCAGGCCTTTTACTGTGCTGTATCCACTGCAGTATCTTAATTCTTGTAGTAAAGAGAGACTCCCACAGTTGGCTTCTAGAACGAGAAGCCTGGGGGATTCATGAATTAGACATGAGAATGCAAAATGGGATGAATTCAGAGATGGGACAAAAGTCTATTTTTAAAATAACATAACTTTATAACTTTTCATTCGTAATTTTTTTTTGTCATTGTACCCCCCCAAGTTAATTTACTTTGTATCCTTCTTTGTTTCAAAGAGATACCTTATATACTCGAGTATAAGCCAACCCGAATATAAGCCGAGGCACCTAATTTTACCACAAACAACTGGGAAAACTTATTGACTCGAGTATAAGCCTCGGGTGAGAAATGCGCAGCTACTGTAAGTGGAAAAGAGGGTCAACAATGCCATTTGCAGCCTCACTGTGCCCATTTGCATGCCTCCCTGTGCCCATTTGCAGCCATAGGTCCCCCAAACTTCAAACTTGGTAGTTAAGGGTTCATAAATGCCCCCTATCTGCAGCCAAAATCTGGGGTCTCTGGACCCAAATGGTCCTGAAATTACATTGCTGCAGATGGACACAGTTGACTGACTTTGGGGCCCTATATCTCGGGTCAATCGGTGCTAGGAACCCCATCTTTGGATATGTTGTAGTGCTAGTTTCACTAGGATTGAATACCAGGTTCCTAGCACTAAGTGTCCCCGAGATATGGGGCCCCAAAGTCGGGTCAGAATTTATTTTTTTGCTTCAAAAAAGTGCTTGATTGGAGTATAAGCCGAGGGGGGCACTTTCAGCACAAAAAAAAATGTGCTGAAAAACTCGGCTTATACTTGAGTATATACGGTATGTTATTGTTTTCTAATTGTGTTTTTAACTCACACCTGTGATTGACTCCACCCATTGTGCTTAGTGGTTTTATATCGAAGCAACAGTTTGATGTGTAGTTTGCTATGACGAAGGCCCTCTTTTGGGGGGTTGAAACGCGTTAGCACTGTTGTATTCCATGGAGTTCTGAAAGTCCGGCACGATCCGCTGGACCTTCAGAGTGCATGCGCCGCTGACTTCAGCGGCTGCATGCAGGGTGAATATCTCCTAAACCGTGCAGGTTTAGGAGATATTTATTTTACCTACAGGTAAGTCTTATTATAGGCTTACCTGTAGGTAAAAATGACCAAGCGGTGTATACAACTGCTTTAACTACATTAAGGGAATGCAGATGATACAGCAGTGTAAAATTGGCAAACAGAAAGACATTTTTAAGAAGGGAGAATCCGCTGAAGCATACTAGAGACAAGCAGGTGTTTTATCTATAAAATGTAGGAATCCAAATAATCCGCCCTTATTTAAAGCGGGGTGACACTGTCTGTAATGTTTTTGTTTTTTTTGTACAATGAGAACAATTATGAAATGTAAATTTATCACTCACGTGTTCCGTTTTGTAAGCGAACTGCTGCCGGTTTTCGTCACCTAAAAACACTTATAAAAAATCTTGCTGCTGGGTGCCATCTTGCCTTTGGGCATGTGAAACCACACAGGCACTTCAGATGGCCCAGCATGCACCGCCGTTATTGCGCCGATCTCACATGTGCACAGTAACGGCAAAGTGTAGCTCACGTTCGCCGAACTCTCGTGAGATTTTGGCCACATCCGCCAAAATCTCGTGAGATTTCGGCAGGAGCCCCATAAATCTTGCGAGATTTCGGCACGAGCCCCGTAAATCTCGCGAGATTTCGGCGGATGTCCGCACTGACTCCTAGGATCAATGACACCAGATGCGGCATGACGAGGATTGACGCACAGACCCGCCCACCGCCGAAGAGACAGAGCAGCAATTACAAGGTAAGTGAAAAAAAAAAAACACTTCATTTAGTACTCTTTGCCTGATTTGTAAAGCAAAGAGATTTACTAAATGAAGTGTGTGCAGAACCGCTTTAAATGCCTACCACTGTGCCCAGGTATACCTATCTGCCTATACTATAGCTGCCACTTAAATAGAAAATTATGAACGAATTTAAACTTAAATCTTATGGGCAAAGACCCAGAATAAATAATGGCGCTAAATGTGAATTAAATATCTAAACAAACGATATAAACGTGCATAAATATAATAATACAATTATATGTAATAATATGTGATAAACATTCACCACTTAGTGCCAAGTGACTGAAAAATGATTTCCACAAAAAAGGTGTTTTATCTACAAGAATAAGGATACTAGCGATGATACGGCAGTATAAAATTGGCCAGCAGCAGGACAATTTTAATGACCAAAATTTACCAAAGACCAAGGACTGGGGTTTTATTTCATGAAATAAAGGAATACAGATGAAATAGCTGTCCATCAGCAAAATGCTTTTAATCAGGGATAATAGGCCTAACCAGTGTGTGCTTAACTTTTATTTTAGCTATGAGGATAGAGGGGTGCACTGAATGTCAGGTATTTAGTTTGAGTTGGATTAGGTAAACACTATTCTTGCACTTATTTTTTTTTTTTCTTTTAAACAAAGAACTAATGCTAGACAAAGAATGAAGAGAAAGAGCTAAAGAGTCTCTGGGGACTCTCACGTAAATCTCTTCTGATGAAAATTTAATTTCCCTGTTTTCATAAAATGAACAGATCAGTAATTCCGGAAACGATGTTCCAGTTTCGCCTGTCCACCTGTTATATTCATATGTCTAAAAGAAATGTATTTTTAATCTGATTCAACCCCTTTGAAGCTCATATGAAGTTATAGATACGTCTTGCCTCGGTACTCTGTATACCAACAGAAATAAATAATTCACACAACATGTCAAGCAGCAAAGATTAAAGGCCATGTGCCAATCCAAATACTGCCCAAATTTCTTTCATCTCACATCAAAGCTGGCAAGGTTAGTGTGCAGGTTGACTCCTGGATAACAAAGAATTGACATGCCTAGAAGCAACTGATAAATGTTCTAATAAAAGAAAAAGAACAAACACAGTGGAGATCCATTTCATAAGTTTGAAGAGAAAGTCTTTCTATGATAAATTCCAGTTGAAGTATAACCGAAAATGATTCCTGCCCATTTGCTTAGTAAATATAAGTCAGCTGTAATGATGTGGGCCCCATCTGTGGCTGCTGCAGCGTTTGTTACATATCTTCTAGGGCTTACAGTATTCCCACATGGCGCTGTGACTGGTGTTTTTGCGCACTGGATAAATGTCAATCACACTAGATCGCATAGAAAAATATATATTTTTTTTTATGTGTCCAGGTCACGCTGCAATGCAGCCAGGATGTGTTGTGCAGTGAACTACAGCAAAGTGCGGATGTTGCATTTTACTGCAGCCCACAGGGAAGTCCCACATGTCACTGCACAGCAACGGTACTATGTGGAGACATAAATGAATTGTCACTTTGTGACACTTCAAATAAGGCTTTTTTAGAAAAAAGGTGACAGTCCATCCTCGGGCCTCCAGGACTCTGATAGGATTACTATTATTGTATGCAAGGAAAATGATTCTTCTCCAATGGAAATCTCCATCTGCCCCAACTTTAACCATGTGGAAAAAATTAGATAACACTAATTTACCACTGTACAAGGCCACCTATTTAGCAAGAGGATGCCCTAAAAAATTCTGCAAGGTTTAGGACATTTGGGTAGAGGACCTGTCTACTGACCCTGAACCTCCGAACTAGTAGACTACCAAACAAAAAAACAGGTAAACATGTGTATAGGTGAACCCACATCTAATCCGCATGTCTAAGACCCCGTACACAGGGTCGGACATTCCGACCACAAAATCCGTCAGATTTTTTCCGACGAACGTTGTCCGAAACTTGTGTTGCACACACACGGTCGGACAAAGTTGTCGAAAAATCTGATCGTTCCCAACGAGGTGACGTATAAAACATATGACGGGACTACGTAGAGGCCAGTAGCCAATAGCTTTCGTCTCCAAATTTCTCCTGAGCATGCGTGGCACTTTGTGCGTCTGAATTCTCTACACACGATCGGAAAAAGTCTGATCGGATTTTGTTGTCGGAAAATTTGAGATTCTGCTCTCAAATTTTTTCCGCTAGAGCCCACACACGATCGGATTTTCTGTCAACATAATCCTATCTGACTTTTTCCATCAGAATATCCGACCGGGTGTAAGGGGCATAAGAGTTGTGACTTCCATCTTTGTCAACATCGAGGGACTGCAGGACAGGTAAGTGTCCATTTATTAAAAGCCAGTAGCTGCAGTATGTGTAGCTACTCTCTTTTAATTTTTTTTTTTCCCAGAACACCACTTTAAGGTGGAACCTGTCATTGAAGGCTTATGGTGTCTGTCGAATGTTCTAAGAAGATTCAACGGAGCAGCTAAACTGTATGATGCCCCAATCGTACATTTCTAATGTTCCGCCTACAAGCTATAGTAGAATTCTAATGTATGACACTAGTAATAATTATATTTATTAAATATTATTACTAGTCAACCAACATTGGTATTCTTCTATAGCCTATGGGCAAAGTATTTGACCATAAATGTCCGCTCGCAATGACTGCTACGTCGAATCTTCATGTCGAATATTTTCTGGAAAAGTTCTGGAGGCAAGTATGGGAGGAGGTCACGAGGTAGCTAGAGAGCAGGAGGTCTTGGAGGAACAAAGAGGACGATTAGGTTGGTATTTTGAGACACACAAAACTTCTCTGGACTTTCGACCGTCAAGAATGCGATGACGTACAACACTACGACGAGCTGAGAAAATTAAGTTCAATGCTTCTGAGCATGCGTCAAATTGTTTCCGAGCATGCGTGATTTTTTGCGCGTCCGAATTGCATACAGACAAACGCATTTTCAGATAGGGACTTTTTCCGACCAGAAAATAGAGAACCTGCCCTCAATATTTTGCTGGCTGGAATTATGCCAGCAAAAGTCCGATGGAGCATACACACGGTCGCAATTTCCGACCAAAAGCTCTCATCGGACTTTTGCTGGCGGAATTTCCGCTCGTGTGTATGGGGCATAAGTATTTTGAATTTCATTTGTTGGGTGAGTGGCAGCTAATGGAGGGATTGGCAGAGAGGGATAGCAGACGCTAAGCGGTTTGTAAGTTGGATGAGTCTGGGAGCAGCATTCATGATGGACTGAAGAGGAGATAGTCGAGGAGGGAGTTGCAGTAGTCGAGGCAAGAGATAACCAGGGAATGAACTAGGAGCTTTGTGGTTTCGTTGGTTAGGTAGGGACGTATTTTGGAGATGCTGCAGAGATTGAGGCCGCAAACTTTGGAAAGTGGATGTGGGGCCGAAAGGAGAGTTCAGACTCCAGGATAACACCTAGCATCTTGGCATTTGGGGAAGGGTTGATGGTTGTGCCATTGATCTGCGACAGAGAAGTCAGGGGAAGAGGCAAATGGGGGTGGAAATATTAAGAGCTTGGTTTTGGACAAGTTGAGTTTAACCAGCTATGATTAAGCACTGTATGATAGTGTGAAACGCGTCAGTCCTTCTGTCCGTTCTGCTGTGACATGTATTTTTGATCACATTCTTTACGAATGAAGGCAAATTTTTGGAGTGCGGCTGTCCAGAAACCTTTCTTATCTAAGTTCAGTTTAACCACTTCAATACCAGGCACTTTCCCCCCTTCCTGCCCATGATAATTTTTAGCTTTTCAGCGCTGTCGCACTTTGAATGACAATTGCACGGCCATACAACACTGTACCCAAACTAAATGTTTATCATTTTCTTCCCACAAATAGAGCTTTCTTTTAGTGGTATCTGATCACCTCTGAAAGCCATGGGAGGCTGACGCAGGGAGGAGGTGTAGATTGAAAATAGGAGAGGTCCAGGAACAGAACCTTGGGGAACCCCAACGGAGAAAGGAAGGGGAGAGGAGGAAGTAGAATTGTAAGTGACACTAAAGGATGGAAGCCACTCAAGAGCACAGTCATGGAGACCAAAGGAGTAATGTTTTTTTAACCACCTGCTTACTGGGCACTTAAACCCCCCTCCTGCCCAGACCAATTTTCAGCTTTCGGCGCTGTTGCACTTTGAATGACAATTGCGCGGTCATACAACACTGTACCTGTGACGGACCCCATACTCAAGATGTCCGCCGTAAATGCTTCCTCTGTCCGGTACCACACAATCCAAGACCCTTTAGCCCACCCAGTCAACAGACAACACCAGTGTAGGGTACATCAGGAATGATCTTTATTTGACATGTCACACAATTTTATACAGCCAGATGACTCACACCTAACTTAATTAGCATGAGCTAATTATCTTAATCATTGACCCAGACTAGTTGACTGAGAGAAGACTTTTCAGGGTAGGACTTTAAGGCTCCTAGCTCGTTTGAATGACTATTCAACAGACATTACCATAAACATTAACACAGGGCTGATTAGCACAACAACATTGTGTGGAATACTCCTTACAAGCCAGACCAGCCTCATCTACATTACACAAGGCAACAGACAGGCTGGCTGGGGTAGCATCTGACAGTGTGTATTCCATAATGCCTGGGACAAGACCCATTATATATACATATATATCCAGTCTATGTGTCTTGGGGGGGCCAGCATGGACCTAAATCCAAGTAAAACCAGCTGAACGGTCCCCAGGCATACAGCTCACAAAGAGCACCGTTCCCCCAAATGCCAGGGCCCGTAATCACAAGGCAATAGGCTCGCATTCAGTCCCCTCCAACAGCCTCCGTCCCGGCTGGGTCTGTCACAGTACCCAAATTAAAATTTTTATCATTTTTTTCCCACAAATAGAGCTTCCTTTTGGTGGTACTTAATCACATCTGGGGTTTTTATTTTTTGCTAAACAAACAAAAAAAGATGGAAAAATCATGTTTAATAGTTTGTTATATAATTTTGCAAACAGGTAATTTTTCTGCTTCATTGATATGCGCTGATGAGGCGGCACTGGTGGGCACTGATAGGCTGCACTGGTGGGCACAGATAAGGTGGCACTGGTGGGGACAGATAAGTCGGTACTGATGGGCACAGCAAAGATGGCACTGATGGGCACGGATGGGTGGCACCGATGGGCACTGATAGATGGCACTGATGGGCACTGATAGATGGCACTGATAGGTGGCACTGATGGGCACTGGTAGGGGACACTGATGAGCACTGGTAGGTGACACTGATGAGCACTGGTAGGTGACACTGATGTGTAGCACTGTAAAGGCACATTGTGGGCAAAAAAAGAAAAAAGAAGAAAAAGAAATGGTTTGATGTCCTGGATACAATAGACGTCGTCCCGGCATCTTAGATCCGCGCTGTAGCCCTCATTCGGCTATAGCGCTGATCTCAGGTGGTTAAGGGGGTGGTCAACCGTATCAAAGGCAGCCAAAAGGTCCAGAATAATGTCCATTAAATCTCTCAATACAGCTAGACAACTATAAGGTTGTGGGCACTGCCAGCGCTCACATACTGGGGAGTTTTTTTTTCAGGACGAATTCCAAACAACATTTTTTTTCAGGAAAATGCTTACTCAAAATTATATTTTTTTTCCATTTTCCATTTTGAGTTCAGATCCACTTTAAGGAAACCTGTTTTAATTTTTTTTTTTTCTAGCAAGCTTACGGAAGCAGAGAGGACAAATTAATTGAAGCCTCTCCTTGCTTCCACGACTCATGGAGATAAGCTCATGACAGAGCAGTGAGTTATAATTTCATTTGCCCCAGTGCCCAGCAGCAGGTCTAATAGAGCTCTTTCACTTACAATCGATTACAATGTGAGCCCAACATAAAAGCCCGTAGCTAAGCGCGGTTTAATGTATCCCACTCTCGCCTTTGTTTTGTAGAACTTTCCACATTTTTAAACTGTCAGTAATCTTTTTATTTTTAGAATGGCATACATAATTGGCACTTAATAATAAAAAGAAGAAAAAGAAATGGTTTGATGTCCTGGATACAGTAAGGTATCTATAGCAACACGGTAATGTATGTGCCACTTTGAGTTGCAAGCTAAGGATCGCAGAGGCAAAGTTTGCCACCTGGTTTAGGCTGCTGAAAATACATCACCCATTGGATGAGGAAGGAGCTGCCAGGGTTTGTTATGGACGGCCTAATATTATAGAGCCAGTTATTCCAAACTGCATACAGCCGTTTCGGGCTTTTTTGGCCATCATCAGTGCAGTGTATGGAAATTGATTTATGCCCCGTACACACGGTCGGATTTTCCGACGGAAAATGTCTTATCGGACCATGTTGTCGGAAATTCCGACCGTGTGGGCTCCATTGGACTTTTTCCTTCTGAATTTCTGACGGAAAAAGTTTGAGATCCTGCTCTCAAATTTTCCGACAACAATGTCCTATTGGACTTTTTCCGATCGTGTGTAGCGAATTCCGACGGACAAAGTGCCACGCATGCTCAGATCACATTACAAGACCAAAGCTATTGGCTACTAGCCTCTACGTAGTCCCGTCGTACGCAACGAACGTCACCACGTTCAGAATGATCGGATTTTCCGACAACTTTGTCCGACCGTGTGTATGCAACACCAGTGTCGGACAAAAATCCGTCGGAAAAAATCAGACGGATTTTATGGTCGGAATTTCGAGGGCATTAGACTTAAAGTTGGTCAAACCAAGCTGATCAGACAGGGTGGATTATTATTGATCGCTTTGCATCGCTTGGCAGCACTGAGATACTTTGTTCATGAATATGATCATATTTTGATCAATCAGACCATGAGATTATATGGATGCAATTGATAGTTAATGGTTGTCATATTTTGACCAATGATCAAAATCCATATCCCTGTTTGCGGGATATCGATCTAATGTAAAATTGGAGCAAATCCTTTTGCACTAACAGCTAGAGTGCCCTCCCTTCTATTCATGGTTAATCCTCATAATGCTGGGTAGACCGTCTTCTAACATCCATGCAAATGAGACGTCATCGCACCCTCCCATTACGTCACATGGACTTCACCAGGGGCTATTATCTATGACAAGTCTGAAGGTGACGTTGACATTTGTAAGTGCATTTTATTTTTTGCTCTTTAATCACTTAAGCCCCGGACCAATTTGCAGCCAAAGGACCAGGCCCCGTTTTGCGATTCGGCACTGCGTTGCTTCAACTGACAATTGCGCGGTCGTGTGACGTGGCTCCCAAACAAAATTGGCGTCCTTTTTTTCCTACAAATAGAGCTTTCTTTTGGTGGTATTTGATCACCTCTGCGGTTTTTATTTTTTGCGCTATAAACAATAAAAGAGCGACAATTTTGAAAAAAATTAATTATTTTTTACTTTTTGCTATAATAAATATCCCCAAAAAATATCTAAAAAAACATTTTTTTTCCTCAGTTTAGGCCGATACGTATTCTTCTATATGATGCCCCGGCGGACATCATATGACACCCTTCCGCCACGAGAGCTGCGCCGCCTCGCCGTCAATTGGCGGTCAGCAACCAGTTAAAGCCACTCTACAACATGTGAAATTTGAACGTGACTGAACTGAACAAAAAAAATAAACCGCCTGTGTGAAACCAGCATTACACCGCACCGCTGTTCTGGTGATTGTGCAGGAACTATTCACATTGTACAATCCTGTATAACCTGCAAACCTTTTTCCATCTATTTCAGTAAAAGCAACTTCCGTTCTCTGACTTTCACTCTCTACACTTTACATGAAGGAGTCAGACGGATACAATTCTCAGTCAGTGACAAACGATTTCACTTACTATACAAAATGAAATGTTCACCGTTTGTCTCTCCTGGTGACATGCACTTGCCTAACCAATTAATATTATATCGGGATCTTGTTCTCGTTTTAATTACATAGCTGACTAACCTTCCCAGGAGACTCCCCAATCACTCCTGCAAATTAAACTGGAATATTAGGCCTAGCAGGTTTAGGGGATTTATAGGATACTCTGGATAAACCTGCAGCACCGGGAACCTTAAAATCACACTGAATCCCTTATTATCCCCTTGTCTACCAAGGTATGTTTGTAAACATCCTGGTATTCAATGGGTCAAAGTAGTTGTAAACCCTTAAGCCTCGTACACACGATCGGATTTTCCGACAGGAAATGTGTGATGACAGGCTGTTGGCGGAAAATCCGACCGCTTGTACGCTCCATCGGACAATTGTTGTCGGACTTTCCACCAACAAATGTTGGATGGCAGGTTTTCAGATTTTCCGCCCACAAATGTCTGTTGTCGGATTTTCCGAGCGTGTGTACACAAGTCTGTCGGACAAAAGTCCAAAGTACAAACATGCATGCATGCTCGGAAGCAAGGACGAGCCGGAATCGGTCGGTCTTGTAAACTAGCGTTCGTAATGGAGAATTAACATTCGTGACGTGACAAATTATGAAATCTCGAAATGCAGCGCACAATTCTCTTCTTCTTTAATGGGATAATAATGAAGCTGCTTTGCTGGTGATACTGATGGAGTTATTGCAAATTCATTTTCAAAGGCTTTTTTTTTCTAGTGATATCAAGAATAATATTATTATGCTTTTTTTTGGGCAAGTTACCACAACACCATTATCCTGTAGTTTTTAAGATCAGAGATACAACTATGTTGGTGTCTCTTGTTAATTTTACATTGTGTTTTTTAAAATGTAACTGCCGACTCCCAAACTGTCATTTGAAGTACAACACACAGCCAAGTATTATTCTACACAATTTTCTTTACTGTGTATAAAAAAAAAATTAGACATGTTATCTGCCAATAGAACTTAACCAACCGACGTTTGCGTTCGCTTCTGCATGTAAGCACAAGGGGACAGGGGTGCTTTTTTTTTTTTATGTATTGTTTATTTTTATTTTATTTATTTTTTTACACTTTAGCTTTATTTTTATCACTTTTATTCCTATTGCAAGGAATGTAAATATTCCTTGCAATAGGAATAGGGCATGACAGGTGGTCTTTATGGAAAGATGTGGGGTCATCTCTCCTCTATGCTGGAAAGCCTGAGATGAAAAAAAAAAAAAGATCTCAGGTTTGCCAGCGAAAAAAAACAAAAAACGGCAGTATTTACATCTGTCGGTGTCAGAAGTGACGACATGATGTCACTTCTGGCCTCCGGGGGTCATAGAGATGGCTGGGGATCATCTTGACCACGGTCAGCTCTATGGTAAACTGCCTCAGAGGCGGTGTCATTCTCCGGATCTCCAATCACACAGGAGAGACCGGAGAAGCACCGGAGGATGGCGGGGAGGTCCCCTTCCGCCGCCTGTAAAAGCAATCAAACCACTAAATAGCCACTAAGATTGCTTTTACTTTTGAGAGAATCGCTGGCTGAAATGATCTGAATGATGCCTGCAGCTGCAGGCATATTTCAGATATCACCACTTAAAGCCCAGGAAGTCATTTGCCAGCCAATGGTAGGCAAGTGGTTAAAGTGGTAGTAAACTCTCGCTTTTTTATTTTTACCTACAGGTAAGCTTATAATAAATCTTACATGTAGGAAAAATGAATATCTCCTAAACATGCACCATTTAGGAGATATTCTGGCTAGCAGCAGCCGGTGACGTCACCTGCGCATGTGCTCTGAAGGAACGGCATACCCATGCCGTTTCTTCAGAGCTGTGAGCCGCACCTGAGACTCACACACACGTGGACGGAAGTGACGTCATTGTGGTTCAGCCAATCAAGCACCATGAACCTGGGAAGAAGACCAGATTAAGATGGAAACCTCTGCAACGGTGACAGCGTGCTGCTGGAAGGCTTCGTTTTAATGGAAGTCGTTCATAATGTGCCAGTATGCGGTGCATATTAGCACACCATGATATTGCTTTGCGGGGAGAAACTTGGTTTTTTTTTCTGTTTTTTTATAAAGAGTCTACTACGGCTTTAGGGGAAAAGAGCTGTCCAAACCTGCCTGGCCCTGTGTGAAAAAGTAATTGCCCACTAAACCTAATAACTGGTTGTTCCACCCTTGGCAGCAACAACTGCAATCAAGCATTTGCGATAACTGGCAACGAGTCTTTCACATCCCTGTGGAGCAATTTTGGCCCACTCTTCTTTGCAGAATTGTTTTAATTCAGCCACATTGGACTGTTTTCGAGCATGAACGGCCTGTTTGAGGTCATGCCACAGCATCTTAATCGGATGTAAGTCCATACTTTAACTAGGATATTCTAATTTTGTTTGTTTTTTGAGCCATTCTGAGGTGGACCTGCTGGTGTGTTTCAGATCATTGTCCTGCTGCATAAACCAAGTGTGCTTAAAGCGGTGTTCCGGCCGAAATTATACTTTTAAAATAAAAATACCCCTATAATACACAAGCTTAATGTATTCTAGTAAAGTTAGTCTGTAAACTAAGGTCTGTTTAGTTAGTTTATAGCAGTAGTTTGTTGTTTTATAAACTTACAGCAGGCCGTGGCCATCTTAAGTGTGGGCATCTGAAGCCAGACTGTATCTTATCCTTGCAGATCTCGTACATGCTCAGTGCAGCATAAGCAGTGTAATAGGATTCAGGTCAGGTTTCCATAGCAACGGCAGTGTCAGAGGAAGTTGCCGCCCCTTCCCAGGAGGCATTGCAATCAGGAAATGATGCGATGGGCCACGGCCAGGGAGAAGGAAGTGAAAAATGAATACAGCAGATATACAGTCGGTGCTGAGAAAAAAAAATAAAAAAAATATCCAATTCGTTTACAGTGCACAGTTTAGTGAGGGATGCTGAAGAGTTGTAAAAGTGGGTGGAACTCCACTTTAAGCTTGAGTCCCTCAAGGATCACCATTGTCACCAGTACTGTTCAACATTTATATCCGGCCACTCTTCAAAATTATTAGCACATCGGATCTATGCTACCACTCATACACAGACGACACTCAACTGTATTTCCGGATCACCGGACAAAAAGACCAGTACCAGGAACTAGGAAAATGGCTCACACTGATAGATGACTGGATGACCACTAGCTCCCTCAAACTAAATGGATCGAAAACAGAACTACTGCTCCTTGACGCAAACCAAAGGAAAAAGACGAAGACCCCTTAGACACCACCAACCATCCTGGGACAGACCATCCTCCCAAGCACCAAAGCCAAAAGCCTCGGAGTAATCTTTGATTCAGAGATGACCATGGAGGCACAAATAGGATCCGTGATCAGCGGATCCCACTATCTCCTTCGCCTGCTACGCAGACTCATCCCCTTCATCCCGGAAAAGGAAAAATCGGTAGTAGTAGGAACCATCATCAATTCGCGTCTCGACTACGCAAACTCCCTCTACATAGGATTACCGGATTACCAGATTGCGCGCCTTCAAATTGTCCAAAACACAGCAGAGAGATTAGTCACCGGAAAGAAACCTTGGGAATCCATCTCCCCATCCCTAAGGACCCTCCATTGGCTCAAGGTAAAAGACAGGATTCAAGACCCTCTGCCTCACCCACAAATGTACACAAGGAAATGCTCCTCAATACCTTTGTGAGAAAATAGAAAAATACATACCAAATCGCAGCCTTCGATCAATAAACCAAAACCGCCTTCTCATCCCCAAAGCCCGCTACAAATCTAAGGGAAAACGAAGATTCGCAGTACAGGGACCTCGGCTATGGAATGCGCTACCAAACAACATCCGCTTGTAAAAAAAAATCAGGCTTTCAAGAAAAAACTCAAGACCCACCTCTTCTAAATATGGCATCACAACAAGAGCAGACAAGCGCCTTGAGGCGATTCAGTTCGCATTTGCAGTGCTATACATATCATTCATTCATTCATTGAGGTCAGAAACTGATGGCGGGACATTCTCCTTCAGGAGTTTCTGGTAGAGAGCAGAATTCATGGTTCCATGTAGGGGCGTTGCTAGGTCTACAAAAGATCTGGGGCTAGAGCCCACAGCAGTGAAGTAAAGAAAGTCATACGCTTGGGCGGGCATACACATGTTTATAATATACGTGTGTGTGTGTATATATATTTTATCATTACATCAGGGTCCCCAGAGAGCCCCCCCTTACATCAGGGTCCCCAGAGAGCCTCCCCCTTACATCAGGGTCCCCAGAGAGCCCCTTCCTTACATCTCTTTGCTCCCTCACCCGACAGGCTCTCCCGTAATGCCTGCCCGCTCTCTGGTGCTGCCCGCCGCACTCACGGCCCAGCTGCAGAGAGGCCACGACCACGGCCGTCTGAGAGACTCAGGGCTATGGGCCATATATATGGGGCTATAGCCCCAAAAGCCACCCCCTAGCAACGCCCCTTGTTCCATGCAAAGAAGCCCCAGACCATCACACTACCACCACCATGTGTGACTGTTGATATGATGTTCTTTTTATGAATTGCTGTGTTCGTTTTACACCAGATTTAACAGGACGCACATCTTTTAAAAAGTTAAACTTTTGTCTCATCAGTCCACAGAATATTTGCCCAAAAGTCTTGTGAATAATCAAGATGTTTTTTGCCAAATGTGAGATGAGCTTTTGTCTTCTTTTTGGTCAGCAGTGGCTTTCACCTTGGAACTCTCCCATGGATGCCATTTTTGCCCAGGCTCTTTCTTATTGTTGAATCATAAACACTGATCTTAACTGAGGCAAGTGAGGCCTGCAGGTCTTTAGATGTTCTTCTGGGTTCTTTTATGACCTCCTGGATGAGTCGTCATTGTGCACTTTGAGTGATTTTGATAGCCTGACCACTGTTCCAAGTTTTCTCCATTTGTGGATAATGGCTCTCCCCGTGATTCACTGGAGTCCCAAAGCCTTAGAAATGGCTTTGTAACCCTTTCCAGACTGATACATGTCAATTACTTTGTTTCTCATCTGTTCTTTAACCACTTGCCGACCAGCCGCCGCAGTTTTACTGCGGCAGATTTGCTTGTTGGGGGGCGAAACAATGTTATGTTACGTCGCTTCCCCCTGTGGCCACTGGGGGAGTGCGCGCGCCTCGCCCTCGGACCCAGTGCGAGTGTCTGGCGGTCGCGGTCACCACCGGGCTCCCGCGATCGCTGGTGACACAAGGAGAACCGGGATCTGTGTGTGTAAACACACAGTTTCCGGTTCTCTGAGGGGAGAAGAGACTGATCGTCTGCTCATACAGAGTATGAACAGCGATCTGTCATCTCCCCCTACACAGTCCCCTCCCCCTTCAGTTAGAACACATATAGGGAACACAATTAACCCCTTGATCGCCCCCTAGTGGTTAACCCCTTCCCTGCCCTACACGAATCAGTGCATTTTTATAGCACTGATCGCTGTATAACTGCCAATGGTCCCAAAAATGTGTCAAAAGTGTCCGATGCGTCCGCCATAATGACGCATAAAAATCACAGATCCCCGCCATTACTTGTAAAAAAAATTTATAATAAAAATGCCATAAAACTATCCCCTATGCGATTTTTTTTAACTAACAATATGTAGAAAAATACATATCGTCCTAAAATTAGGAAAAATAAAGTTTTTTTTATATAATTTTCAGGGATATTTATTATAGCAAAAAGTAAAAGGTTTTTTTCAAAATTGTCACTATTTTTTTGTTTATAGCGGAAAAAATAAAAACCGCAAAGGTGATCAAATACCACCAAAAGAAAGCTCTATTTGTGGAAAAAAAAGGACGCAATTATCAGTTAAAGCAAAGCAGTGCCAAATCGCAAAAAGTGCTCTGGTCATGAAGGGGGTAAAATCTTCCGGGGCTGAAGTTAATTTCTTTAGATCGTGGCATGATGTGTTGCTTTTTGAGATCTTTTAGTGTCAGACTGTTTTCTTGGTTCAACAGGTCTGTTAGTAATCAGACCTGAGAGTGGCAAGTGAAACTTAACTCGGCTTTCCAAAAAATGTGGTTGATCAGTTCATTCACGATTTAGTTTTTTTCACATATGACCATGCATGTTTGGACAGCTTTTTTCCTTAATAAATTAAATCATCATTTACAAACTGCATTTTGTATTTACTCGGGCTATCTTTGAGTAATATTACATTTTAACATTTAAGTGTGACAAATATGCAAAAAAAAAAAAAAAAAATATTCATGGATGGGGAAAATACTTTTTCACAGCACTGTAAGACAATTGTGGAGAATGTGGGAAAGAGGGATATGGTTCCAATAATAAAAGGGATCTTTATTTCCAATAATAAAAAGGAGCTGATTTATGTGTAGACCAGCTTTTTTCAACAAGAGTTCTGTGGAGAACTGGGGTTCCTCCGGAGGTTGCTAGTTTTTTTTGTTGAGAAGACAGCAGTGGCAGATTGATCTGCTGCCTACACCGTACACCAATGTAAGGGGCACTAAGGTATCATAATCTGTAGCTATATTTTTAGTAGGGGTGTTCCCCGAGACCTAAAAACTATTTGAGGTGGTCCTTTGTGGTAACAGGGTTGAGAAAGACTGGTCTAGACCAGGTGTCTCCAAATTTTCCAAGCCAAGGGCCAGTTTAGTGTCCTTCGGGCTTTAGGGGGGGTGGACTGTGACCAGTGGGAGTAGAGAAAGCCTCAGCATCAGTGCCCCAGCATCGGTTTCAATACCAGGTATCTCCAAATTTTCCAAGCAAAGGCTCAGTTTAGTGTCCTTCAGGCTTTAGGGGGGGGGGGGGGGCGGACTGTGACCAGTGGGAGTAGAGAAAGCCCCAGCATCAGTGCCCCATCATCGGTTTCAATACCAGGTATCTCCAAATTTTCCAAGCCAAGGGCCAGTTTAGTGTCCTTCGGGCTTTAGGGGGGGGGGGGCGGACTGTGACCAGTGGGAGTAGAGAAAGCCCCGGCATCAGTGCCCCAGCATCAGTTTCAATACCAGGTATCTTCAAATTTTCCAAGCAAAGGCTCAGTTTAGTGTCCCTGAGGCTTTAGGGGGGGGCGGACTGTGACCAGTGGGAGTAGAGAAAGCCACAGCATCAGTGCCCCATCATCGGTTTCAATACCAGGTATCTCCAAATTTTCCAAGCCAAGGGTCAGTTTAGTGTCCTTCAGGCTTTAGGGGGGGGGGGGGGCGGACTGTGACCAGTGGGAGTAGAGAAAGCCTCAGCATCAGTGCCCCATCATCAGTTTCAATACCAGGTATCTCCAAATTTTCCAAGCAAAGGCTCAGTTTAGTGTCCTTCAGGCTTTAGGGGGGGGGCGGACTGTGACCAGTGGGAGTAGAGAAAGCCCCAGCATCAGTGCCCCATCATCGGTTTCAATACCAGGTATCTCCAAATTTTCCAAGCCAAGGGCCAGTTTAGTGTCCTTCGGGCTTTAGGGGGGGGGGGGGGGGCGGACTGTGACCAGTGGGAGTAGAGAAAGCCCTGGCATCAGTGCCCCAGCATCAGTTTCAATACCAGGTATCTTCAAATTTTCCAAGCAAAGGCTCAGTTTAGTGTCCTTGAGGCTTTAGGGGGGGGGGCGGACTGTGACCAGTGGGAGTAGAGAAAGCCCCGGCATCAGTGCCCCAGCATCAGTTTCAATACCAGGTATCTCCAAATTTTCCAAGCAAAGGCTCAGTTTAGTGTCCTTCAGGCTTTAGGGGGGGCGGACTGTGACCAGTGGGAGTAGAGAAAGCCCCAGCATCAGTGCCCCATCATCGGTTTCAATACCAGGTATCTCCAAATTTTCCAAGCCAAGGGCCAGTTTAGTGTCCTTCGTGCTTTAGGGGGGGGGGCGGACTGTGACCAGTGGGAGTAGAGAAAGCCCCGGCATCAGTGCCCCAACATCAGTTTCAATACCAGTTATCTCCAATTTTTCCAAGCAAAGGCTCAGTTTAGTGTCCTTCAGGCTTTAGGGGGGGTGGACTGTGACCAGTGGGAGTAGAGAAAGCCCCGGCATCAGTGCCCCAGCATAGGTTTCAATACCAGGTATCTCCAAATTTTCCAAGCAAAGGCTCAGTTTAGTGTCCTTCAGGCTTTAGGGGGGGGGCAGTTTAGTGTCCTTCAGGCTTTAGGGGGGGGGCGGACTGTGACCTG
This sequence comes from Lithobates sylvaticus, assembly GCA_028564925.1. Lineage (NCBI taxonomy): Eukaryota > Metazoa > Chordata > Amphibia > Anura > Ranidae > Lithobates > Lithobates sylvaticus. The sequence goes on along the minus strand of CM053027.1, from coordinate 606,200,575 downwards.
TGGGAGTAGAGAAACCATTGATGGTTTCAGTAGGGGGAATGGTGCCCCATGATTGGTTTCAGTTAGTGGAATAGTACCCCAAGGCCCAGATAAAGGCAAGCAAAGGGCCACATCTGGACCCTGAGCCGCATTTTGGAGACCACCGGTCTAGACAATGACTTCATAGAGCAATATTAACGCTGCAAATAGATAGCTAGTAGGCCTGAACACTGTAGAACCAACCTTACAGAACACCAACGCAGCTAATTTTAAACCAATAACTGTTACTAATAGGAAGAAGATTTGTAGTGTATTCACAAGAGTTCACGGAGCAGGCGATAATGAGATTTAAAGCAAACATGCCCGTGTTATACACTTCTCAATCATTTGACAATCAACCCGATAATTGTAGCAAAAATTCCCCAGAACACAATGTATTCCCTGAATACATGAATAATTAGAGCTGCATAGGGACGCAAGCATGTTTCAAAGCAAAGATAATTTCATAATTATTATAATTCAAAAAACCCTCCATGCCCGGGGAAAACAGCCTTCTTGGCCAGACCAAATTTAGAAGCTTTGCTGTTTCCCAGTTTACTGAACACTACAAAAGTATATTACAGCACACATCATTATATAAAGGGAATCGTTTGTTTGGGACAAGCCGGCTCTAATGAACTATTAAAAGTCAAATTAAATATATAATTCTACTGTAAAGTGGTTCTTTGAAGGCTCTGAAGGTATGCTGTGGTATTTGGCATAAGTGGTGCCATAAGAGATGATAAGCAACCCACACTCACCCAGCCACCCACATGATGTAAAAGAAAAACATAATTCATCAGATCATGCCACCCTCTTTCATTGCTCCGTGGTCCAGTTCTGATGCTAATGCGCCCATTGTAGAAGCTTTTGGCTGTGGACACGGGTCAGCATGGGGCACCATAGGCATGAGCACTGGGTGTGCCTGGGCACACCCTAATCACCCCATGCACACAGGGCTGTGACGCTAGTTCTGTGCTCCCCCCCCCCCCCCCCCAGGACTGCTGTCACTTCTACATTTAGAAGCCCGGCTTCTGTATTTAGAAGTGACAACAGTCCTCTGAGCGGCTGCACCAAACCCCCCCCCATCACCGGGCACTGTGCTGTGTGATACAGGAGGTGCTGATGGCATTGCTAGTGCAAGGCATCCAGGCATTGCCCTGCTGCAATTGCTGGCATGCTCTGCACCACTCCCTGCTGACCACTGACTGTCATACTAAGGGTAAAAGAGCCGAGGAAGCTTCCACTAAGCTCCTCCTCTGCTCTTACCTGCCTGATCACAGACCCCTCGGAGGAGCCTGGGGGAAAGAATATCCCCCGCCCCCCCATCGAGCCATGCTGTATCTCAAGTCTGTGTTGGGGGGGATTTTTTGGTGGCAAATGTACAGCTAGCTCCCATCGGACTGTTTCCATTGGAAATTCCGACCGTGTGTACGCCGCATTAGAGTTTCTCTGACCCAGCCATCTAGCTATTACAAAGTGGCCCTTATTAAAATCATTCAAATCCTTATGTTTGTTAATTAGTTCTGCTTTCAACACGTTAAATTTAGGGACAACATGTTCACTTGTTGTCTATTATATACCAGCCACAGCCACCTTCAGATGCCATTGTAACAAGATAATCAATGTTATTCACTTAACCTGTGAGTGGGTATAATGTTACAGCTGATCGGTGTGTACTGCCTGCGTATATATATATATATATATATATATATATATATATATATATATATATAGATATAGATCTATATAGTGATATAGATATAGATCTATATCTATATAGATATAGATATATATATACACACACATTATACATATACACATTAAAAAGATTATAGTACCTCTTTAAGACAAGAGAAATACACAATGTACATATTTGAAGCAAATGGAGGAGTTACATAATCAGGCTTGTTTATACTAGAACTTCGGGCAAAACATAAAATTCAGTTAAAAATATGCAATGTTAAAAACAAATTTGCTGAAGTTTGCTTTTTGTTCCTGAATGCTCTGTTTGGAAGAAAAAGATTTACTCTATTAACCACTTAAAGAGGAGGTCCATCTGAATTTAATTTTTTTTTTAAGTCAGCAGCTACAAATACTGCAGCTGCTGACTTTTAATAAATAGACACTTACCTGTTCCAGTTTCCAGCGATGTCGGCAGAAGATGACGAGCGGCCGCTCATCTCTCGGCTGCCCCCGCCGCCATCCTCTGTCAGGGAATCAGGAAGTGAAGCTTGCGGCTTCACTGCCCGGTTCCCTACTGCGCATGCGCGAGTCACGCTGCGCGTCTTTATTGGTCCCCGTTGTGTCCTGGGAACTGTGTGTTTCCCAAGACACAACGGGAACCCTCGCATATGGGCGGGCATCCTCGGATAGGGGCGGGGCAGCTAGTCCCGGAAGTGGGTGCAGATACCTGTATTATACAGGTATCTGCACCCCCCTCCCCTCCTGAAAGGTGCCAATTGTGGCACCGGAGGGGGGGGGGGAGGAATCCGATAAGTGGAAGTTCCACTTTAGGGTGGAGCTCCGCTTTAAGCCCCGGACCAATTTGCAGTCAAAGGACCAGGCCCCTTTTTGCGATTCGGCACTGCGTCGCTTTAACTGACAATTGCGTGGTTGTGTGACATAGCTCCCAAACAAAATTGGCGTCCTTTTTTTCCCACAAATAGAGCTTTCTTTTGATGGTATTTGATCACCTCTGCAGTTTTTATTTTTTGCGCTATAAACAAAAATAGAGCGACAATTTTGAAAAAAATGCTATATTTTTTACTTTTTGCTATAATAAATATCCCCCAAAAATATATAAAAAATTGTATTTTCCTCAGTTTAGGGCGATACGTATTCTTCTACATATTTTTGGTAAAAAAAATCGCAATTAGCAATTATTGATTGGTTTGCGCAAAAGTTATAGTGTTTACAAAATAGGGGATAGTTTTATAGCATTTTTATTAATATTTTTTTTTTTTACTAGTAATGGCGGCGATCAGCGTTTTTTATTGTGACTGTGACATTATGGCAGACACATCGGACATTTTTGGGACCATTGTCATTGTCATACAGCAATTAGTGCTATTTAAATGCACTGATTCCTGTGTAAATGACACTGGCAGTGAAGGGGTTAACCACTAGGGGGCAGGGAGGGGTTAAGTGTGACGTGTGTGTTTTTTTACTGTAGAGGGGCGTGGCTTGGCGTTCGACATCACTGATCGTCTTTCCCTATGACAGGGAACCAACAATCAGTGTCAGTCTCACTAGTAAGCACGGGGGGAGGTTTGTTTACACATACCTCTCCCCGTTCTTCAGCTCTGTGACCCGATCGTGGGACACCAGCGGCGATCGGGTCTGCGGGTCCCTTGGTCATGGAGCTCAGGACCGGGTCGCGCGTGCGACGCTGGCAGCGCGCGAGCGACCCACGGCTGGGCACTTAAAGAGCAAGGTACCTGTAGGTTGATGTGCCCAGCCGTGCCATTCTGCCGACGTAAATGTGCAGGAGGCGGTCCTTAAGTTAAGGTTAAAGAGAAAATAGTCTTTAAATGTTTTTTTATCTATACATCTCAAAGACTCTGACTTAAAGGCATAGGGGGTTATTTTCTAAAACTGGAGAGTGAAAAATCTGGTGCATCTCTGCACAGAAACAAATCAGCTTCCAGGTTTTATTGCCAAAGCTTAATTGAACAAGCTAAAGTTAGAAACTGATTGGCTACCATGCTACATCAGATTCTGAGTTCACAGGTTTTGGTAAATCTGTGCCAAAGTCCACCTTTTGAAAAAAAGAGAATATATGAACCCACATTAATACATTTTGAAAAACTGTATTTAATACATTTTTGCATTCGAGACCAAATTTGCAAATCACAGGCTCCTGCTTTGGTTACCCCAACCCCAGGTTTCTACACTTCACTAAAGTCTATGAGTCAAGGGTGACTGGTAGAAACCAATGGACTCTCTATAACCCAACCTGTGGCTGAGGGTTGCATGCAAGCCTTTAGTACTTGTGCTGCCCTTAAGATCCCAGCAGTCAGTAGTGTGAGCACTGATTACTAAAGGGACTAAGGGACTGTAACGACAGTGATCTAAAGCAGTCTTGTGTAACATATACGCAGTCTCTGTCTTTTGTAACTAACCACACCTGTAGTATGTCCACAGTCTCTGAGCTTCTCCTGTGGTGAGTCTACAACCTCTTATGATCTTTTGTAGTGTGTCCTGAGTCTGACCATCTCCTGAAGCCTTTGATTTTCTATTGTAGTGTGTTCACAGTCTTGGACTATCTCCTGTATTGTGTCCACAGCCTCTGATTATCTCCTATAGAGTGTCCACAGTCTCTGGCCGTCCCCAATAGTATGTCTACAATCTCTGATTAACTCCTGTAGTGTGTCCACAGTCTACTCCTGTAGTGTGGCCACGGTCTCTATCCATCTTCTGTAGTGTAGCCACAGTCTCGGACCATATCCTGTAGTGTGACCACGGTCTCTATCCATTTCCTATAGTGTGACCACAGTCTCTATCCATCTCCTGTAGTGTGACCACAGCCTCTGATTATCTTCTGTAGAGTGTCCACAGTCTCTGGCCGTCTCCAATAGTATGTCTACAATCTCTGATTAACTCCTGTAGTGTGTCCACAGTCTCTGAACATCTCCTCTAGTGTGTCCCGAGTCTCTGACCATCTCCTGTAGTGTGACCACAGTCTCTATCCATCTCCTGTAGTGTGACCACAGCCTCTGACCATCTACAATAGTATGTGTCCAATCTGTGATTATCTTCTGTAGCGTGTCTACAATCTCTGATTATCTCCTGAAGTATGGTGACGTCCCCTAATTATCTCCTGAGCTGTGTCCAGCACCATACCATCTCCTTTAGTGCATCCAAAGCATCTGTCCATCTCCTGTAGTGTTTCCACAGCCTCTGATTATCTCCTGCAATGTATCCACAGTCCCTTACCAGCTCCTGCAGTGTGTCCTAGGCCTCTGATCAAATCACGTGGTGTGTCTATAGCCTCTAAACATCTCCAATAGTGTGTCTATAGCCTCATACAGCCTCTGACCATCTTCAATAGTGTGTCTATAGCCTCATACCATCTTCAATAGTGCGTATACAGCCTCTGACCATCTCCAATAGTGTGCCTACAGTCTCTATCTCCTGTATTGTGTCCCTAATCTATGATCATCCCCTGTAGTAAGCACAAAGTCTCTGGCCATCTTCTGTAGTATGCCCACCTTGACCGACAGTCATTTGTACACATATATACAATGCAACAAAGGATATATATATATTAAACATTTTTGTGGCCTCTTGGTGAGGTCAAGTGCCCAAACTGAGGCCCTTTATACCTTATCATCACTGCTCTATAGTAATTATTAAAGTTGTTTCAGTAAGTGTTAAAATAAACCGGAAGTGACACTAAACATTGCAAAATACCATTGCTAAGCACTACAAGGAGGATGACCCGCTTGCTTCAATACCTGGAGTCTCTGAAGCAAAACAGGTGTATACAGTAGATAAGGATTTATAACTCTACTCTGACTTTTCTGATAAATGTACTTGGCATATATAGTGATATAAATATACTGTATATACGGTAAGTACTAAATCCAGAGGATCAGCTTAACGGCTAGGTAACTAGACCTTTTAGAAGTAGGTGAGGAGATCCCCATATTTCTATTAGTAAACTTAACTTTAACAACCCTGTGGCAATTAATGGTTCCAAAACTACTGGTTTATAGTGCAGATAATAAAGTCATTGTTCTAAATTCCAATAAAACACATTTATTAGAGTCACAACAAGCAAGAAGCACACAGAAGCCTCCAAAGTATGACTATTCCTCATAAAACCACGTAATAGAATTCCCACCTCTAACGTATAACCCGTTTCAATGGAATTTCCACCCTCCCACTCTGGATGAATAGAGGAGCCAGTAAACATCAAACAATTAAATTATATGAAAACATAATCACTAAAACCTCATGTAAGCTATAGCATGTTAATGTAATTCCAAAAAAAAAAAAAAAAAGTTATATCAACTTTTATTAAAATAATACCTGGTGAGCCTTCCATGAAGGTCCTTGTTAAATCGATTTCTGTTATAGGGTGACCACACTCTCTCCATGTCTCTCAGTTGTTGTCACCTTGTCACAACTGCTTCTGATAGAGGCTACAAGTGGCCATTAGAACAGTACGCAGGCATGGTCCACCGTTGTGACCATCAGGTGACACGCTCTGACAAATTCCAACACTGGAGTACATGTAGAGAGGAAGTATCTGGAATGGGGCTCCAAGAGCACAGAAGTAGTGAGATGCAACAAAGGATAAAAAGGTACAAACAGTAAAAAAAAGACAATTATTTATAACTAAATGGCATCCAGTTAGGGTTTACTCTACTTTTAAAGCCATTCCTCTTCAGTAGTAGCAAGCAGTGGGCTCTGATAAATAGTAACTTTAAGCCCATAAAATGAATTCAGGAACAGATCAGTGAAGAACAAGTGACAATGTGAACAGTGCAGATACCGGGAAGGAAGGCTGTGTTGGGAGACCCTACACAGTTTATCCTCGCTATCCTTCGACACACCTGTCAATCATGTCGCAGTTCCGCCAACACACAACTTACTCTTTTTATTAATATAATTCAAATTCCATTTCCCTATCCGTGCAGAAAGTGTGACATTTGCCTGGCATTAGCACAGCCATAACAGACTACATGAGGCAGCTCTGTGTATTATTACCGTGCTCTGCAGCCGCATGGTCTGCCAGATCCACGCCATTGCATTTCCTATAGCACAGGGCTCAGTGGAGCTTAATGCTATGACTGGCTTAGTTCAACTAAGTCATTATTCTGTTCAGTTCTGATATCAGTCAACTCCAATCAATAGTCACAGAGGGAGACAGTAAATGATACCAGAAAAAAAAGGAGCTTGAAAGGAAAGGAAAAAAAGAAGAATGAAAGAGGATAAGGAGAGTGCAAACAGAGGTGAGATGGAGAGTGGGGAGGGAGAGAGGAGAGTGGAGAGGAGACCAAGAGGAGAGTGAGAGAGGAGCAAAAGAGACAGGAGACCAGGGAGAAGAGAGGGATGTGATAAAAAGGTGTGGAGGGGGAGATGGAAAGGAGGGCTCGGGGTAAGAGGGGGGGGGGGGGACAAAAGGTAAAGGACATGATAGAGAGGTGTGAAGGGGGAGATGGAAGGGAAGGCATTGGGTATAAGAGAGAGAAAACCAGAGAGAGGGAAAAGACAAGATAGAGAGGTGTGGATGGGGAGATGCAAGGGAAGGCTTTGGGTATAAGAGAGAGAAAAGCAGAGAGAGGGGAAAAGACAAGATAGAGAGGTGTGGATGGGGAGATGCAAGGGAAGGCTTGGGGTAAGAGAGAGAGAGAGAGAGAGAAAGAAATGGGGAGGAAACAAGAGATAAAAGAAAACAATTGAGGTGTGAAAGGGGAAATGGAAGGAAGGCTAGAAGGAAAGGAGATAAGAGATGGAAAGGACATGATGGGGAGGTATCAAGGAGAGATAGCAGAGAAAGCATGTGGTAAGAAAAAGAAGACAATGGATAGAAAAATAACACCATAGAGTTGAGGATAAGGAGATGGAAGGGAAAGCTTGGGGTAAGAGAGTAGGAGAGAAGACAAGAGATAGAAAATGAACACCATAGAGAGGTGAGGATAAGGAGATGGAAGGGAAAGCTTGGGGTAAGAGAGTAGGAAAGAAGACAATAGATATAAAAAGAACACCATAGAGAGGTGAGGATGAGGAGATAGAAGGGAAGGCTTGGGGTAAGAGAGTGGAAGAAAAGACAAGAGATAGAAAAAGGACATCATAGGGAGGTGAGGATAAGGAGATGGAAGGGAAGGCCTGGGGTAAGGGAGTGGGAGCGAAGACAAGAGATAGAAAAAGGAAATGATAGAGAGATGTGGAAGGGGAGTTGGAAGGTAAGGCTTGGATTAAGAGAGAGGAGACCAGAGAGAAGGAAAGGACACTAGAGAAGTGTGGAGGGGGAGATGAAAGGTAAGGCTTGGAGTAAGAGAGAGGAGACCAGAGAGAAGGAAAGGACACTTTAGAGAAGTGTGGAGGGGGAGATGGAAGGGAAGGCTTGGGTAAGAGAGGGAAAGATGACGAGAGGGAAATTACATGATACAGAGGTGTGGAGGGGGAGATGGAAGGGAAGAATTGGGGTAAGAGAGTAGACCAGAGGTAAAGAAAATGATTGATAGGTGTGGAAGGGGAAATCGAAGGAAGGCTTGGGGTAAGATAGAAGGAGGGGAGACAAGAGAGAGGGAAAGGACATGATGGAGATGTATCCAGGGGAGATAAAAGGTAATGCTTGGGGTAAGAAAAAAAGAAGACAAAAAAATATATAGAAAAAGGACATCATAGAGAGGTTAGGATGAAGAGATAAATGGAAGGGAAGGCTTCAGGTAAGAGAGAATGGGGGAAGACAAGATAAAGGGAATGAAGATGATGGAAAGTTGTCGAGGGGAGATGGAAGGGAAGACTTGGGGTAAGAAAAAGAAAGAAAAGACAGGAAATAGACAAAGGGCATGATAGAGAGATGTGGAAAGGTAGAAGGGAAGGCTTGGGGTAAGAGAAAAAGAGAGAAGAAAAAAGGGTAAAGCACAATTGAGTGGTTTAGAATGGGAGATGGAAGGGGTAAGAGAGAAAAGGGGGAAGACAAGAAAAAGTGAAAGAACATGATAGAGAGTTGTTTAGGGGAGATGGAAGGGAAGACTTGGGGTAAGAAAAAGAAAAAAAAGACAAGGAATAGAAAAAGGACGTGATAGAAAGGTGTGGAAGGGTAGATGGTAGGGGAGGTTTAGGGAAAGAGAGAAAGAGAAGACAAGGGAGAGAAAGGGCATGATAGAGAGGTGTGAAGGGGGAGTTAGAATGGAAGGCTTGAGATTAGAAAGAGAGAGAGAATACAAAGCGAGGGAAGAGGAAGGGTAGATGAAAAAGGAGGCTTAAAGTAAGAGAGAGAGAGAGAAGACCAGAGAGAAGAAACGGACAGGATAAAGAGGTCTGGAGCGGGAGTTGGAAGGCAAGGCTTGAGATTAGAAAGAGAGAGAGAAGACAAAGTGAGGGAAGAGGAAGGGTAGATGGAAGAGGAGGCTTGAAGTAAGAGAGAAGACCAGAGAGAGGAAACGGACATGATAAAGAGGTGTGGAGGGGGAATTGGAAGGCAAGGCTTGAGCTTTGAAAGAGCAAGAGAGAGCGAGAGAGAGAGAGAGAAGACAGGGGAGAGGAAAGAGGAAGGGGAGATGGGAGGGAAGGCTTGAAGTAAGAGAGAGAGAGGAGACCAGAGAGAGGAAAAAGACATGATAGAGAGGTGTATAGGGGGAGATGGAAGGGAAGGCTTGAGGTTAGAGAGATAGAAAGAGAAGATAAGGGAGAGGAAAGTGGAAGGGTAGATGGGAGGGAAGGCTTGTGGTAGAGAGCGAGAGAGAAAGAAGAACAGGCAAGGACATGATAGAGACGTGTATAGGGGGAGATGGAAGGGAAGGCTTGAGGTTAGAGAGATAGAAAGAGAAGACAAGGGAGAGGAAAGTGGAAGGGGAGATGGAAGGGAGGGAAGGCTTGTGGTAGAGAGTGAGAGAGAAAGAACAGGCAAGGACATGATAGAGAGGTGTATAGCAGGAGATGGAAGGGAAGGCTTGAGGTTAGAGAGATAGAAAGAGAAGACAAGGGAGAGGAAAGTGGAAGGGTAGATGGGAGGGAAGGCTTGTGGTAGAGAGCGAGAGAGAAAGAAGACCAGGCAAGGACATGATAGAGAGGTGTATAGGGGGAGATGGAAGGGGAGGCTTGAGGTTAGAGAGATAGAGAAGACAAGGGAGAGGAAAGTAGAAGGGGAGATTGAAGGGAGGGAAGGCTTGGGGTAGCGAGCAAGAGAGAAAGAAGACCAGGCAAAGACATGATAGAGAGGTGTGGAAAAAGGAATGGGAGGGATGAATAGGGATAAGAGACATTCAAAGACATGACACAGAGGCGTGGAAAGAGAAATGGGAAGGAAGGCTTGGGGTGAGAGACAGAATGAGATAAGAAACACAAGGGGGAGGACAAGATGGGGAGGTGAGAAAAATATAAAAAGAGAGAGGAGGCAAGATAGACATGAAAGTATATAACAGAAGAAGAGATGTGAGACTGATAGTGGGGCTTGAGCTGAGTGAGAGAAAGAGATAGAGAAAGAGAGAGAAAAAGAGAGAGACAAATAGAGAGAGAGAGAAAGAAAGGGCATGATCGAGAGACAGAGGAAGAAGGAAATAGAAGGGGGAAGTTGGGGTTAAAGAGACAGCATGAGAGAAATGGGTGGACAAGAGAGGAAAGGGGGATGTGGGGAGGCTTGGGGTAAGAGAGAGAGATAAAGGAAGAGGAAACGAGAGAGAGAGAGGGAGAGGAAAAGGACATGATAAAGAGAGAAGGTACACAAGGGAGAGGAAGGGGAGATACTGGAGTGGGGAGAGATATATTGAAAAAGAGCGAGGGAAAGAGGTGTAGGTTGTGCATGGGAAACATTGGAAAGGGGGAGGGAGGAGGAGAGTAGAGAGCGGATAGATGGATGGATAAACAGATAGGTGCTCATTCATAGACATGCACATGGTGTTTGTTGATAAGGCTACATCAACTTAGAGAAATAGATAGATAGATAGATAGATAGATAGATAGATAGATAGATAGATAGATAGATAGCATCAACACAACTCTAACCATTGGCTTCCTGCTGACTCCGGTGGAAGTCTGCTGAGATACGATCAGTTAATACTTCTTTCCTTTCTACATTCTACGTCTCGGAATATATCAGGTCTCCGGGTCTCATCCAATATCCTTTACATTACCAGAGCACGTGCACAACCTATGGGTCCATCCAACCCTATGCAGAGTCGGGGGGGGGGGGGGGTGGGACAACAACTCTGGATTATCAAATACAACAAACTACTTTCCGTGAGTACTACATCCAAAGGGAAACAGCCAACAAAATATTTCTAAGACTCCATTCCTAATTCAGGAACACAACTAGCAACGCCATGCTGTGTGGACCCTTCTGGGTGGTTGGACGCCATTGGGTCTCCTGCACTGCTTTCAATGGATGAAATGAATCATGTCTATCTCATTAAAACTCAGAAGACTTTTGTGAGTTTGTGACTTTTGTGGCTTTTGTGAGTTTTTGGCATTCAGCGAGCCGCCCCTAATAACAGAGGAGAGCACGCCAAGAGAGGATCTTTTGTTTCCGATTAGCCAATATGTAAAAAAAACATCAATACTGTTCATCAAAAACCTTCTTATATAACGCAGCCTAAGACGTGGACAACGCTAAACGGGGATCACATCCTGATATTACTTGTAGCCAGTCCTACCAGGATGATCTGTCACGAGCTGTGGTTGTAGAATGATCACACGGGTCAACAGCAATAAGTTACATACCAGTAGTTAGTCAGGCTACAAAGTGACCAAAAAGTCCATGTAGTTCAACCAAAAAAGAATATATAATTGTTTATATACTCATAAAAATACAAAATAAATGAATAAAATATAATATATTAAATATAATAGGTAAAAAATAAATATAAAATAATAGAAATGTAATAAAAATAGGAAAAAAATATATAAAATATATTAAAATAATAAAAATAAAACAGGAAAAAATATAAAATAATAATAAAAATAAAATAGGAAAAAACACAAATATAAAATAATAAATAAAATAAACAATAAAATAGGAAAAAAATAAATATAAAATAACAACAAAAATATATAATAAAATAATAAAAATAAAATAGGAACAAAAAAAATATAAAATAGGAAAAAATAAATATTAAATATTAAATAAAATAATAAAAAAATAATAAAAAATAAATATATATTGTTTATATACTTATAAAAATACAAAATAAATGAATAAAATATAATATATTAAATATAATACAACTAAAATAGGTAAAAAAATATATAAAAAAAAATATATAAAATAATAAAAAAATATATAAAATAATAGAAATGTAATAAAAATAGGGGAAAAAATATAAAATATATTAAAATAAACAAAAAAATAGGAAAAAAATAGGAAAAAATAAATATAAAATAACAAATAAATATATAATAAAATAATAAAAATAAAATAGGAAAAAAAACAATATAAAATAGGAAAAAATAAATATAAAATAATAATAATAAAAAAGGAAAACATAAATATAAAATAATAAATAAAAATAAGAAAAAAATAAATATAAAATAACAAATAAAATATAATAAAATACTAAAAATAAAATAGGAAAAAAATATAAAAAAATAATAAAAATAAACTAGGAAAAAATAAATATAAAATAAATAATAAAATGTATAAAATATAATAAAATAATAAGAATAAAATAGGAAACCTCCATATACACAATCCTATCCTGACAGTTTATGGTGCCAATGGAGTGGAGGTGCCTTTTGTAAATAATTTTGTTTTAAAAAGTTGCATCAATTTTATCTGCAAATAAAATATAAATATGCCACTTATAACCAACTGCATATGACAACATCAGCCAAGCGAAGTTATCCCGCACGCTTTATTCACTTCGCCTGCAAAACTGAGCATCCGGCAAAGTGCGGTAACCCCTAGTAACCTATTGAAATGTGCTTTCAATGGTTGGATGATAACCTGAAATCTGATCACAGGGGGTTCTCTGAATAATCCACAACCAGCCAGTGCTCAGTATAGCAGATACAATACAACCATATAGAGTGCAGGATCACAATGCATGCCTGGCTGGGTCATTAAAGAAGTGTGTTGGTTCCTATGAACATCTGAACAGCTTTCTATTATCCTTATAGGAAATTAGTTTGTTAAATAAGTGTTGGCTGATTCTTCTTTCTTTTCTTTGGGGGGGAGGGGTCTCCCAAACCTGAAGAGTACAATGGTGCCAGCATTAGCCCATTACACCCGAGCAGCCCAGAGTCCTATCAGTGGGTGCTCCGATTATCCCAGACACTCCGGATGAATGGATCTGTCATTGCCTTGCAGTGAGAAGGATTGCTGCACATTGTTCTTATTCTTCCCCATGTAATCCCCCCTTCCTCCAGGGAAGCCTCCATCCCCCTCCATCCCCCTCCATCTCCCCGGATGGACGAGCAGCACTCCGATCCCCGCACTCACCTCCAGGCTCCGGCTACACCGCGCTCCGTGCCGCGCTCCGCACTGCCAGCTCCGCGCCCATCCGCCTCATCAGTGAGATCCTCATCAGCGCTCCGCTCCCCCCTCACATCACACAGGGGGGGGTCACACAGCGCACTCCAGGTACCGATCCTTATATCACCCTGATCAACACATCAGTGCACACACTACCGACAATAATTGGTGCTCAGCATGGAGGGGAGAGCGCAGTCCTCCCTCCCACCCACCTACCGACCGATCTACCCACCTACCGATCTACTGACCCACCCACCTACCGATCTACTGACCCACCCACCTACCGATCTACCGCCTCCCTCCCGACAACTGTCACTCACCGCACCTTATATGAGGAGGGACCAGGAGGAGATCATCATCCCCATCATCATCATCATCATCATCATCATCATCACACTGATCCCTCTCCATTCATCCATCCATCCATCGTCTGTCCCCCTCTCATCAATGGTTCCCCTTCCCTCTCTATCCTCCCATCTCTACTACATATCTATCTATCCATCCATTTATCTATCGATCTATTTATTTATCCACCCATCCTTCTGTCCATCCATCCATTTATCCATTCATCTATTTATCCAACTATTTATTAATCCATCCGTCTGTCTGTCTATCCATCCAGTTATCAATGTATTTATTCATCCATCCATCTATCTATCTATCTATCTATCTACCTACCTACCTACCTACCTACCTACCTACCTATCTACCTACCTACCTACCTATCTATCTACCTACCTACCTACCTACCTATCTACCTACCTACCTACCTATCTATCTATCTACCTACCTACCTATCTACCTACCTACCTACCTACCTATCTATCTACCTATCTATCTACCTACCTACCTACCTACCTATCTACCTACCTACCTACCTACCTACCTACCTACCTACCTACCTATCTACCTACCTACCTACCTACCTACCTATCTACCTACCTACCTACCTATCTACCTACCTACCTATCTACCTACCTACCTATCTACCTACCTATCTATCTATCTATCTATCTATCTATCTATCTATCTATCTCTCTATCTATCTATCTCTCTATCTATCTATGTAAGTTGATGTAGTCTTATCAACACCCATCCATCCTCTCCCTGCCAGTTCATCCAGACTTGTCTTTCATTCTTTGTCCTCACACTGATGTCTGTCTGGACCCCTTTCTGTCCCTCCACCCCCCCCCCCCCCCCCAGCAATTACCCCCCCCCCCTCCACCTCCCCTTCCCTCCATCTCTTCACATATCTACCACTCTACATACTTCTTGTCATATCTTTTCTACTGCTATCTATCTATCTATCTATCTACAGTATCTATCTATCTACAGTATCTATCTATCTATCTACAGTATCTATCTATCTATCTATCTATCTATCTATCTATCTATCTATCTATCTATCTATCTATCTATCTATCTATCTATCTACAGTATCTATCTATCTATCTATCTATCTATCTATCTATCTATCTATCTATCTTTGTATTTTGATGTAGCTTTGTCAACAACACCATGTGAATAAATAAGTTCATCCATCTATTTATCCATCTCTCCATCCTTTATCTCTCTACCAATCCCGTCTTCTTTCTTTCCTTTTTCTTTCTTATCACAGATCTATCTGTCTTGGTAAATTGATGAAGACTTGCTAATAAACATAAACACACAACACATGTCTATCTCTCATTTACTATGTATATTTGTATCTATCTATCATTGTAAGTGGATGTACCCTTGTCAGGAAACACCATGTGAATGGCTATGAATGAAAATCTATCCATCAATCCATCCATCCATCCATCCATCCATCCATCCATCCCTGTCTTGGTACCTTTATGAAGGATTGTTAACAAACATAAATACACAAATATACAACATGTCTGTGTGTCTATCTATCATTATCTATGTATCTATTTATCTTTGTAAGTTATTGCAGCCTTGTCAATATGTAAATGTTTATGAATTAGTACCTTTCCTTTTTATCCATCCTTCCATCTATCCATTCATCCATCCTTCCATCCTTCAATCCATTCATCAATCCTTCCATCCTTCAATCCATTCATCAATCCTTCCATCTATCCATTCATCCTTCCTTCCATCTATCCATTCATCCATCCTTCCATCTATCCATTCATCCATCCTTCCATCTATCCATTCATCAATCCTTCCATCTATCCATTCATCAATCCTTCCATCTATCCATTCATCCATCCTTCCATCTATCCATTCATCAATCCTTCCATCTATCCATTCATCCATCCTTCCATCCATTCATCAATCCTTCCATCTATCCATTCATCCTTCCTTCCATCTATCCATTCATCCATCCTTCCATCTATCCATTCATCAATCCTTCCATCTATCCATTCATCCTTCCTTCCATCTATCCATTCATCCTTCCTTCCATCTATCCATTCATCCTTCCTTCCATCTATCCATTCATCCATCCTTCCATCTATCCATTCATCCATCCTTCCATCTATCCATTCATTCATCATTCCATCTATCCATTCATCCATCCTTCAATCTATCCATTCATCCATCCTTCCATCCTTCAATCCATTCATCAATCCTTCCATCTATCCATTCATCCTTCCTTCCATCTATCCATTCATCCATCCTTCCATCTATCCATTCATCAATCCTTCCATCTATCCATTCATCCTTCCTTCCATCTATCCATTCACCCATCCTTCCATCTATCCATTCATCCTTCCTTCCATCTATCCATTCATCCATCCTTCCATCTATCCATTCATCCATCCTTCCATCTATCCATTCATCCATCCTTCCATCCTTCAATCCATTCATCAATCCTTCCATCTATCCATTCATCCATCCTTCCATCTATCCATTCATTCATCATTCCATCTATCCATTCATCCATCCTTTTTCTGCTAAAATCACATAGGCTTATCAACAGACATGACCATCTTTCTTTTTCTTTCTTTCTTTGAATGATTGGTATCTGGTCTTGTTGAAGTCTTGTCAATAAACACAAGTTACATAACCCCAATGTAATCATCATGTATGAATCAGTGTCTCTCTTCTGCTATTTATCTCTTGTCTAACACACTTCCCCTTCCTGCCTTCCTTTTCTTCCTTCCTTCCTTCTCACTCCCCACCCTCATTCGGTCCTTCCTTCCTTCTTTCTGTACTCCCTTCCTTCCTTCCTTCCTTCCATTCTCTCTTCCTTACTTACTCCCTACCTTCATTCTGTTCTTCCTTCCTTCCGTTTGTTCTGCCTGCCTTTCTTTCTTTCTCCCCTACCTTCCTTCTGTTTTCTCTACCTTCATACTAATCTCTTCCATCCTTCCTTCCTCCCAACCTTCAATTCTGTTCTCTCTTCCTTCCATCTGTTCTTCCCACATTCATTCTGTTCTCTCTACCCTTCTTCCTTCCTTCCTTCCTTCCTTCCTTCCTTCCTTCCTTCCTTCCTCACTACCTTTATTCTGTTGCCTCTTCCTTTTCCTTTCCTTCCTTTCTCCTGTCATTCTGTTATTCCTTCCTTCCTTACATTCTCTCTTCCTTCATCCTGTACTCCCCACCCTCATTCTGTTCTTCCTTCCTTCCTTCAATTCTATTCTTCCTTCCTTCTCACCCCCCACCCTCATTCTGTTCTCCCTTCCTTCCATTCTGTTCTCCCTTCCTTCCATTCTGTTCTTCCTTCCTTCTGTCCCCCCTCCCTCCCTTCCTTCCCTTCATTCTGTTCTTCCTTCCATCCTTCCTTGCTTCCTCCCGTTCGTCCTTCCTTCCTTCCTTCCTTCCTACCTTTATTCTGTGATTCCTTCCTTCCTTCTGTTCTCCCCACCTTCATACTGCTCTCTTCTGTCCTTCCTCCCCCCTTACCTTTATTTTCTCTCTTCCTTCCTTCTGTACTCCCTTCCTTCCTTTCCCTCTTCATTCCTTCCTTCCTTCTGTACTCCCTTCCTTCCTTCCTTCCTTCCTTCCTTCCTTCCTTTCCCTCTTCATTCCTTCCTTCCTTCTGTACTCCCTTCCTTTCTTCCTTTTCCTCTTCCTTCCTTCCATACTCCCTTCCTTCCTTCCTTCTGTACTCCCTTCCTTCTTTTCCCTCTTCATTCCTTCCTTCTGTACTCCCTTCCTTCCTTTCCCTCTTCCTTCCTTCTGTACTCCCTTCCTTCCGTCCTTCCTTCCTTCCTTCCTTTCCCTCTTCATTCCTTCCTTCCTTCTGTACTCCCTTCCTTTCTTCCTTTTCCTCTTCCTTCCTTCCATACTCCCTTTCTTCCTTCTGTACTCCCTTCCTTCTTTTCCCTCTTCATTCCTTCCTTCTGTACTCCCTTCCTTCCTTCCTTTCCCTCTTCCTTCCTTCTGTACTCCCTTCCTTCCTTTCCCTCTTCCTTCCTTCTGTACTCCCTTCCTTCCTTTCTTTCCCTCGTCCTTCCTTCTGTACTCCCTTCCTTCCTTTCCCTCTTCCTTCCGTCTGTACTCCCTTCCTTCCTTTCCCTCTTCCTTCCGTCTGTACTCCCTTCCTTCCTTTCCCTCTTCCTTCCTTCTGTACTCCCTTCCTTCCTTTCCCTCTTCCTTCCTTCTGTACTCCCTTCCTTCCTTTCTTTCCCTCTTCCTTCCTTCTGTACTCCCTTCCTTTCCCTCTTCCTTCTTTCTGTACTCCCTTCATTCCTTTCCCATCGTCCCCTTTCACACTACAGCGAATGGGGGAATGCCTGAGTAATTCACATCAAAGTCGGACCAAAGTAGTACAGGGACTACTTTGAAGTCGCACAGATATGAACGGTACTCATTGGAAATCATGGAGTGCGACTTGTCATGCAACTTTGCAGTCCCAAGTCGCAGGACAAGTCGCACAAGTGTGAAAGGGGCCTTAACAGAATCTGTCAGAAGAATCCCAGAAGTGTGGAATAGACCCCCCCCCCCCCCATGAAGGATTTCACACCCACTGTAGGTCCCTGTGGGACTGGAGTGGTTGGAAGAGGCGGAAGTCTAGAAGGCGGTCTGGACCGCGTCTTACGCCGATGAATTTATTTCTTTATAAAGAGCTGACATGTTCTGCGTCACGCTACACGGCACACTAAGGAGATGACATCAATGCATGGACCAGTAAAGTCTATGTACTTTACTTACTGATTCCCTATTGGTCAGTTACATATACCATGGAAGGGGTTTTCTTATATCTCTTTGATAAAAGCAAAAAAAAAAAAAATATCCCATTGGTCCTGAGGTGACAACGCTATTCCTAAACGAATCAGCTTTTAAAAAAAAAAAAAATCCTTTAACCGCTTGAGCTCCCGAAGGTTTTACCCCCCTGTCCTGACCAGGCCATTTTTTTTTTTTGCTAATCAGCACTGCGCTACTTTAAATGACGATCGCGCGATCATGCAACGCTGTACCCAAATTAAATTTATATCATTTTATTCGCACAAATAGAGCTTTCTTTTGGTGGTATATGATCACCACTGCGTTTTTTTATATTTTTTTGTTTTTTTAACGCTATAAACAAAAAAAAAAAGACTATTTTTTTTTTACTTTGTTGTAAAACATCCAATGATTTTTTTTTTTAAAAAGAAAATCTAATTTATTCATAAATTTGGGCCAAAATGTATCCTGCAACATGTCTGGTGAAAAAAAAAAAAATCCCAATAAATGTACATTGATTGGTTTGTGTGAAAGTTATAGCGCCTACAAACTATGGGATATATACTGGAATGTTTTTCTTTTTTTTTAATACTACCCTGTTTCCCCCGAAAATAAGACCTAGCGTGATTGTCGGTAATGGCTGCAATATAAGCCCTACCCCCCAAATAAGCCCTAGTTAAAGCGGAGCTCCACCCTAAAGTGGAACTTCTGCTTATCAGATTCCCCCCCCCCCCCCCCCCGCCCTTCGGTGCCACAGTTGGCACCTTTCAGGGGGGAGGGGGGTGCAGATACCTGTATAATACAGGTATATGCACCCACTTCCGGGACTAGCATCCCCGCCCATATCCGAGTATATTCGAGGATGCCCCGTTGTGTCTTGGGAAACAGTTCCCAGGGCACAGCGGGGACCAATAGAGACGTGCAGCGCGACTTGCGTCTTCACTTCCTGATTCCCTGACAGAGGATGGCGGCGGGGCAGCCGAGAGACGAGCGCTCTCTCGTCACATTCTGCCGACACCGCTGGAACAGGTAAGTGTCCATTTATTAAAGGTCTGCAGCTGCAGTATTTGTAGCTGCTGACTTTTAAAAATTTTGGTGCGGGTGGAGCTCCGCTTTAAAGTCCTTGTAGGTCTTATTTTCAGGGTAGGGCTTATTTTTGGGGAAACAGGGTAGGGCTTATTTGGGGGGTAGGGCTTATATTGCAGCCATCACCGAAAATCATGCTAAGTCTTATGTTCGGGGAAACAGGGTAGTAATGGTAATCGAGTTGAGGTCAGGCCAGTCAAGTTCCTCCACCCCAAACTAGCTCATCCATGTCTCTATGGACCTTGCTTTGTGCACTGGCGATCAGTCATGTTGGAACAGGAAGGGGCCATCCCCAAACTGTTCCCACAAAGTTGGGAGCATGAAATTGTCCAAAATATCTTGGTATGCCAACTCCTTATAGCCCCTTTCACACTGGGGCGGGAGCCGCGGCGACGGTAAAGCAGCGCTATATTTAGCGCTGCTTTACCGTCGTTTTAGCCGCGGTATGCGGTTTTACCCCCCCCCCCCGCGAGCGGCCGAAAAAGGGTTAAAATCCCCACTGTAGCGGCGCTTTGCGGCGGTATTGCCGCGGTGTCCCATTGAAATCAATGGGTAGGAGCGGTATAGGAGCGGTGAATACACGGCTCCTATACCGCTCCAAAGATGCTGCTAGCAGGACTTTTTTTACCGTCCTGCCAGCGCACCGCTCCAGTTTGAAAGCCCGCCGGCTTTCACACTGGAGTGAATGGGGCCGGTTTTTTCAGGCGCTGTACAGGCGCTATTTTTAGCGCTGTACCGCCTGAAAAACACCCCAGTGTGAAAGGGGCCTAAGAGTTCCCTTCATTGGAACTAAAAGGGTCAAGCCCAACCCCTGAAAAACAACCCCCCCACCATAATCCATCCTCCACCAAATGATTTGGACCAGTGCACAAAGCAAGGTCCATAAAGACATGGATGAGTGAGTTTGGAGTGGAGGAACTTGACTGTCCTGACCTCAACCCTATAGAACACCTCTGGGATGAATTAGAGCAGAGACTGTGAGCCAGGCCTTCTCCTCCAACATCAGTGCCTGACCTCACAAATGCGCTTCTGGAAGAATGGTCAAACATTCCCATAGACACACTCCTAAACCTTGTGGACGGCCTTCCCAGAAGAGATGAAGGTGTTATAGCTGCAAAGGGTGGACCAACTCAATATTGAACCCTACGGACTAAGACTGGGAGGCCATTAAAGTTCATGTAAAGGCAGGCGTCCCAATACTTTTGGTAATATGGGGTATGTCAGATAATCATAAAGGATATTGTTCTGCAGTTTATTCGCTGGTTAGGTCTCAGCCACCTGCTTCTCAGAGAGAACAGACAGAAAAGTGACCTTAGCAGCCAATCATATTCCTCCTTTAAATTCTCTAAACTGCCCTAGAAAAACGTCAGCTTTGATTTGATTGGCTGCTGCGGTCCAGACACTTTTTTTTTCTTCCCACCGCTTCTCATTAGGGACGCCTCTCTGAAGGCAGCGAAGGTTAATGGCGGTTTTGTCTGAGCGGCGTGTTTTATGTCGAGCACGGAGCCGAGAGCCCCGAGGGAACGCAAGGACTTTCTTTATGGTAACCCTGGCAACATAAAGGGAAAGGCTTGGCATGAATGCAGATCGGGCATTCGCTGGCCTCAGTTCTGCTTGGCATGGCCGGGGTTAATCCTGTGTTTGTCTAAAGCCCAGCCGTCCTCTGGGAAAAAAAAAAACGGTCGCAAGTCCCCGAGGTGTTCATAAAAAGAATAATATATAATGCCTGCCATGAAAGAAGAGGCGTGTCTGAGACCACCGAGGAACCTACCGACCAATAACTAGGATTTATCCAATCAGGGTCCGGGACTGGAAATGCCGCCCTTCTGAAATGTGCTTTATCTAAAATCTGATCTCCGGGCAATCAGCTAAAAAAAACAGATGATCTATATATACCCGCCAAAGGGTTTGTATTTCCGTCCATCCAGTCCTGAGATTCACTGAGCACAACCCTGCCCTGATCTTTTCCTGCTTTAGACGTGCGCACTGCCGAAAAAAAATTGTTTTAGTTTTAGATTCATTCGTTATGATTGCATTTCGTAAATTTGTAAATTAGAAAATTTGTAAAATAGAAAATTTTCTAATTTACAAATTTTTCTAATTTACAAATTTTTCTAATTTACAAATTTTTCTAATTTACAAATTTTTCTAATTTACAAATTTTTCTAATTTACAAATTTTTCTAATTTACAAATTTTTCTAATTTACAAATTTTTCTAATTTACAAATTTTTCTAATTTACAAATTTTCTAATTTACAAATTTAAATGAGAAAATGAGAAAATTAGAAAATTAGTAAATTTGTAAATTAGAAAATTTGAAAATTCGTAAATTTGTAAATTCGTAAATTTGTAAATTCGTAAATTTGTAAGTTAGAAAATCCGAAAGTAAGAAAGAAAATTCTGAAAATTTCGAAAGAATAACTAACTAACTAATAACAGCTAACTATTAAATTATAGATCCGAAGTTACGAATTTATCCGAAGTTACGAATTTATCCGAAGTTACGAATGCCGCATCTAAACGAATGGAACATAACAAATGAATAATAAATAATAATACTATAATAATTAAAAAAACGTTTTTATTTTTTAATATCCCCTCCCCTCCTCCTAGGCGTCCAATAGGATTGCCTGTCTCTTCAGCCAATCGGGTGACAGGTATCAGACCCGCTTCTCTTGAGGCGATTCACTTCGCATTGTTAGCGCTATACAAATTATTCATTCATTCATTCATTCATTCATTCCCGATTGGCTGGGAGGAGGAACAGTGATGCAACAGTGAATATTTATTCACTGTTACAACACATCTGGGTGGGCTCCGGACGCAATGCTCTGCGCCCCGAGCCCACCCTATTTTGAAGCCTATTAGAGCCTATGGCTCTAATCAGTGCTTCAAATAAAAACCCTGGCCACTGTAACCCATGCGCCCGGCGCCCTGAAAGGGCACATGAATAGGGGGGTAGCGGCCAGGGATCATAGAGCATTAATTAGGATGTGGCGGGCCGGGATAGAGGGGGCGGCACCCCTAATGGACGGTCCACCACTGCGGCCGAAGGATGGGCAGGAAGTTGAGCGTGCGCAAGATAGCTCCCACTCGGCTCTATGCCCTTGGAGGACCAGCAGCGACATCTGACATCACTTCCTGTTCTCGGGCAGAACAAAAAGGATTTTTTTTTTTGCTTTCTTTTTGACCCCAGATCTCTCCAACAGGAGAACCTGTCATGCTTATTTCTATCACAAGGGATGTTTACATTCATTGAAATAGGAAGAAAAGTGATCAAAAAATAAAAAAAATAAAAGGAACAGTGTCAAAATAAAAAATAAAACGTAAAATAAATAAGAAAAAAAAAAGTAAAGCGTCCCGCCATCAAAGCTCGCTCGCTGAAGTGAACGCATATGTAAGTCGCGCCCGCATATGTAAACGGTGTTCAAACCACACATGTGAGGTATCACCGGGATCATTAGAGCGAGAGCAATAATTCTAGTACTAGACCTCCTCTGTAACTCTAAACAGGTAACCTGTAAAAAAAATGAAAGCGGCACCGATGGAGATTTTTGAGTACCGTAGTCTGTCACCATTCCACGTGTGTGCGCAATTTGAAAGCGTGACATGTTAGGTGTCTATTTACTTGGCGTAACAGAATAAAAAAAAAAAATTGTGTTTTTCTTTTTTTTTTATTCATTCCAGTGTATTTTTTCCAAATAAATTGCGTTTAAAAGACCGCTGCGCAATACAGTGTGACATAAGATATTGCAACGGCTGCCATTTTTTTCTCCAGGGTCTCTGAGCAATTTTCTAGCAAAATATACCTTTTTTCTGCTTGTAAACAACAAATGCCAGAGAAAGGCCCGGTCTTAAAGTGGTTAGAGATCTGCCCCTCGGTTGTATCACTCCCAGTCCCCCCTGGCCGCCATGTTCTTCTGATGTCACCAAGGTGTGCTGTCTGTCTTTTCTGGGATGTGCATGCAGCAGGTAGGTGGCTGCAAAATCCATGAAGAGACAGCCGGCGCCCCCTAGTGACATGGTGTAGCACAGGCTCTGTAGAGTATTCTAGGCATGTGTGGCTCGTTTCTTTCCGAGTTAAAATCCGGACAAATTTTAGTTTTTCGGAAATTTAGATTTATCCGAACTTCCGAATTACATTAGTACCGAATTTAAACAAATCCAAAATAACGAAAAAAAAAATTCAGACGAAATCCGAATTCGAAACGTTTTTCAAATACTTTTCAAATTCAAATTCTAATTAGAAAAGTTTTTGAATTTGAATAGTTTTCCAATTTCCTTACAGAACAAAATAGAAGAGAAAATAAAAAAAAAAACAGAATAGACGAGAATATAATCGAAACAAATAGAATAGAATAGAATTACATAGCATGAATATAACCATCTTCTAGAATTTGAATTTCAAATTAAATAAATGTGAATTAGAATTCATAAGAAAAGAATAGAATAGAAAAGAATAGAATAGAAAAGAATAGAATAGAATAGACTATAATAGAATAGAAAATAATAGAATTAAAGAATAGAATACAAAGACAATTAACCATTTCCCAAAATTCAAATATAATCAATACAAATTTGAATAGAATAGAAAAGAATAGTTTAGAGTACAATAGAAAATAACAAAATGGTATAGAAAAAGAAACAACAGAATAGAAAGAATATAACCATCTTCTGAAATTTGAATTTTAAATAGAATAAAGTTGAATTTGAATAGAGAAGAATAGAATAGAACATAATTTAATAGACTAGAAAAGAATAGAATAGAGTCAACAAATAAAAAAAGAATATAATTAAAAAAAAACAATAGAATAGAATAGATTAGAATAGAAAGAATATAACCATTTCCCAAAATTCAAATAGAATCAATTCAAATTTGAATAGAATAGAAAAGATTAGAATAGGAAGATGGTTATATTCATTATATTCTATTGTTTTTTTCTATTCTATTGTGCTATTTTCTATTCTGTTCTACTGTATTTTCTATTCAATTCAAAATGATTCCATTTGAATTTTGGAAAATGGTTATATTATTTCTATTCTATTCTATTGTTTTATTTTTTAAATTCTATTCTTTTCAAATTTCATAAGATGGTTATAATCTTTCTATCTTATTCTAGTCTTTTTTTTTATTCTATTTTCTTTCTATTCTATTATATTCCATATTATTCTGTTCTTTTATTTTCTATCTCTATTGTATTATATTCTTTTATTTTCTGTTATATTCTTTTCTGTTCTATTATATTTATTTCTATTCTATGCCCTTTTCTATTCTATTTTATTCTCTTTGGAAATTGGAAAACTATTTGAATTCGAAAACGATTTAAATTTAAAAAAAAATTCAAATTCATAAATGATTTGAAATTGTTTTGAAAACCGGTTTCAAATCAACCTGAATTTCGAAAAATTTGAATCGATTCCAAATCGAATAAACAAAATGAATTCCGAAAACGAATTAAACAAATTAAATTAATTTAACTAAACCCATTTATGTAAATAACGAATCGAAAACAAAACACATTTTTTCGTTCTGCACATGTCTGGAGTATTCCATGAATTTTTCAGTAATTCTTGCCTGGGAGGAGAAACCAGGAGGAGCCCCCGAAAAAAATACTCCCTCTGAAAAAAAAAATAATGGAATTACACTGAAAAGTAGAAAACCAGCTGAAGACACTTGTGTGACACGAGCTTCATGAGTCCACATACATTGTGACCATTCCCATTCCCAGGAGCCTTTGTATCTTGAAGCTTTTTCTATTTTTCATCTGAGCCCTGATGAAGGACTGTTTGGCCCCCAAAACATGTTGGCTAGCTTATATCTTCCTTTTAGAACCCTGACAGGGGTTGTAGGTCTTCACTGCCACAGCCATAGATGCCAACTTTCCCAAATTTGCCTGGACAGTCCCACATCTTGGTCCTCAGTCGCGATGATGCTGTGTCCCGGGATCCTAATGTCCCCCTCATCGGAGTTACCACTCATGTACAGTAAGACATTCATTATGGTGAGTTCAGGCTGTGAGTGGGTGGTGCAGTTGGGTTTGGGTGGGCCACTCCTGTAAGCTGGTGGGTTCTGGGCGTGACTGCCTAGTCCCTGGTCGGGTCTGAGGTGCACAGTACCTAACAGTACCAGGGTATTCTGTATCTACAGCCCCTACTACCAGCCATGGTTTGCCTGCTTTGCATAGAAAAGCACAGAGACCCAGTGATGAGATCTCTGGCTCCAAAATAAGATGTATAATGGGAATGGAAAGATTTTATCAGCGCGTTTCATTAGTATGTTGAGGGGGCAGAGGGGGAGGGGTAATCAGGGAAGGCAAAATGTAATAGGATTAAACTTCAGCCTTAACCCTTCCCTGACCTCTCTGAAACAAAAGAGAAAAGTTTGGTGTGTGGATCGCCTTTCATGAGATGTGAAGTGTCGGTGTTGTGTGGAGGACGGAAAAACACGCTAATAATGACCCGCGGCCCGTGTGCTCTATGGAGCCGCATATTAAGTTGTTATTGTGCAATCCGGAGATTAAGCTGCATAAACTCTATTTAATGCCCCGGCCCGGAACTCATTAGAGCACTGCAGAGGATTGTGGGAAGCTCATAATTGGACGCCTTATGTTTCTGTTTGCATTGCTTTCTAAATGTTTTTCTGTGGAGAACGCAGACAATCAATTTCTATATTATCGTGCTGAGCCCAGGGGCCGTCCAACCCTCCGCTGACTACCACACAGCCTGATAATGTGCTAATGGATACATGGGAGGGGGGGGGGGGAACACACCACACACAAACACACACACACACATACACCACACACAGCCTGATAATGTGCTAATGGATACATGGGAGGAGGGGGACACACCACACACAAATACACACATACACACCCCACACATACACATACACAGCCTGATAATGTGCTAATGGATGCATGGGAGGGGGGGGGGAACACACCACACACAAATACACACACACATACATACACACACACAGCCTGATAATGTGCTAATGGATACATGGGAGGGGGACGAAACACACCACACACAAATACACACACACACATACATACACCACACATACACACACACACAGCCTGATAATGTGCTAATGGATACATGGGAGGGGGGACAAAAACACACCACACACAAATACACATACATACACCACACATACACACACACAGCCTGATAATGTGCTAATGGATACATGGGAGGGGGACGAAAACACACCACACACAAATACACATACATACATACAGACACAATACACACACACACATACATACATACAGACAGACACAATACACACACACATACATACATACAGACACAATACACACACACATACATACATACCCCACACATACACCACGCACACAAATACATACACACATACATACATACATACATATCCCGCACATACACACACATACATGCATACCCCACACATACATACCCCGCACATACACACACATACATACATACCCCACACATACACACATACAGACACCATACACACACACATACATACATACCCCGCACATATACCACGCACACAAATACATATACACACATACATACATACCCCACACACATACATACATACATACCCCACACATACACACACATACATACCTCACACATACATAGAGACACCATACACACACACACATACATACAGACACCATACACACACACATACATACATACATACCCCACACATATACCATGCACACAAATACATACACACACACACACACATACATATATACATACCCCGCACATATACCATGCACACAAATACATACACCACACACACATACATATATACATACCCCGCACATACAGTACACACACATACATACAGACATCACACACACACACACACACACAGATTAGTACACACAAAGATACATAGAAACACATACACCACACACACACACACATACATGCAGACACACACATACAGACACTACACACACACACACATACACACACATATTAGTACACCACACATATACACACACAGATACATAGACACACATACACCACACACACATACATGCAGACATACACTACACACGCACACATACACCATACGCATACACTACACATACAGGCATACACACATACACCACACATGCAGATACATACATACATATACAGTGTGACATTATGAAAGGCGAGGTGATTGATGAACGTTATATTTCACCTCACATGCGTTCATTTGCAAGGAAATAAGGTGGAGTCCGGTCTGGGTTTTACCAGCCATACATACACCACACACACACATATACACCACACACACACATATACAGCACATGCACACACATAAATACACCACACACATACATATAAACACCACACACACACATAGATACATACATACTCCACATACATAAATACACCACACACACACACATACATATACCCCCCCACGCACACACCCCACACACACAGACACACCCACACACATACACCACACATGCAGATACATACACACATATACAGTGTGACATTATGAAAGGCGAGGTGATTGATGGACGTTATATTTCACCTCGCAACCCGCCATGCCTGAGGGCACACACCGGACCTGCTGCTCGCACCTCGCCACCTAGATGGGGCTCGCAGTGCTGGAGGGGAGACAGGAGCAGCTGCCCGCACCCCGCCACCTAGATGGGGTAAGGATCGGCAAACCACTTGTGGGGGTGGTTTGTTTGCCGCCCCTCCCCCCCCCACGCACAAAAAATAAATAAAAAACACCAGCCGCCACTGATGGAAGTCCATGTGACAGGGTGACAACACAGGAGCATAGTTAGGAGAAAGGGCGTCGTCAGCCTTTACATACACAGGTCTGAACATGGACTTTCATGGCAGGATCACCAAGTCATATTTGAATTAAAACTGAAAAAAAAGAAAAATGGAATATGAGGTTTGGAATGACGTCAGGGGTGAGCCGGGTGCAGTCAGACCTCGGAGTGAACCCAACTTATCCTGAAATAACACTTCTGTATGTGTGTGTCGTGTCATTTAAGTGGTTGGATTTAATTTACAAAAAAAAAATAAAAAAAAGAAGGAAATCTGTCTCAGGCTAATGAATGGCACAGAGGTGGAAAGTTGCAGACAGCGTCCCTGCGATTCCCAGATGTTGTGTTGCAGGAGAAGAGGATCTATTTCTGGCCGAGGCTGGACCAGAGGGAAGCAGATCATTGAAGTGGAACAGATCCGAGCAGAACATTAGACTCCAGTCACAGAAGAAGAAGAAAACCCGGACTGACAATAGAGCCGTGACATCCTGGCATGTGTCTTATTAAAGGAGTCATTATATTACTTACCAGACTTTTAACGCCGAACCCCAGGTATTGGCTTTTATTGCATAGTTACATTGGTCCAGCTTGGACCAATGTAAGTAGACATGTGCAATTCGTTTAGTTTTTTTTTTCGTTATATTCGTTCATTCGTTATCGTACGAATGAACGAACGATTCGCTAAAAATGTTAACAAATAACGAATCGTTCGAATCGAACGAATCCGAAAAACAACAAAAATCCGAAAAAAACGAATTAGAAACAACGAATCTGCAAAAAAGAAGAAAATCCGAAAAAACGAAAACAGGAACAACGAAAATCAAAATGAACGAAAAAATTCCTACATTCGCAATTTTTTTTTTTTTTTTTGAATTGGTAATTTTCCGTGTCCCTTACAATGGCGCTGCTTAACGTGTTTCGAATGGATTGAACGAAAAAATTCGTACATTCGTAACTTTTTTTTTTTTTTTTTCGATTCGTAATTTTCCGTGTCTCTTACAATGGCGCTGCTTAACATGCTTCGAATGGATTGAAGGAAAAAATTCGTACATTCGTAACGTTTATTTTTTTTGCGATTCGTAATTTTCCGTGTCTCTTACAATGGCGCTGCTTAACGTGCTTCGAATGGATTGAATGAAAAAATTCGTACATTCGTAACTTTTTTTTTGTTGTTGAATTGGTAATTTTCCGTGTCCCTTACAATGGCGCTGCTTAACGTGCTTCGAATGGATTGAACGAAAAATTTCGTACATTCGTAACTTTTTTATTTTTTTTCGATTCGTAATTTTCCGTGTCTCTTACAATGGCGCTGCTTAACGTGCCTCGAATGGATTGAACGAAAAAATTCGTACATTCGTAACTTTTTTTTTTTTTTTTTTTGATTCGTAATTTTCCGTGTCTCTTACAATGGCGCTGCTTAACGTGCTTCGAATGGATTGAACGAAAAAATTCGTACATTCGTAACTTTTTTTTTTTTTTTTTTTCGATTCGTAATTTTCCGTGTCTCTTACAATGGCGCTGCTTAACGTGCTTCGAATGGATTGAATGAAAAAATTCGTACATTCGTAACTTTTTTTTTTTTTTCGATTCGTAATTTTCCGTGTCCCTTACAATGGCGCTGCTTAACGTGCCTCGAATGGATTGAACGAAAAAAATTCGTACATTCGTAACTTTTTTTTTTTCGATTCGTAATTTTCCGTGTCCCTTACAATGGCGCTGCTTAACGTGCCTCGAATGGATTGAATGAAAAAATTCGTACATTCGTAACTTTTTTTTTCGATTCGTAATTTTCCGTGTCTCTTAAAATGTAATAATAGCATACACATTACATAAAATTATGAATTATGCTCCGATTACGAATCTACGAATGATACGAATGTTACGAAAGTACGAATAAATACGAATGCGTCCGAATTTCGAATAAACGAATCAACGAAAAAATAACTCTTACGAAAATACGAATCGTTATGAATACGAACACCGACGACTTACAAATTTACGAATCGTTACGAATCAACGGAAACGAAAGAAACAAAATGAAAATAAACAAATTTTTCCGTTGTGCACATGTCTAAATGTAAGTATACATATTCCACTCCTGGCCAATCCCTGTGGAAGCTGAGAATCCCTGTAGTAGGCACTGCTACTACACTGATCTTCATGGTCTTCCCGGGTGCAGCGCCCTGCTGCATAGCGACCACAAGAGGTCGCTCACTTAGCAACTGTCACATAACGACTTGCATTTTCCGCAGTGGGTGCAAGGCGTTCTGTGATTGGATGAGGCAGAGAGGCAGGGCAGTGACATCACAATTTCCACCTTGTTCAATCAGAGCACAGGACCCAGAAGACGGCAGCGATCGCTGTAGTAGCTGCGACTACTACAGTGATCCTACGTTTTCACAGGCATGGCTTACTTATAGTACATGGGTAACCATGAAATAAAATCCACACCTGGTGCCAAAAGAACTCCCACTCTGCCGCCATTGCATAGAGAAGCAGGGATGACATCATCGGATCTAAAATATAAGGTATGTAAAAATAAAAAAAACAAAAAAATTGATATATATATATAGCACAACTAGGGGAACTTGACAATTCAGCGCTCAGAATTCACAGGGTAGCTGGCCATAACCACTTGCGGACCGCCCGCCCGCAATGTACTGTGGACAGGCACAGTGACCTACTGATAGGTCGCTGAAGGGTTTAGGACACACCTGCCGTGTTTATACAGAGCGGGAGTCTGTCAGGAGGTCCCAGCCAATGATTCATGGCTGGGACCTGCTGATTATCCAATCACAGCCCAGAGCCTTATGTTGACAACACAGAGCTTTGTACAGAGGTAACGATCTCCTGTTTCTTATCCCTGCAAAGCAGGGATAAGAAACAAAGAGATTATTAGTAAAGAGCAGCACACTTTACACATTGTTAGACACACAGTTAACGCCTTGATTGATCTTGATGTTAACCCCTTCCCAGCAAGTGTCATTAGTACAGTGACAGTGTATAGAATTATCACTGTATTAGTGTCACTGGTGATGTCAGTGGCAGTTAGTCAGTTCCCACTCAGTGTCAGTTAGTGTCATATCGCTGCACTATTACGGTAACACTATAAGTTGCTGATCGCCACCATTAGTAGTATAAAAAAAAATTAAAAAAAATAAAAATTCCAGTGTATATATCCCATAGTTTGTAGATACTATAACTTTCACGCAAATCAATCCATCAATAAACACTTATTGGGATTTTTTTTTCTTACCAAAGACATGTAGCAGAATTAATATTGGCCTAAAAGAAATTAGCTTTTTAATTTTTTTATTTATTGGATATGTTTTATAGCAGAAAGTAAAAAATATAGTTTTGTTTTCAAACTTTTTAGTCTTTCTTCGTTTCTATTTGTGTGAAAAAAATGATATAATTTTATATGTGCACTGACCGAAAAATGTGTTTGTTTTCGTTTGGGTTTTTTATTTTTTTAAAATTTTTCGGGTCATTCGTTATTATCAAAATTCGTAAATTCTAAATATCAGCAATTTTAAAAATTTCAAAAACTCTAAATAATAACTAAACTAACTAATAATAACTAACTATTAAATTACAGATATTGAAATTTCCTTTCAAACTTGACACAATTGGACATTCCGACAACAAAATCCATGTTTTTTTTTTTCTGACGGATGTTGGCTCAAACTTGTCTTGCATACACATGGTCACACAAAGTTGGTCGGAAATTCCGAACGTCAAGAACGCGGTGACGTACAACGCGTACGATGAGTCGAGAAAAAGGAAGTTCAATAGCCAGTGCGGCTCTTCTGCTTGATTCCGAGCATGCGTGGCACTTTGTGCGTCGGAATTGTCTACACACGATCGGAATTTACGCAAACGGATTTTGTTGTCGGAAAATTAAAGAACCAGATCCCAAATTTTGTGCGACGGAAATTCCGATGGAAAATGCCCGATGGAGCCTACACACGGTCGGAATTTCCGACAACGAGCTCCGAACGCACATTTGCCGTCGGAAAGTCCAACCGTGTGTACGCGGCATTAGTCAACATAACGAATACAAATTTATCTGCAGTTACGAATTATCCGAAACAACGAATGCCGCATCTAAGAAAATGGAATGCAATTAATAATAATAATAAAACATTTTTTTAGTTATTATTATTGATATTTATTATTATTAATTCGTTATGTTCCATTCGTTTAGATGCGGCATTCGTTATTTTGGATAATTTGTAACTTCGGATAAATTTGTATATGTTACGTTCACTAACAGCCAAATTTGAAAGGAAATTCCAATACCTATAATTTAATAGTTAGTAATAGTTAAGTTATTGTTAGTTATATTTTCGAATTTACAAATATTTGGAAAAATTTGTTATTTCTGAATGAACAAATTTTTCGAAATTCGTTAAAAGACGAATTCGGAACTAAGCGAATTGCACATGTCTAATATAAATTTAGTTTGGGTACAGCGTTGATTGACTGAGCAATTACCAGTTAAAGTAATGCAGTTCTAAATAGCAAAAAATTGCCTGGTCATGAAGGGGGTAACATCTTCCTGAGCCGAGGTAGTTAAGGTGTGCAAAGAGTGGTCACCTCTGTGCAACTCGGACTGGATAATAGTAGCGGTGCCACCCTCCTCAGACCAAGGAGTCTTGTGCTGCACAAACAACAGAAAAACAGGGTGCAAACAAAATCCAGAAGTCTGCCCTCGAGTCTCATGGGATCAACCAGCTGACGTGTTTCGGGGGACTGACCCCCTTCCTCCAAGCAATATCAGAGAGAGATTATTGCTCTGAGAAAGGGGGTCAGTCCCCCGAAACTCGTCAGCTGCTTCTGCCGTTCGGATGAGCCCATGAGGCTTGATGGCGATCGTCTGGATTTTGAATCATGACACGCTATGATAACATGTTTGGCTTTTTGAGTATAATTTGGATCTTTTATCTTTCACTAAATTGCTTGAGATAATGCTCTAGGCGTTTGCTCCCTTCTGTTTTTTGTTGTCTGTAATGAAAACAGGTTTCAATTAATTGTTAATTGTTTTAAATGTTGATGAATGGGGAACGGAGAGACCAAGCAAGGCAAAATATAAGCAGATTAGACTTCAGCTTTAATTATGCAACTGTCCTTATACCATGTCTGTTTTTGCCATCTGGTAAAACTAATAAAAAATTATTGAAGGAAAAGAAAAAAAAAAAAATCAACATTGAGGTCTACGAGAGAGAGGAAATGATTGGCTAATCTTTTCACATTGTGGTATTGTCTGTCGATCGCTCAAACCCACAACTGAAAATCTCTTGTGTAGCAAATCTCATTTAAAGTAATGTGATGAGAAGAAAATAATTGATTGCAGGGGACGGCGGCCATGCCGTGAAATGACTGAAAACCTCCCTCCTGAATCTAGAACATCCAGAGTAGGGATGAGCGGAGTGCGGGTGAGTAGAGTTTTCATTTCCACAAAATCACAACAAAAATCTTGGTGATTTTAGCAAAAATTCACAGTTTTTGCGAAACACAGAGGAGACAATGCAGAAAGTGAATTTAACCCTTTCCTGACAGAGTATTTTGGGGGTTTATTTTGCACACATGTTTAACCACTTCAGCCCCGGAAGGATTTGCCCCCTTCCTAACGGGGCCATTTTTTGCGATACGGCAACTGACAATTGCGCGGTCGTGCAACTTTGTACCTAAACAAAATGTATGTCATTTTTTCCCCACAGATAGTGCTTTCTATTGGTGGTATTTTATTTTATTTTTTGCACTATAAACAAAAGAGCGACTATTTTGAAAAAAAAAAAAAACACATTTTTTTTTACTTTTTGCTATAATAAATATCCCCAAAAAATTAAAACAACTAATTTCTTCATCAGTTTAGGCCGATGTGTATTCTTCTACATATTTTTTGGTGAAAAAAAATAAATCGCAATAAGCGTCTATTGATTGGTTGGCACAAAAGTTATAGCGTCTACAAGATAAGGGATAGATTTATGGCATTTTTATTATTCTTTTTTTTTTACTAGTAATGGCGGCGATCTGCGATTTTTAATTTTTTTTTTATCAGGAGACATTGCAGCAGACAAATCGGACACTTTTGACACTTTTTTGGGACCGTTCACATTTATCAGTGCTAAAAATAGCCAATGATTACTGTATAAATGTCACTGGCAGGGAAGGGGGTTAACACTAGGGGGCGATCAAGGGGTTAAGTGTGTTCTAACTGTGAGGGGAATGTGGCTGACTAGAGAAGGAGGAGAGAGATTGTTGTTCCTACTTGGTAGGAACACACTATCGCTCTCCTCTCCCCTGACAGAACAGGGATTTGTGTGTTTACACACACACAGATCACGGTTCTCGCTCTGTCACGAACGATCGCGGGTGCCCGGCGGTCATCAGGCCCGCCGGGCATGCGCATCGGCTCTGGGGACACACTGTGGACCTGCTACAGCGTCTTAAAAAGCCGACGTACAGCTACGGCGTCTCGCGCAGCAGTGCCAACCTGCCGCAGTATAACTGCAGCGGCTGGTCGGGAAGGGGTTAAAAAACGTAATTTTAAGCTTGAAAAGTAGTTAAAACAGGATATATTTTCTGAAAGCAGATACCATCGAGAATAAAATAATGGCCGTTCCAATTTTTAGCGTCACACGGTATTTGCGCAATTTATCAAGCACAAATTTTCTGTAAAAAAAAAACAATAATGTTAATTTTATGGCGCACAAATCACAATGGGGTGGATTTATTAAAGGCAAACAGATTGTGCACATTAAAAAATTCCTCAAAGTGTGAATAATACACTATAAAAGTAGCGCTGTGATATTTATATGTGTACTTAAAATTAATCCATAAAAGAATCAGATTGCAGCAGCACAATCACTGGGTGGACTTTTTATTGTTGACTTTCTTTTGGATTGTTTTATGGACTAATTTAATAAAAAAATAATATTTTTACTAATTACACATATCCATACAGTGCCTTGAAAAAGTATTCACACCCCTTGAAATTTTCCACATTTTGTCATGTTACAACCAAAAACCTGAATGTGAATTTATTGGGATTTTATGTGATGGACAACATAATTGTGAAGTGGAAGGTTAATGATAAATGGTTTTCAGTGTGTTTTACAAATAAATATCTGAAAAGTGTGGCGTACATTTGTATTCAGCCCCCCCTACTCTGATACCCCTAATTAAAATCTAGTGGAACTAATTGCATTCAGAAGTCACCTAATTAGTAAATAGCATCCACCTGTGTGTGTAATTTAATCTCAGTACAAATACAGCTGTCCTGTGAAGCCCTCAGATGTTTATTAGAGAACCTTAGTGAACAAACAGCATCATGAAGATCAAGGAACACACCAGACAGGTCAGGGATAAAGTTGTGGAGAAGAATAAAGCAGGGTTAGGTTATAAGAAAAATATCCCAAGCTTTGAACATCTCACAGAGCTCTGTTCAATCCATCATCCGAAAATGGAAAGAGTATGGCACAACTGCAAACCTACCAAGACATGGCCGTCCACCTAAACTGACAGGCCGGGCAAGGAGAGCATTAATCAGAGAAGCAACCAAGAGGTCCATGGGAACTCTGGAGGAGCTGCAGAGATCCACAGCTCAGGTGGGAGAATCTGTCCGCAGGACAACTATTAAGCCCCATACACACGGTCGGATTTTTTCATGGATTCTGTCCGATCGGACAATGTTGTTGAAAAATCAGACCGTGTGTATGCACCATCGGACAGTGTACGTCGGATTGTACGACGGACAAAGTCTTATCTCCTGCTGGATAGATTTGCCGACAACACGGTCCGATCACACCAAATCCGATCGTGTGTACGGTTGTCCGACCGGACAAAGTGCTACGCATGCTCAGATCACATTACAAGACCAAAGCTATTGGCTACTAGCCTCTACGTAGTCCCGTCGTAGGCAACAAACGTCACCACGTTCAGAATGATCGGATTTTCCGACAACTTTGTCCGACCGTGTGTATGCAAAACCAACATCAGACAAAGTATGACGGACAGGATCCGACCGACCTGGTCCTCGGATAATCCGCGCGTGTGTATGGGGCTTTAGTCGTGCTCTCCACAAATCTGACCTTCATGGAAGAGTGGCAAGAAGAAAGACATTGTTGAAAGAGCCATAAGAAGTCCTATTTGCAGTTTGTGAGAAGCCATGTGGGGGACACAGCAAACATGTGGAAGAAGGTGCTCTGGTCAGATGAGACCAAAATTGAACTTTTTGGCTTAAAAGCAAAACGCTGTGTGTTGCGGAAAACTAACACTGCACATCACCCTGAACACACCATCCCTACCGTGAAACATGGTGGTGGCAGCATCATGTTGTGGGGATGCTTTTCTTCAGCAGGGACCGGGAAGCTGGTCAGAGTTGATGGAAGATGGATGGAGCCAAATACAGGGCAAACGTAGAAGAAAACCTGTTAGGCCCCTTTCACACCTAAGCGGTTTTCATGCGGTGCAGCGCTAAAAATAGCGCCTGTTCACCGCATGAAAAAATCCTGCCCTTTTAACTCCAGTGTGAAAGCCAGCGGGCTTTCACACTGGAGCGGTGCGCTAGCAGGATAACAAAAAAAGTCCTGCTAGCAGCATCTTTGGAGCGGGATAGGAGCGGTGTGTTCACCGCTCCTATACCGCTCCTTCCCATTGATTAGAATGGGACACCGCGGTGAAACCGCGGCAATACCGCCGCAAAGCGCTGCTACGGCGGCGCACTGCGTGGGGTGTTTAACCCTTTTTCGGGCGCTCGCGGGGGGTAAAACCGCACCGCGAGCGGCCGAAAACCGCGGTGAAAACGACGGTAAAGCAGCGCTAAATATAGCGCTGCTTTACCGTCACCGCCCCAGTCTGCAAAAGACTTGAGACTGGGGCGAAGGTTCACCTTCCAGAAGGACAACGACCCGAAACATACAGCCAGAGCTACAATGGAATGGTTTAGATCAAAGCATATTCATGTGTTAGAATGGCCCAGTCAAAGTCCAGACCTAAATCCAATTGAGAATCTGTGGCAAGACTTGAAGATTGCTGTTCAGACGCTCTCCATCCAATCTGACAGAGCTTGAGATATTTTGCAAAGAAGAAGAATGGGCAAAAATGTCACTCTCTGGATGTGCAAAGCTGGTAGAGACATCCCCAAAAAGACTTGCAGCTGTAATTGCAGTGAAAGGCGGTTCTACAAAGTATTGACTCAGTGGGGCGCCATACAAATGTACACCACATTTTTCACGTATTTGTAAAAAAATAATTGAAAACCATTTACAATTTTCATTCCACTGCACAATTATGTGACACTTTGTGTTGGTCTATCACATAAAATGCCCAAATAATACATTTACATTTTAGGTTGTAACATAACAAAATGTGGAAAATGTCAAGGTTTATGAATACCTTTTGCCCGGAGTACGTCTATTGACGTCCTCCTGTGCCCAATCGGCCTGCACGCCCCCTGCAGGGCGTGTGCGGAGCGCTCTGTGATCAGCGAGTCTATGAGACTTGGCTGATCACAGATCGGAGTAAGGGGTCGATCCCGACCCCTTACCACGTGATCAGATGTCAGCCAATGACAGCTGAACACGTGATGTAAACAGAGCCGGTAATCGGTTATTTTTTCTCCTCGCTGTGATCACCAATCAGTGCCTCATCAACAGTGCTGCCCATCAATGTCACCTACCAGTGCCATATCAGTGCCATCTATCAATGGTACCCATCAGTGCAACCTTATCTGTCCCCATCAGTGCCGCCTTATCTGTTCCCATCAGTGCCGCCTTATCTGTCCCCATCAGTGCCGCCTTATCTGTCCCCATCAGTGCAACCTTATCTGTCCCCATCAGTGCCGCCTTATCTGTCCCCATCAGTGCCGCCTTATCTGTCCCCATCGGTGCCGCCTTATCTGTCCCCATCAGTACCGCCTTATCTGTTCCCATCAGTGCCGCCTTATCTGTCCCCATCAGTGCTCTACCGAACGATATCCGCATGGAAGAAAACCACCAGGCCTTCAGGAAAAAACTCAAGACCTACCTCTTCTAAGAAGCTTGACAACAAAGCACAAATACAGCGCCTTGAGGCGATTCAGTTCGCATTGTAGCGCTATACAAATTATTCATTCATTCATTCATTCAGTGCTGCCTTATCTGTCCCCATCAGTACCGCCTTATCTGTCCCCATCAGTACCGCCTTATCTGTCCCCATCAGTACCGCCTTATCTGTTCCTATCAGTGCCCACCAGTGCTGCCTCATCAGCGCATATCAATGAAGGATAAAAATTACCTATTTGCAAAATTGTATAACAAACGATGAAACATGATCTTATTTTTTTTTATATAAATTCTGGACTTTGAATGGATGTAGAGAATAGAAGACTGCAGATAAACAGGTACAACTTATGTAGGAGGCTTTGTTTTATCTCTGTGTATCACCTGAGGCCAGTCCTTTCACTGGGTATATGGGAGGGTTTACAACCACTATAAAGTGAAATAAAGCCGCAGATACTCACCTCCTCTCCAACAATCTGACATGTGCAAGGTCCTTTGCCGGCGCTGGCATCTTCTCTCCAGCTTCTTCTGGGCGCTGGTCTCCAGCCCATCTGGATCGGTATCCCAGCACACCGGCACTGTGATGGAAAGTTGAGCTGCACATGTGAGGACTGCGGGCAGGCTGGTTTACGTTATTAAAGAGACAAGGTATGCAGCCTGCCTGCTTGCAAGATTTTTTTTTTTATTTGATTTGACTTTAGTTTAGCTTTAATACTAACCTGCCGCACATCTGCCCCCACAATGAATCATAGTTCTGTGCTAAGAGCGTGCACACTGTGCGCTATCAACTCAGGGACCGAGCTATCGCAGACAGCTCCTGGTCATTGCTCACATCAGGAGCTCCCTACCATGTGACCACCATGGCAGCCACTTACAGCAGTCCAATGATCAGGAGACCTGCCTCCTGGCATCAGAACCCTCTTAAAAGGTTAACTCCACTTTCGTGAGGGAAAAAAAAATAATATATCAAAAAATAAATAATATACAATTGGGACACAAGTCATATTGTAATTGAATGTTATTAAAAATGACTTTTCCTTTTCAATCTGCAACTCTAATTTCCTGTAAATGAAATATGGCTACCTGGAGGTGTTCTGTATACAGAACGTATACAGAACCCCCTCCCCCAGAAACAACATTTCCTGCCTGTGTGATTGGCTCACTGATTTTCCCAGAAGTCTGCACTAAGATACAAGTCAGATTTCAGGCATCCCCTGCAACAAAAATTTCATTTTTAGTGAGACACTCCTAATGGGAAATCACGTCTAAAAAGGATGCAGACCCTGCAATTTTCCTCTTTAGAGCCCTGCAGGTGCAGCAGCTGGTTGATGATTATGAAAACACTCCCATTGGACTCACTTTCCACGTGGACACAGAGGAACAAATTGTGATTTCTTCAGAATAAAAAAAGTTAGGAATCTTCAACAAAGTTGGGTAAAATCCCTGCAATGTACATAGATCACCCAGAGGGCAATGTTTTTTTTCTCAACAAAAGTAGAGTTATTTTTTAAAGGGCTGCCAGTCATTGGTGGCAAGGGGTTAACATGAAAAAATGATATCTGATGTTAGGTCCACTTTGAACCTCCATCTAGTGGCCACATTGCACTATCTACTAGGAATGCACCAATACCATTTTTTTTTTAGTACCGATACTTTTTATTTTATTTTATTTTTTATGTTTTAGTACTCACCGATACCAATTACAGATACCTACCACAACTGTTTTGTTTATACTTCAGCTGTCAGCAGGGGTATAAAGCATTGAAAAACAGTTAGATACAAAAAGAAACAATGTTTCTTTTTATCTTTCTGTTTCAGCTGCTGAGCAACGTTGTTGATAAATATTGGCTGCCTATTTTTTCTATTTTTATTTTTTGACACCCCCAATTTCCAGTGTTCTGTGAAAACAGCCAATTCATCAAGCTCTCCAATTACATCACTTCCTGTTACTGTAAAGCATCGGTAATTGGCAGGGGCGGACTGAAAACTCATGGGGCCCCCACGCAATAGGAGATTATGGGGCCCCCGGGCAATAGGAGAAGATTAGCGGGCCCCTGGGGCAATAGGAGATTATGGGGCCCCCAGGCAATAGATTATGGGGCCACACAGTATATACACACACACATACAGCATGCACACACAGACACACAATATACACACACAGTATACACACACACAATACACATACACACACACACTGAAAAGGTACCGGAGAGGCGGAGCAGCTATAATCTTGGGATTTTTTTAAAAACACAGATTTTTAAATACTGTCCCTGGTTTTATTGAGGCTGGCAACCCTGATGGGGCCCCTTAGTGGCATGGGGCCCTCAGGCAGTGCCTGAGTGCCCGAACGGTCAGTCCACCCCTGGTAATTGGAGATTTCGACGAGTTGCTATTTTGACACGACACCGGAAGGCGTGTACACTCCGGTACACAGTATTATGAGCACACATTGACTGCCTCCAATGCGGGGACAGCCTCTTTAGCTGCTGTTCTGTCAAAACAGCAAACCCTTTGTGTACCGGAGTGTACACGCTTGCCGGTGTGTAAAAACAGCAATTTGTCTAAAGCTCATCTAATAACTGATGGTTTGGAGCAGGGGTAGTGAATTCAAATTCAAGGTGGTTCGCAAACTAAATAATTTTTCTGGCCAAGGTCCGAATCAAAAATCTGTGCCATGAAAGATTGTAGTGTCTTCTTTAATTTCTTTGCGCAAGTCGCACTCTCTGGTGCTCTTCTTATGGCGCGTACACACAACCGGACTAGGTCCGACGGGGTTAGTCCGTTGGACAATACGATCGCGTGTGGCCTAATCCGATAGTTTTTTGTTAAAAAAATCCAACGGACCTAGAAATAGAGCATGTTTCAAATCTATCCGCCGGACTCAATTCCTATCGGGAAAACCGTTCGTCTGTATGCTGGTCCGGCGGACCAAATATGACACCAAATACGACAAATACGGCAAGGGAAGCTATTGGCTACTGGCTATTAAACTTCCTTTTTTAGTCACGTCATCACGTTCAAAACTAACTGACTTTGAAACGGAATTAGTCCGTTCATGTGTAGCCAAGTCCGTTCGTTCGGAAAGTTCGCCGGAACTCCGCCGAAAGTCCGTCGGCAAGACTGTCAGACCTAGTTTGCTGGAAAGTCTGGTCGTGTGTACTCGGCATTACTGTTTCCTCCACACACTTTGGTAATACTCTGTAAATGTATATGTTCCCAATAGTTACATAGTTACATGGTTAGTAAGGTTGAAAAAAGACACAAGTCCATCCAGTTCAACCACAAATGACTGATGTAGTGTCCCCCCTTACATCAGGTGCCCCTACCAGCGTAATTCATAACATTGGGTGCCCCAATCAGACTACCCCCATAAATCAGTTGCCAACATTAGAGTATCCCCTTATATCAGGTGTCCCCATTACAGTGCCACCTTACATCAGGTGTCCCCATTACAGTGCCACCTTACATCAGGTGTCCCCATCAGTGTCCCTTTACATCAGGTGTCCCCATCAGAGTGCCCCTTACATCAGGTGTCCCCATTACAGTGCCCCCTTACATCAGGTGTTGCCATCAGAGTGCCCCCTTACATCAAGTGTCCCCATCAGAGTGCCCCTTACATCAGGTGTCCCCATCAGAGTGCCCCTTACATCAGGTGTCCCCATCAGAGTGCCCCTTACATCAGGTGTCCCCATCAGAGTGCCCCTTATATCAGGTGTCCCCATTACAGTGCCCCCTTACATCAGGTGTTGCCATCAGAGTGCCCCTTACATCAGGTGTCCCCATTACAGTGCCACCTTACATCAGGTGTCCCCATTACAGTGCCACCTTACATCAGGTGTCCCCATCAGAGTGCCCCTTACATTAGGTGTCCCCATTACAGTGTCCCCTTACATCAGGTGTTGCCATCAGAGTGCCCCTTACATCAGGTGTCCCCATCAGAGTGCCCCTTACATCAGGTGCCCCCATTACAGTGCCACCTTAGATCAGGTGTTCCCATCAGAGTGCCCCTTACATCAGGTGCCCCCATTACAGTGCCCCCTTACATCAGGTGTTGCCATCAGAGTGCCCCTTACATCAGGTGTCCCCATCAGAGTGCCCCTTACATCAAGTGCCCCCATTACAGTGCCACCTTAGATCAGGTGTTCCCATCAGAGTGCCCCTTACATCAGGTGCCCCCATTACAGTGCCACCTTAGATCAGGTGTTTCCATCTGCGTGCCCCCTTACATCAAGTGTCCCCATCAGAGTGCCCCTTACATCAGGTGTCCCCATTACAGTGCCACCTTACATCAGGTGTCCCCATCAGAGTGCCCCCTTACATCAGGTGTTCCCATTAGAGTGCCCCCTTACATCAGGTGTCCCCATCAGAGTGCCCCCTTACATCAGGTGTCCCCATCAGAGTGCCTCTTACATCAGGTGTCCCCATTACAGTGTCACCTTACATCAGGTGTCCCCGTTAGAGTGCCCCCTTACATCAGGTGTTCCCATCAGAGTGCCCCCTTACATCAGGTGTTCCCATCAGTGTGCCCCTTACATCAGGTGTCCCCATTACAGTGCCACCTTACATCAGGTGTCCCCATCAGAGTGCCCCTTACATCAGGTGTCCCCATCAGAGTGCCCCTTACATCAGGTGTCCCCATTACAGTGCCACCTTAGATCAGGTGTCCCCATCAGTTCCCCCTTACACCAAAGCTTCAGGATGGCAAAGATGTTTTTATTACAAATTATGTGAGCAGACTGCAGTTCCTCTTTAACAACCGATAATTAACAGCTTTTATTGGACCCTGATGTAAGAGGGGGGGCTCTCTTCCTTACATCAGGGTCCCCACAGAGCCCCCCCTTACTTCAGGGTCCCCAGAGAGCCCCCCTTACTTCTTCAGGGTCCCCAGAGAGCCCCCCTTACTTCAGGGTCCCCAGAGCCCCCCCCCCCTTACTTCAGAATCCACAGAGAGCCTCCCCCTTACATCAGGGTCCCCAGACAGGCCCCCCTTACTTCAGGGTCCCCAGAGGCCCCCCCTTACTTCAGGGTCCCCAGAGGCCCCCCCTTACTTCAGAATCCACAGAGAGCCTCCCCCTTACATCAGGGTCCCCAGACAGGCCCCCCTTACTTCAGAGTCCCCAGGTGTTTTATTTACATGTCAGCTGTCAGTGGGGGAATCCTGCTGTCAGATGAAAGAACGAAGCCTGAAAGTATCGGTTTCAGGTATCAGAGCTTTGGAAAGGGGTAGCGATACTCGAGTAAAAATGCTTAGTATGGGCACCGATGCCGATATTGGTGCAACCCTCGTATTTACCCACTATTCTTATAAATGAAGAACATCTGACCTGGAGAGAAAACGGCCCAATAACATCCGATTTTGCACCCACAGTTTTTAATTTCTTGTCTTCTCTGCCATTTCCCTTTTTTAAACTGGAATTTGGATATCTTTTAGCTCACGGATCCGGAGACCGGAGCGATCTGCATTCTCTGTTATTTTGTTTCCTAGGCAACCCGGAGAAGGAAAAAACACCTCTGATCCTTTATTATATAACTACTGATTTATATTTTTCCCTGGTTGTTCTTTCTCCCCTCCACTCCTTCCCCCTCATCAAAATCAAATGAAATTGTACATTAAACCTCTCCTTTTGTATGACGTATCTTCAGAGGCGTAATTAGAATCTTGAGGGCCCCGGTGCAAGAAACCATGAATGGCCCCAAACCAGGGACGTTACTAGATCTACAAAAGATCTCGGGGTAGAGCCCATAGCAACGAAGTAAAGAAAGTCATACGCTTATATATATACTGTATATAAAATATTGTTACATAGTGCGGATCCCCACTTACATCAGGATCCTCAGAGAGCCTCCCTATTTACATCAGGGTCCCCAGAGAGCTCCCCTCTACATCAGGGTCCCCAGAGAGCACCCCCCCCTCTTAAATCAGGGTCCCCAGAGAGCACCCCCTCTTAAATCAGGTTCCCCAGAGAGCTCCCCCTACATCAGGGTCCTTAGAGAGCTCCCCCCTACATCAGGGTTCCCAGAGAGCTCCCCCCCTTCATCAGGGTCCCCATAGAGCACCCCCCTCTTAAATCAGGGTCCCCAGAGAGCCCCCCTCCTTACATCAAGGTCCCCAGAGAGCCCCCTCCTTACATCAGGGTCCCCAGAGAGCCTCCTCCTTACATCAGGGTCCCCAGAGAGCCCCTTCCTTACTTCAGGGTCCCCAGAGAGCCTCCCCTTACATCAGGGTCCCCAGAGAGCCTGCCTTTGCATCGGGGTCCCCAAAGAGCCCCCCCCTCTTACATCAGGTTCCAGAGAGCCTCCCCTTACATCAGGGTCGCCAGGGAGCCCCTTCCTTACATCAGGGTCCCCGGAGAGCCCCTTCCTGACATCAGGGTCCCCAGAGAGCCCCTTCCTTACATCAGGGTCCCCAGAGAGCCCCTTCCTTACATCAGGGTCCCCAGAGAGACCCCCCTTACTTCAGGGTCCCCAGAGAGCCCCCCT
Source organism: Lithobates sylvaticus (assembly GCA_028564925.1). Classification (NCBI taxonomy): domain Eukaryota; kingdom Metazoa; phylum Chordata; class Amphibia; order Anura; family Ranidae; genus Lithobates; species Lithobates sylvaticus. Next base: position 606,155,884 of record CM053027.1, on the reverse strand, counting down.
TACTTCAGGGTCCCCAGAGACCCCCCCTTACTTCAGGGTCCCCAGAGAGCCTCCCCCTTACATCAGGGTCCCCAGACAGGCCCCCCTTACTTCAGGGTCCCCAGAGAGGCCCCCCTTACGTCAGGGTCCCTAGAGAGCCCCCTCCTTCCAGAGGTTTCCCTGTTCCCCCTGGCTGGTCTCCACTGTGCACCTTGGACCCCCAGCACATCTCTGTACCCCCACACCTGGGGGGAGGTGGTAGGCGGCGATCGACAGCTCTATGGTGTCCACGGGTGGCGGGATCTCCCTGGGGCTAGTAGTTCTCTCTCTGACTGTATCCAATGGAGAGGGGAGTGCTTCATCACTGATCAAGAGTGATGAACTAGAGCAACTCACTGAAGAGTGAAGCCGATACATGCCCAGGTCAGAGGCCCCTCCCCTCTCCACTGTATACATTCGGAGAGAGAACTACAAGCCCCAGGGAGATCCTGCGGGCACCATAGTGCTGCTTTGTGCTAGGAGGGGGGATTTGTGTTGGGAAGGGGGGAGGGAGGAGGATTTGTGCTAGGAGGGGGGATTTGTGTTGGGAAGGGGGGAGGGAGGAGGATTTGTGCTAGGAGGGGGGATTTGTGTTGGGAAGGGGGGAGGGAGGAAGATTTGTGCTACGAGGGGGATTTGTGTTGGGAAGGGCGTGATTTGTGCTAAGAGAGGGATTTATGGTTGGAAGGGGGGAGGTGAGGAGGATTTGTGCTAGGAGGGGGGATTTGTGTTGAGAAGGGGGGATTTGTGCTAGGAGGGGGATTTATGTTGGGAAGGGGAAGGGGGGAGAATTTGTGCTAGGGGGGATTTGTGTTGGGAAGGGGGAGGAGGATTTGTGCTAGGAGGGGGGATTTGTGTTGGGAAAGGGGGAGGGAGGAGGATTTGTGCTACGAGGGGGATTTGTGTTGGGAAGGGGGTGATTTGTGCTAGGAGAGGGATTTATGTTGGAAAGGGGAGAGGGGAGGAGGATTTGTGCTAGGAGGGGGATTTGTGTTGGGAAGGGGGTGATTTGTGCTAAGAGAGGGATTTATGTTGGGAAGGGGGGAGGGGAGGAGGATTTGTGCTAGGAGGGGGGATTTGTGCTAAGAGGGGGATTTATGTTGGGAAGGGGGAGAATTTGTGCTAGGGGGGATTTGTGTTGGGAAGGGGAGGAGGATTTGTGCTAGGAGGGGGGATTTGTGTTGGGAAAGGGGGAGGGAGGAGGATTTGTGCTACGAGGGGGATTTGTGTTGGGAAGGGGGTGATTTGTGCTAGGAGAGGGATTTATGTTGGAAAGGGGGGAGGGGAGGAGGATTTGTGCTAGGAGGGGGATTTATATTGGGAGGGGGAGCTTTGTGCTAGGAGGGGGATTTGTGTTGGGAAGGGGGGAGGGGAGGAGGATTTGTGCTAGGAAGGGGGATTTGTGTTGGGAAGGGGGGAGGGGAGGAGGATTTGTTCTAGGAGGAGGGATTTGTGTTGGGAAGGGGGGAGGGGAAGAGGATTTGTGCTAGGAGTGGGATTTGTGTTGGGAAGGGGGAGGAGGATTTCGGCTAGGAGGGGGAGGGGAGGAGGATTTGTGTTGGGAAGGGGGGAGGGGAGGAGGATTTGTCCTAGGAGGGGGATTTGTGTTGGGAAGGGGGAGGCTTTGTGCTAGGAGGGGGGATTTGTGTTGGGAAGGAGGATTTGTGCTAGGAGGGGTATTTATGTTGGGAAGATGGGAGGGGAGGAGGATTTGTGCTAGGAGGGGGGATTTGGGGGGTTTGTTGTAGAGGAGGTGATATGGTAGAGGGGGAGGGGAATTGTGCAAAAAGGGAAACTTTTTTTTGAATAGGATGTGTACTCAGGGGGGAAGATTGAGGGGTAGAGGATTTGTGCTAGAACGGGTGATTTCTTTTTTTTTGGGGGGGGGGGGATTTCAGCAGGGGGTAGATTCGTTCTGTGTTAATGCTGGTAAAATCGAATATTACGAGGCTATTTTCTCTCCAGGTTTGATGTTCTTCATTCATAAGAATAAAATTAAAATACTGCATTATAGCCACTAGATGGAGCTGATAATCATTCTACATAGGTATTGTTTTTCCTATGGTTTTCCTATGCCCTGTGTGAGCTGTTTTTCCTATGATCATCAGCTCCATCTACTGGCCATAATGTGGTATTTTCCTGATTCACACAATTTTTTTATAGAATGAAGAACATCCAACCTGGAGAAAAAAATAAGCAAAAAAAGAATTTGTTCTGTGTTAAAATCGAATATTACGAGGCTATTTTCTTTCCAGGTTTGATGTTCTTCATTCATAAGAATAAAGCAAATCAGGGAAATACTGCAATATAGCCACTAGATGGAGCTGATGATCATTCTAAATAGGTATTGTTTTTTCCTATGTTCATCAGCTCCATCTAGTAGCCATAATGTGGTATTTTCCTGATTCACACAATTTTTTTATGGAATGAAGAACATCCAACCTGGAGAAAAAAATAAGCAAAAAAAAAAAATTTAAAAAGCACTCCACATAGCTAGCTATTCATCCTGTGAAACTTCAGGCACATTCTTTCTGTGTTAAAATCGAATATTACGAAGCTATTTTCTTTCCAGGTTTGATGTTCTTTATTCATAACAATAAAACAAATCAGGGAAATACTGCAATATAGCCACTAGATGGAGCTGATGATCATTCAAAATAGGTATTGTTTTTTCCTATGATCATCAGCTCCATCTAGTGGCCAAAATGCGGTACAGTTTTCTAAAAATTCCTCAACAAGAAAACTATACCGCATTTTGGCCACCAGATGGAGCTGACGATACAGGCATTAATCTCTTGCAAACATTAAGGTGACATTTAGTTCCGTTTGCATGAATGTTTGTGACTGCAATGAATGTTTTATAAATGGACCCCTATGAGTGTCAGAAAGTCCATTTGGTTTACCTTATCCAAACAGGGTGATTTCACAGACATCCTCACATGCCCTGCATATAATTCATTAATTAGATTCCAAATCTCTTCCTTGTAAGAGAATAACACCCGTATTAAATTATAAAGAAAACCGTGCTAACCATAAAAGTGTAAAAATTAAATAAAAACTCTAAAGAAAAGGCAGCAGAATTGTGGGATAAACACAGAAGAAACAATAATAAGAAAAAACTGCACCACAAACACCTGTATTGCCAGCTCCACCTAGTGGCCAAAAATGCAGTAGAGTCTTCTGAAACTCCTCAATGAGAAAAACTATACCGCATTGTTGCCACTAGATGGTGCTGATCTTAATCAGTGGAAGGATTTGATTGGTGGCTATGAGAGACTTATCCGTTGTGAATACATTGGGCATTTTGGGCAGGACAGATGGCAAAGGATCCAGCAGGGTAGCGTGAATAGGAATAGCCAATGCAATACTACCAAAGCACACCTACCTGCACAAACGGCTGTATCTTAAATTGGGGAGGAGGAAGTGTCACCAGCACACCAGGATCTCCAAAATTGGGTCCAAAATTTAATCATATAGTATCAAAAGAATAAATAGAAGTGACGTTTCGGAGCCACGCAGGACCCCTTCATCAGGCATGTGACATGCCTGATGAAGGGGTCCTGCATGGCTCTGAAACGTTGCTTCTATTTATTTTTTTGATACTATGTGCCTAGGAATAGCTCTCCTTGATTGGATACAAGATGTTCACAGATCACCAGGTTATCAAATTGATAAATCAGGGTGATCTGATGCACTTTAGAGATGTCCAGATGAAAAAAAAACGAGTAGTCTGGGTTCCTTGAATTCATTTTAAGGCTGTACCAATAAACATCCCTCTAGTCTTTCATTCTCAGCTTCTCTGGAGGTAGATGGGGATGTTGGCATGTCTGTGTAGACCACAGGACAATCGTTAGCAACTGATACTCAGCCCCCAGTAAGATCCTTACTCACAGTATCCTAGAAGCTGTCTGCCACCCAGTCTCCTCAGGTGGATCCTCAAAAAGTAAGATGTTAAAGTTCTCCTCCAGACTTGGACTCTCTAACAATGTCCTTCAGCAGGTATCTGTTTTTTTGAGCAGTCCTCTTTGTCCCCTTAGTGCAGCAAATGCTGAGGCCCAAATGGTGGTTTCTTGCTTTAGTGATCCTTCTCCTAGGGGCAGCGGCCCCAGAAGTACCGGAATCCTCCCTGATGAGGTAAGAACCCTCTGCATATTCATCACCTCCCCAGCCCCCTTCTGGATGCCCCTTTCCAGTGACTGGCTAGGGCATGATAAATACTCAGCTAATCATTTGAATTTCCCTTCCTATGCTCTGGAAGCTTCTTTTAGAGGCAGGGGAAGCAATCAAACTCTCAGCCTTGGAATTCTATGCAGCCTAACTGGGAGGGCACTACATACAGATACTTAACCCCTTTGGCGTTGGCTGCCCTTTAAGGGGTTTGCTATGCCGGGAGGCGGGGCAGGGCTTATGACCATGTGACCACCGTGATTGGCGGTGGCAGCGGTCACGTGATCAGAAAAGTCATTTTGTGAGCTGGGCTGGTCGCTGTACCAGGCACACGCTCTCGGCACAGCACTGTTGGCGCTATTGCATGCAAATATGCGGCTGCTAGGCGCCAAGGTTTTTTTAGGTGTTACAGGGGGCCAAATGACACAGGACAAGCACTGTGTCATATAACATGCTTTAAAGGAGCAGGATCCATTTTTTTGGGGGGGGTTAACAAACGCTTTAACCGGTTCCCGACCGGCGCACGACGATGTGCGTCGGCAGAATGGCACGGACAGGCATAAGGGCGTACAGGTACGTCACTTTAAGAATGTCGCCATGCCATCTCAATCGCCGCGGGGATACTCATGGGAAGGCTGAACGGGGAGATGCGGAAGTAAACAGCATCTCCCCCCGTTCTGCCTAGCAACAATTGACACTGATCTCTGCTCCCTGTGATTGGAGCAGAGATCAGTGTTCACTAAAACACAGCCACGCCCACCCCACAGTTAGTAGCACGCCCCTAGGAACACTTAACCCCTACACTGCCACCCCCTGGTTAACCCCTTCACTGCCAGTGTCATTTACACAGGAATCAGTGCATTTGTATAGCACTGATTGCTGTATAAATGACAATGGTCCCAAAAATGTGTCAAAAATGTCCGATGTGTCCGCCATAATGTCGCAGTCACAATAAAAAAATCACTGATCGCCGCCATTACTATTAAAAAAATAAATATTAATAAAAATGCTATAAAACTATCCCCTATTTTGTAAACACTTTTGCGCAAACCAATCAATAAACGCTTATTGCGATTTTTTTTACCAAAAAATATGTAGAAGAATACGTATCGGCCTAAACTGAGGAAAAAATGTTTTTTTTTATATATTTTTGGGGGATATTTATTATAGCAAAAAGTAAAAAAGAATGCGTTTTTTTTTTTTCAAAATTGTCGCTCTTTTTTGTTTATAGCGCATAAAATAAAAACCGCAGAGGCGATCAAATACCACCATAAGAAAGCTGGAAAGTGGGGAAAAAAGGACGTCAATTTTCTTAGGGAGCCACATCGCATGACCGCGCAATTGTCAGTTAAAGCGACGCAGTGCCGAATCGCAAAAAGTGGTCTGGTCTTAAGCCAGCAAAATGGTCTGGGGCTGAAAGTGGTTAAGCACTTGATAAAATCCCCCTTTGGATCAATCATAGTTCCACCATGGAGTCTTTTTGTCTTGAATAGTAGAGGCGATTTTTAAGGAAAGGTTAGGAGCTTACTTAAAATTAAAGCGATGTGTCTCTGGCAGTATAAGACCAAATAACGTGTCCCCTTTCAGACCAGAACAGTGATTTCTTATTATGTGTTTTATTTTATGAGCCTGAGAGCTAAAGTTCATAAGGCTAGACAAATCTTTAATATCTGCTGTTGACCTTTTTGGTTTCAAATGGTCTGCCCAATCTATATGTAGTATTTCAGTCGCATTGCCTTCTAATAGATTGTCTGTCTGAACATCCTCTTCATATTGTTCTGTCAAACGCTCCGCTTCCTTTTTGTAGTCCTCCAATCGGCTGCGCTTTCTTCTCAGTCATCTAAATTGACTTTTGGGGGAACATTATAAAGCAATTTCTTCATATGGCAACTGTCTGATAAAATAAAATTGTTTGTATCTACTGATTTACAATAGGTCTTAGTCCTGCTCTATAAAAATGGTCAGGGCTAGGTAATTGATGGATTGTGTACTGCTAGTAGGTTTAAATTTGATATTAAAATGGTTGCAGTTTATATCAGAAACAAATTCTCTTGGGTGCTTTTCAATATAAAGATCATGTCCTTTATATAATGTTTCCAGGGGATGAAGTTCACATTCCACCATATAGTATCCTAAATAAATTGGGCTTCCCAATAGGCATACCTTCCAACTTTTTTTAGATGGGAACGAGGGAAACCTGTTAGTTGTTGTATAGAGTATATCGCTTCTTGACATGCGTGTGCTGTAGGGTTGCCACCTCATCCCTTTAAAACCGAACATATATTAATAACACAGGTTCTGTGGCTGATTAAGGTGCTAATTAAACTCCCTTGGTGCCTTATCTGCATTAAATTAGCCACAGAATCTGTGTAATTCATGTGTGTTCGGGTTTAAAGGGATGAGGTGGCAACTCTAGTGTGCTGCTGCAATGTTCTCTGCTTGTAGTATCCTCTCCAATGCCTGGGTCCATAACCTGTTGTGCAGAGTATTGAAATAATGCGCTGGAAGCTTCTTGTATACAGCAATATGGCTTTACTTTCATGGAAGATATCTTTATCATGGAACAGGAAGATAACACAAACAAGAGCACTGAACATAGACAGAACATACATCCTGTGACTACATTACCATACACACTATAATACTGCAGTGCCCCCTGCTGGAATAGACAGGTATAATGCATATAGTATTGTCAAGTTATAAGCAACCAGGCTGTTGTTCTTTCCAACATTAGCAAATGTATACAGGCATAGGACACACCACCTGCCATGCCCCCTTAAAGGAGAATTATCCCCAAAAATATATATTCGTTAAACCCACAAGTGTATTTTTTTTTACCCCTACTATTCCTTTATATTGGCTTTTGAAATTTATAAATGCAACAATTTAGAAATTGGATGAAAGGTTTAACACTGGGGACCACTTTTTGAAAGCTAAAAAGTGCATATTATATACAAATTCATGAGGGACAAACGAGGAGGAGAGAGGGACTGATGGACTTTGTTCCAAATCAGGGACAGTCCCTCAAAATCAGGGACAGTTGGGAGCTATGCAATAGGCCATAAGGAGATTGGTGTCACCGGGTGCGAAACTTGTCCCCATAGCTGTTCCTATAATTTGTAAGTCGAAAGTTTCAGTAAATTTAAATTTATCTTTACAAAACAAACCCAAAACACTATACTGTCCCAATCAGAGGTATAACTAACCGTCAGGGCCCAGATGCAAAATAATCATGAAGGGCCCCCCTGACCACCAAGGCCCTTTCCTCTGGGCCTTGGGCCCTTCCCTCCAGACCCAGGGTCCTTAACTCCTGTCATGGGGCCCCTTTATAAGCCTCCAGATCAAACAGCTGCGACTTACTGTGTAATTTGCGACACAGAAAGTTGCATGACAAGTCAAAACACCTAATGCGACTCAAGACACAACGACCAAAAAAGGTTCCTGCATTACTTTTCTGCAACTTTGGTGCCATAGACTGCAATGTTAAAGCGGAGTTCCACCCAAAAGTAGAACTTCCGCTTATCTGATTCCTTCAGTTTTTGACAGGTACCCTGTCCCCACTTCTGGGAGACCGGGCCGCAGTGAAGTGCATCAGCAGCTCGGCTCCCTCCTTCCTCCCCTTCTGCAGGGTCAGTGAGAGAGCATAGCACGCTTTGCCAATGCGCAGTACCTTACCGGTAATGGCGGCGGCAGCACCCACAGCCGATCTAAACATCGGCTGCGGTGCCGACATCGCTGGACTCCAGGACAGGTAAGTGTCCTAATGTCAAAAGTCAGCAGCTACAGTATGTGTAGCTGCTGACTTTTAATTTTTAAAGGGGGCGGGCGGAACTCTTTAAATAACAAAAGTTGCAAGCAAGCTTGGAATTCACTAGGAAATCGCAAGCAAGTTGCAAGTAAATCGCAAGCAAGTTGCATGACTTTGGGGTTGCAGTAGTGTGAACCTAGCCTTATGGTTTATCAGTGCCCATCAGTGCAGCCTCATCAGTACCCATCAGTGCAGCCTCATCAGCGCACATCTATGAAGGAGAAAAATGACCTGTTTGCAAAATGTTCGGTCTTTATTTGTTTATTTAGCAAAAAATAAAAAACCCAGTAGTGATTAAATACCACCAAAAGAAAGTTCTATTTATGTGAAAAAATGTAATTTGGGTACCGTGTTGCATGACCGCGCACTTGTCATTCAAAGTGCGACAGCACTGAAAGCTGAAAATTGGCCTGGGCAGGAAGGGGGTAAAAGTGCCCAGTAGGAAAGTGGTTAAAAAAGGCCTGGATTCTTTTCTTAACCTGTAGAGATCCGCGCTATAGCCGAATGACGGCTACAGCGCGGATCTACATTGCTCGGACTACATCCATTGACGTGCAAGAGCGGCCTGCGCGCCCCCTGAAGGGGGGTCTGTGAGACTCGCTGGATCACAGATCCGAGTAAGGGGTCGATCCCGACCCCTTACCACGTGATTAGCTGTCAGCCAATGACAGCTGATCATGTGATGAAAACAGCCGGTAATCAGCTGTCAGCGCGAGGAGAAAAAAAAAGCCGATCACGGGGTGGCAGTGAGAGGGACATTAGTCCCGATCACTGCGATGTGCCCTGGCTCCTTGGTGCCCACCTGTGCCCCCTACAAATGCCGCCTACCAGTGCCCACAGCGCCACCTGTCAGTGCCCACCAGCGCACCTGTCAGTGCCCACAATCAGTGTCTGAACAGTGCTGCACATCAGTGTCACCTACCAGTGCCCATCAGTGCCATCTATCAGTGGTACCTATCAGTGTCCATCCGTGCCACCCATCCGTGCCACCCATCAGTGCCATCTTATCTGTGCCCATCAGTACCAACTTATCTGTCCCCATCAGTGCCACCTTATCTGTGCCCATCAGTGCAGCCTATGAGTGCCCACCAGTGCCGCCTCATCAGCGCATATCAATGAAGCAGAAAAATTACCTGTTTGCAAAATTTTATAACATGATTATTTTTTTTCAAAATTTTCCATTTTTTTGTTTGTTTAGCAAAAAATAAAAACCCCAGCTGTGATTAAATGCCACCAAAAGAAAAATTTCATTTGGGTACAGTGTTGTATGACCGCGCAATTGTCATTCAAAGTGCGTCAGCGCCAAAAGCTGAAAATTGGTCTGGGCAGGAGGGGGGTTTAAGTGCCCAGTAAGCAAGTGGTGTACATAATATAACTGGATACTAACAATTATAGGTAAAGTTGATCCAGGGAAAATCCGATTGCCTCTCAGGGAAAATTGGTTTATGCTTTGCTGGGTTTTTTGTCTTCCTCTGGACAACTGTGAGTATAGGACTGTGCATATGGGATTGTATGATTTATTTATTTTTCCCTTTTATTGGTTGAACTAGATGGACTTTTTCAACCAGATAATGTAACCTTAGACTCCTCCCCCCTCTCTATCATACCTTCATTGCATATGAATAATAAGAAGGTTGGCTTGCATAAAATGGTGTTGTTTTATGAAAGGCAAATAGGCTTGTTCACTTTTCAAGGGAATTTTTACTTTGCCTGGGAATGTCGCTTTAGCTTAGTAAATGAGGTGAAAACTCACTTTGCAAAGAATACCCAATCACATGCAAGGGGGAAAAAAAAGGGTGTGTTTTTACTTGCATATGATTGGATGATAGAAGCCAGCAGACCTTCACCTCATCCACACATATCACTGTCTGGATATTTTCTTTTTCTTTTTTTTTGGCTGTGCGCCCGGCTTTTCCTTTGCGGGTCCCTACCACGGTTCCCGGGACAGACATCTCCATCGGCCCTCGTTTCCTGGTCTCTCATGCCCCAGACCCATTTTTTCCCTCGTGTACATATTTTCCCTAATGTATGGATACAATACTTACACTGGTTTACGCATGTTTTCTTATTTTGTCTATAGCGCAAAAAATAAAAACCGCAGAGCTGATCAAACACCACCAAAAGAAAGTTCTATTTGTGGGGAAAAACTGGACATTGTTTGGGTATAGCGTCGCACGACCGCACAATTGTCAGTTAAAGCTGTTTCGTCACATTCAGCGACCCATCACATTTGGCTACGGAAGTGACGTTCCGCTGAGAAATTTCGCACTGCGCATGCGTAACTTGCCCATATGATTTATCAGATTAAGCGACCCGTCAGAATGTATAACGGAAGTGACCTTTAGTCGCCGCCATCTTGCTACAGTAAGGATACACTGAGAAGGGGGAAAGTGGACATCTTGTTACACCCACTGCAGTTTTCATTTTACACTTATTTTTACCAGTAAAGTGAGTTTATATAGTGAAATACAAGGACTTAGAACTCCGTCTGACTGTTTAGATGTTGAATTTTAAAAGCAGCGAACTTCTGTCAGATCAGCAAACCTGTGAGGTGAGCAGGCTTGCCACTGCTTTTAAAATTCAACATCTAACCAGTCAGACGGAGTTCTAAGTCCTGTATTTCACTATATAAACTCACTTTACTGGTAAAAATAAGTATAAAATACACAACTCCGGTGGGTGTAACAAGATGTCCGCTTTCCCCTTCTCAGTGTATGCTTACTGTAGAGAAGTGCGGGGTGTAGCAAGATGATGGCGGCGACGGAACGTCACCTCCGTCACACATTCTGACGGGTCGGGGATTCCGGCGTCGCGCATGCGCACTCCAGCGGGTAGCTAAATGTGATGGGTCGCCATATGTGATGAAACAAAGCGACGCAGTGCCATATGGCAAAAAAATGGCCTGGCCGTTAAGGGGGAAAATCTTCCGGTCTTTAAGTGGTCAAAAGAAATAAAAAGTGTTTTATACATTTTCTCGTCTTTTAGCCACTAATACTGACCTCATTTAAAGTCCCAAACCCTCTTTTTGCACATTAACCACTTAAGGACCGCCTCCTGCACATTTACGTCGGCAGACTGGCACGGCTGGGCACAACAACGTACAGGTACGTTGCTCTTTAAGAGCCCAGCCGCGGGTCGTGCGCGCACCGCCGGCGGCACGCTCGCGACCCGGTCCTGAGCTCCGTGACCGTGGGACCTGCGGGACCCGCGGACCCGATCGCCGCCAGTGTCCCGCGATCGGGTCACAGAGCTGAAGAACGGGGAGAGGTCTGTGTAAACAAACCTCTTCCCGTGCTTCCTAGTGAGGCTGTCACTGATCGTCTGTTCCCTGTCATAGGGAAAGACGATCAGTGATGTCACACGCCAAGCCACACCCCCCTACAGTAAAAAAAAAAATACATAGGTCACACTTAACCCCTCCCCGCCCCCTAGTGGTTAACCCCTTCACTGCCAGTGTCATTTACACAGGAATCAGTGCATTTTTAATCGCACTGATTGCTGTATTTATGCCAATGGTCCCAAAAATGTGTAAAAAATGTCCGATGTGTCCGCTATAATGTCGCAGTCACAATAAAAATCGCTGATCACCGCCATTACTAGTTAAAAAAAAATTCTTAATAAAAATGCCATAAAACTATCCCCTATTTTGTAGACGCTATAACTTTTGCGCAAACCAATCAATAAAAAAAAACATCAATTTTGTTTGGGAGCCCCGTCGCCCCGGCGCAATTGTCAGTTAAAGCGATGCAGTGCTGAGTTGCAAAAGGGGCCTGGTCCTTTAGCTGCAAATTGGTCCGGGGCTTAAGTGGTTAACTAAGCTAAGGGAAAATTCCTTTGCAACGTTTAACATTTCCTTGCAAAGTGAGCAGCCTATTTGCCTTTAGTAAATCAACCCCCAATGCGTCTGGGGAAAGCAAGGCTTATGCTCCGTACACACGGTCGGAAATTCCGACCACAAAATCCGTCGGATTTTTTCAGACGGATTTTGTCCGACACTGGTGTTGCATACACACGGTCGGACAAAGTGGTCGGAAAATCCGATCATTCTGAACGTGGTGACGTTTGTTGCCTACGACGGGACTACGTAGAGGCTAGTAGCCAATAGCTTTGATCTTGTAATGTGATCTGAGCATGCGTGGCACTTTGTCCGTCCGAATTCGCTACACACGATCGGAAAAAGTCTGATCGGACTTTGTTGTCGGAAAATTTGAGAGCAGGAAAAAGTCCGATGGAGCCCACACACAGTCGGATTTTCCGACAACATGTCGGAATTTCCGACCGTGTGTACGGGGGCTTAGAGGAAGACATGGGGGAAAAAGCAGAGAACGGCAAGCTGATCAGCTGGATGAAAAAAGAAAAAAATGGAACGAGAAGAAGTAGAGGCAAAGTGAAAAATCATGAAAAGAGGGTAATAAAGGTAATGGCATTGTACAATAAAATAAAGTGTGCACAGCTGCAGATAAAAAATATGGAAAGGGTAAATGTCCTCATTAATGGAATGGATTTTGACCCACAGCAATTCTGCCCGGACATTTCTTTTTTTTTTTTTGCTTTGCGATAGCTACAGAATCCCGTACGTCTGTCAACAACGCAGAGCTCTTTATCTAAAAAGCTCACCGTTTCCAAAGAATGAATCTCTTGTGTTCCGCAAACTCGTTGGAGAGCTGTTTAACAGTACATTACTTTATGAATGAAAGCATTTGGCAACGGCTCCTCTCTTCTCCATCTGTCTGTTCTTCCAAGGTTCGTGAGCTGCCGTGCCCGTTACAAATTGGCATGTTTATGGCTGGCGATCAGTTGCCCTGACAAAGATTTTTTTTTTATGATTCATTTGTGTAGTGTATTATTGCATGTACTGAGAAGACCAGTGACTATCTCTGGGGGGGGGGGGGGGGGGGGGGGGGGGGGTCTCTGAACTCAATCATGTGATAGCCAATAGAAATTTACCTTTGTTTTATTTTTTTTCTTATAACTTCTGTTTTTTAATTCTGTGGGTTGTTGTCGGGGGGCTTGATGATGAATATTTGGACAATAAAAGATAAACTTATATTTATGGCAGAACATTGGTGACTGTGGCATAAAACCTTACTGCCTCAACCTCCGCAACATCTCCAAGATACGTCCCTTCCTGACCAATGTCACCACCAAGATTCTAATCCACTCCCTGGTAGACATGTGCAATTCATTTAGTTCCAAATTTGTTTAACAAATTTTGACAAATTTGTTAAATTACGAATTTCCTAATTTTTCAAATTTCCGAATTTCCTAATTTTTCAAATTTCCAAATTTTTCAAATTTACAAATTTCCAAATGTTTCAAATTTACGAATTTTTCAAATTTCCGAATTTTTCAAATTTCCGAATTTTTCAAATTTCCGAATTTTTCAAATTTACAAATTTTTCAAATTTACAAATTTACGAATTTTTCAAATTTACGAATTTCCAAATGTTTCAAATTTACGAATTTTTCAAATTTACAAATTTTTCAAATTTCTGAAATTTCAAATTAGGAAATCCAAAAATTTGGAAATTCGAAAATCTGAATATTCAAAAGAATGAAAATCTGAAAATTCTAAAATCTGAAATAATAACTAACTAATAATGAATATTAAATTATTGGTATTGGAATTTCCTTTCAAATTTGGCTGTTAGTTAACCTATTTGAACAAATTATCTGAAATAACGAATGCCATATCTAAACGAATGGAAGGTAACAATCTAATAATAATAAATAACAATAACAATAATAATGAAACCTTTTTTTTTATTATTATTAATTTGTTCCATTCCATTTGTTTAGATGCGGCATTCGTTATTTTGGATAATTCGTAACTTCAGATAAATTTGTATTCGTATTGTATTTCTGAATTTCCGAATTCAGAAAATACGGAAATTAGAAAATTCTGAATTTTCAAATTTCCGGAAATTCGGATTTCTAAATTTTCCAAATTCCAGAAATTCGGATTTCAGAATTTCCGAAAAAAGCAAAAAGAATGAATGAAACGAAAACGAACACATTTTTTGGCCAGTGCACATGTTTACTCCCTGGTCATCTCCCACCTCGACTAATACAACTCCCTCCTCATTGGCTTACCTCTAAATAGGCTATCCCCACTTCAGTCCCCATCATAAATCCCGCTGCCACAAAACTGCTCAGCGTCTGCTATACCCCTCTGCCAATCTCTCCATTGGCTGCCACTCGACCAACAAATTCAATTTAAGATACTAACAATAACTTACAAAGCCATCCACAACCTGGCCCCCAGCTACATCCCTAACCTGGTCTCAAAATACCAACCTAATCGTTCTCTTTGCTCCTCCCAAGACCTCCTACTCTCTAACTCCCTTGTCACCTCATCCCATGCTCACCTTCAGGACTTCTCCAGAGCCTCTCCCATCCTCTGGAATGCTCTACCCCAATCTGTCCGACCTTTCTTCGACTTTGTCCACTTTCAGACGATCCCTGAAAACTCATCTCTTCAGAGAAGCTTATCTGGTCCTCACTTAACAATTGTACATTTATTTTCTCCATCGGCACATCCCCCACAGTTATTACCTTTTGTATCTCTTGACCTTCCCTCTTAGATTGTAAGCTCTAAGGAGCAGGGCCCTCTGATTCCTACTGTATTAAAGTGTATTGTGTTTGTACTCTCTACCCTCAAGTTGTAAAGCGCTTTATACACTGTTGGCGCTATATAAATCCTGTATAATAATAATAAATAATAATACTCCAGCTGCTGAAAGAACATGTAGCCTACATTTGCAGATCTCTCCTGAAGATGCTAGTTGTTTGGTAATCATGCTGTTCCCTTGGTTTCCTACTGAGCCATGAAAGGTGGTGGACCCCTAATGTTATTCTGGGTATGCTAACTACAGGTTTCTACGATGTTAGTGACTTAGGCCTAATTCACACCTCGAAGCTCCAAAACACTAGAGGAGAAAAAAAAAATCTATTATTCTCTATGGAGATGTTTCACATCTCCAACCCAAGCCGCCTGAGCATGAAGCTCAAAAAAGTTCTGGAGCTTCTTTTGTAGCTCAAATTGGACAGATTGGAGTTTTAATTCCCATAGAAACAAATGGAAACGCGCCAGTCGCACATTTTTGTGCGCATTTGCATGTTTTGTCATGCGTTGTAGCGCTATTTTCTGCTCAAATTAAAAAAAATTCTAAAAATGAAATAGTAACAATATATGAATAAATAAATATAAAAATAAATACACAATAAATTCAAATCATCATAAATATATAAATGAATAATATGTAATAATACATAAATAAATATTAATTAACCCCTAACTTGAAAAATTATTAATAATAATAATAATAATAATAAAAAAAAAAAACACCCAAACCCGTAAAAAATAAATAAAAATAAAAATAGTTGTGACGCATCCTTAGAGGTCTATTGATAAAATATTCATGCAAGCTGGCCAAAATGTCCCTGCATGTTTTCTAATAGATTCATTCCTATATCAGCAGCTCCTTCTAGTGGCCTAAATTCAATATACAGTATACCTTAAAGTTTATGTAAACCATCACGTTGTAAAACAACCCATTCAGTTTAAAATAGAAATGAAAGGCAAAACATTTGTGTATACATATAAAAAAAGAAAATTGTTAAATACCCCCCCCCCATTTTTTTTTTTTTTATAAGTGATCACATACCTTCTGTTCTCAGCTGCATTAGGAGTTTAGAGAGCTAGGAGAGGAGAAACAGCATCACACTGGTCTTCTCAGTGAACGGCTGTGCAAGGGGAAGGGGATTGCTCATTGGAGGAGAGCAGGCTGGGTTCCCAGAACAGCAGGAAAACTGACCACAGTGTGTTCTCCTGCTTAGTGTGGTCAATTTTTAATAGGAAAGCAGAGGGACTGGCAGGAACACCAGGGATTTCACATAAAGGAAGCAATACAAAGAGAACAGGAGACTTCCTCATACAAGTACATGGTACAGCACATATCAGGAATCTGAAATGTTGGGTTAACATATTCTTTATTGAAAAAAAAAATACCACGATGGAGCTGATGATATAGGAATTAATCTATTAGAAAAAAGTAGAGGGACATTTCAGCCGCCATTTCCAGGTACCATCAAGTAAAATAGATCCCGATAATGTCAGCGATGAACCCTTCCGAGTTTATTAATCAAGGAGCAGATTGTGGAACAGATGTGGGACTTGTACAACTTGGGGAACAGAAGGGGAAATATACTAATTACAAAATAAAAAAAGAATTGTCCGGTCTCCTCAACAAGTCCAACATACACTGACAGTATGGCTGCTGTGAGCTCTTGCTTTTATAGAAAGGGGGGCCGAATTATCCATTCTTTCAAATTATTGGCTTTGTGGCAAAGGTCATCCCTTATTTACATAGTTGGCAAGGTTGAATAAAGACACCAGTCCACCCAGTTGAACCTGTGTGGGTGTGCGTTCTTGTCAGAAATCATCTATCCCTGTATACTAAGTTCACTTAGATACTCATCCAAGAGTTTTTGAAATTATTAACCGGGTTCCCGACCGGCGCACGACGATGTACGTCGGCAGAATGGCACGGACAGGCATAAGGGCGTATATATAAGTCCCTTTTTAAATGCCGCCGTGCCATCGGGCGCGCGTCGGGAGCGGCGCGTGCTCGCGCTGGTCGGGACCCCCGTGAGGCTGGTCGCGGGTCCCGCGGACTCGATCGCCGCGGGGACACCCGCGATCGTCTCACGGGAAGGCTGAACGGGGAGATGCAGAAATAAACAGCATCTCCCCGTTCTGCCTAGCAACTAGTGACGCCGATCTCTGCTCCCTGTGATTGGAGCAGAGATCAGCATTCACTAGTTGACAGCCACGCCCCCCCCCAGTAAGAAACACACCCCTAGGCATACTTAACCCCTACACTGCCCCCTAGTGGTTAACCCCTTCACTGCCAGTGTCATTTATACAGGAATCAATGCATTTAAATAGCATTGATTGCTGTATAAATGACAATGGTACCAAAAATGAGTCAAAAATGTCCGATGTGTCCGCCATAATGTCGCAGTCACAATAAAAATCGCTGATCGCCGCCATTACTAATAAAAAAAAAATATTAATAAAAATGCTATAAAACTATCCCCTATCTTGTAAACGCTATAACTTCTACGCAAACCAATCAATAATCGCTTATTGCGTTTTTTTTTACCAAAAATATGTAGAAGAATACGTATCGGCCTAAACTTAGGAAAAAAAATGTTTTTTTATATATTTTTGGGGGAAATTTATTATAGCAAAAAATAAAAAAGAATGCGTTTTTTTTCAAAATTGTCGCTCTTTTTTGTTTAAAAAATAAAATAAAAACCGCAGGGGCGATCAAATACCACCAAAAGAAAGCTCTATTTGTGGGAAAAAAAGGACGTCAATTTTGTTTGGGAGCCACGCCGCACGACCGCGCAATTGTCAGTTAAAGCGACGCAGTGCCGAATCGCAAAAAGGAGCCTGGTCCTTTGGCTGCAAATTGGTCCGGTCTGAAAGTGGTTAATACTTCCGGCTGACACCATGTATGGTACCTGTGGTAGGTAGTGTCCGAAGTGGAGCTTGTATGCTGAGGATTCAGACGAAAACGTAGTCAGGCAGGTCAAGTCAGCAACAGGGGCGGACTGACCATTCGGCCACTTGGGCACTTCCCGAGGGCCCCGGGCCACTAGGGGGCCCCATAAGGGTTGCCAGCCTCAGTAAAACCAGGGACAGTATGTAACAATTTGTGTTTTTTTTACATCTGTCTCTGAAATGTCCCTTACCGGCATCCTTTTGGTCTAAAAATCCCGAAATTATAGCTGCCCCACCTCTCCAGTACCTTCTCAGCCAATAGAAACATGTCTGTGTATACTGTGGGATTGTATACTGTGTGTGTATACTGTGTGGCCCCATAATCTCGGATTGCCTGGGGGCCCCATAATCTCCCATTGCCCAGGGGCCCCATGAGTTGTCAGTCCGCCCCTGGTCGGCAACAGATCATCATGCAAAATGGTACAAAATCGATATTAAAAGAATGGTCAGGCATGCGGAGGTCACATACACGAACTGATGGTGAAGTACCAAATCAGCAGGCTGGAGAGTGGTCAACTTTCAGAGGTTCAATACACAGTAGTCAAAATCACAGCGCTATCAATACACCCAGGGAGTAAGTCCAAACGTGCACTGAGTAACAGGAAGCGCTGCTATTTAGGGGCTGCTTAATTGTACATTGTCCGCAGCTGGCAGCAGGTGGGGCTAGTGAGTCCAAGGCAATGCACTAAGCTGGGAGAACATTGCAAGAACTCCAGAGCACCTCCGTGGCACAACAGGTAAGATTGCAGCTGTGGGACAAGGAACATGCCGGTTCGAAGACACCCAGGTACAGGACACACCACCAATTGTGGAAGTGAATTCCACATCCTTACCACCCTGAGAGTGAAAAACCCCCTATGCTGTTCAATGCTCCATGTCCTCTTACACTCCCTGAGAGGAAATTGTTTATTCCCTATACTAGAATCACCATTGAGATATCTGTATATCGCTATCATATCTTCTCTCAAGCATCTCTTCTCCAGGGAGAATACGTTCAACCACTTTACGACGATGTACGTCCCTTTTTTGAAGAGGGATATCTCGGTGACGGCAGCAGCTGTTGCCACAACCGAGATAACCATCTCTTCAGGCGCCGGTCGTATTTGCGATAATGGTGGTCTCTGCGGCAGATTCACAGCGAGATCACCGTTATCGGCGGCGGGAAAGGTGCCCCCACCCCTCCCGACGATCTCCGTCGCTTACCGGAGCCGTCAGTAGCGGCGGAGGCGATCCGCTCCTTTCCTCTACTGGGTATGGAGACGAGTGAGGGGAAGATGGCCCCCACCCATCTCTATACCATAGCAGGGTGGAAGCAACATCAAAACGTCACTTACGCCCATACCTCTTAAAGGAACATTTTTTCAATGTTATTTTTTCAAATTACATTTTTTTGTTGTTTTTTTTTTTGCATTTAAGTCCAAATAAGAGATCTGAGGACTTTTTGACCCCAGATCTCATTTGTAAGAGGACCTGTCATGCTTTTTTTTTATTACAAGGGATGTTTACATTCCATGTAATAGGAATAAAAGTGACCCAATTTTTTTAAAAAAAAAAACAGTGTAAAAATAAATAAAATCAAGTAAAATAAATAAGAAAATATATTTTTTTTTTTTAAAGCGCCCCGTCCCGACGAGCTCGCGTGCAGAAGCAAATGCATACATGACACACATGTGATGTATCTCCGCGATCGATAGAGAGAGATCAATAATTATAGCCCTAGACCTCCTCTGTAGCGCAAAACATGCAACCTGTAGAATTTTTTAAACGTCGCCTATGGAGATTTTTGAGGGTAAAAGTTTGACGCCATTCTACGAGCGGGCACAATTTTGAAGCGTGACATGTTGGGTATCAATTTACTCGGCGTAACATTATCTTTCACGATATATATAAAAAAATTTGACTAAGTTTACTGTTGTCTTATTTTTTTTATTAAAAAAAGTGCATTTTTTCCAAAAAAAGTGCGCTTGTAAGACCGCTGCGCGAATACGGTATGAAAAAAAGTATTCCAACGACCGCCATTTTATTCTCTAGGGTGTTATAAAAAATATATATAATGTTTTTGGGGGTTCTAAGTAAATTTCTAGCAAAAAAAACCTGTTTTAAACATGTAAACACCTAAAATCCAAAACGAGGCTGGTCTTAAAGCGGTTAATGGCCATAGTCATTCCTCGTAACTGAGGTCCTCCAGTCCCCTTATTAACCTTGTTGCCCTTCTCTGGACTTTCTAGTTCCCGCACCTCCCTCCTGAGGATTGTTGACCAGAACTGCACGGAATACTACAGATGTGGCAGGATTATAGGTTTATTTCTTCTGGTGGTGAATATCAGAACCTTTTGGCCAAAGGTTTGAGATCCGTGGGCTTTGCAAATCCTTGACAAACTCAAACCTCACTCCTAGTGAGGGGTCACTTCAATTTGTAGCAACGTCTTTAACCTCTTCCAGCCTAATGAGAACCTTCAAGGACGAAGACAGCTGACATCCTTCAATATGTAGCGGGTTGTGAGGCATAGTGGGTGCGAAGATGATGAAAGTCATTGGGCGCCAGACACTTCTTGGATGTAAAAAAGGTTTTATTTCTTTTAACAGTCCTTTTTATATTTTGAAGGGAAAGAGGGTTTGGGCCAGGACCCCCTTAAGTAGTTGCAATTTCAATTAGCAGACTCCGAGACTTCAATAGGAGGACAGCCGTACAAGGAAAGGCCCCAGCAAGGTGCCACTGCTGCACGTGTAGGTCTGCTGTCTCCTATGGCAACAGTATCCAACAGTTACTAACACAAAGTTCAACAGTTCTCTTAGCTACACTACAATGTCCACTTGTAGCTCATCAGCCCCTGGTCTCTCACTGGACTCTCTGAATCCCGTGAGCTCCTCAAGGCTTTTGTGGTGGTGTCTCCCTCAAGCGTCACCAATGCTTCCCTGCTGGGTCCCTAGCTTGGCACTCCAGATACCGCCTGAAGTTTCCAGATTCTCCACCATGCCCATTCGGTGAGAATGTCACTCCGGTACTTTCTTCAGTTACTCACTTTGGTCCCTGGTAATGGTGGTTGGTCTCTTAGTGGCAACAGCTTCCCATCTACCTCTGACCATGGCAGGTTCTCCGGCCAACAGAACCATCACTTTTGGTTGGACTGCAATTGATGACTGGATGACTATCCTGACTATCCTTATGACACATGCAGAGGCGTAACTAGAACCTTCAGGGCCCTGGTGCAAGAAACCATGATGGCCTATCTGTGCCCATCAATGCCTCCTATCAGTGCCCACCAAAGCCTCTTATCAGTGCCCACCGGTGCCTCCTATCAGTGCCTATCGGTGCCTTTTATCTGTGCCCATCAGTGCCTCCTATCAGTGTCCATAAATGCCTCTTATCAGTGCCTTCTATCAGTGCTCATCAGTGCCTTCTATCAGTGCTCATCAGAGAATCCTAACAGTGCCCATCAGTTCCTCCTATCAGTGCCTCCTATCAGTGCCTCCTATCAGTCCCATAAATGCCTCCCATCAGTGCCTCCCAACAGTGCCTTCTATCAGTGTCCATCAGTGTTCATCAGTGAATCCTATCAGTGCCGTCTGCCTTCTCAGGACAGCACAGCTCTGAGCGAGGAGCGTGTCTCTCATGGAAAAGCAACACAGAGACACCGGCATTGACAGTTCTATCTTCCCCTCCATCCGTCCTCTCTTGCATGGGATGACAGAGGACACAGCTGATCTGCTCCCCCTTTCCCCCCTCCCCTCGCCTGTGTGTGCTCCATGGAAAATGTGAGCTTGTTAGCTTCACACTTGACTGCCCGTGGAGCACACACAGGAGAGGTCAGGGGGGAGAAGGAGGAGCAGATCAGCTGTGTCCTCTTTTATCCTGTGCAAGAGAGGACAGATGGAGGGGAGATAGAACTGTCAATGCCGGTGTCTCTGTACTGCTGTTCCATGAGAGACGCGCTCTCTGCTCAGAGCCGTGTGAATAGCAACCCCACTGGGCCCCCCCCACAGTGACGGAATGCCAGGGCTCAATCGCAAGTGTGACTATTGCCACCATGGTAATTCCGCCACTGGACACATGTCCACCCAGACGGCAGTCCCGGTGGCACAGAACATAGATCACCTGCCTCCACCCAAATATAAAAGTTCTCCCAGCAGGCTAAGGCATCCAAGAAAACCCTGGCCCATTGGCTGAGATATCCCATATACCCAGAACTTGACCTTGAAATGTCCTTCTCACAACTAATGCCACCTCGAGGCAGAAGAAAAAAGTACAACAAGGCCAAACTTAGGGAGAAATCAATGGATCTCTAACAACTATCTACACTAGCTACTCCTGACAAGGAATTTGGTGAGAAGCTCCCTGACTAAACTCCAGGGCACTACAAATGTAATCTGAAGGGACTCTTTGAGCTTAACACAGGTCCTAATTAGCATTGACACTGCACTTAGGTTCACTTGTTCTCTGAAATTACTTTTTAAACATGTTTGCAGAAATGGAGAATGGATTCTTTGGTGGTAGAAAGAACAAGGAGGTTCAGGAATTGTTCTTTGGCTTGGGTGAAATTATCCTTTACTTGCTGGTCAGCAAGTGGTTAAATCATCTAGAAATCTAAAGTGATTAAGGGATGTTCTTTTTTTTCTAATCACGAAGACATTATCTAATGAACCATGATAAGAATGTTGGACAGGTGTCTTAGCGCATTAGTGTTATTTTTTTTGCAGGAGGTACTGTATATGGTTGATTGATAATAATAGATTGATAAGATGGGAATTTTGAATTTGCCAGGTGTTTGTGATATTTCTACAATTAGAGTGCCAGACATCTAAACGCAGAAATAATTAGCAATTTGATAAAAAAAAAAATTGCTAAAAGACCAACTGATATTACATTTTTTGGAGAAGGATAGTATATTGAGTCACCCAGAATGTATATAATGTGTATGGAAATTTTACCATAACACACTGAGCCCAATTAGACACCACATCCCAATGTTACACCATATCATGCAACAAATTAAATCCCATTATAATTGGTTGTATGATATGGCCTGTGTAAACCCAGAAGTTAAAAATAGCCAATGGTAGCTTCTTATTTCCTATAGGTATCCTTCTATCATAATACTGAGCCCTCACTCAATTAGACACCACATCCCAATATTGCACCATCTCATACAAACCAATTGAATGCCATTATAATTGGTTGTATGGTATGGTCTATGTAAACCCTAAAGTTAAAAATAGCCAATGGTGGGGCGTGGCCTGACGAGGTATGGAGTAGGACGCACGAGAGAAGAGCCCCGTCCATTAATCCTTCTAACCCGCTAATCCTATCACCCCAGGACATCCTGACAGACTCCAGTCAGTGAGGACAAGATCTGGCATACACCTCAGCATGTCTCTGCCGAGTACTGCCATCGCAAAGCTGGACGAATACCGCCGGCTAGAAAAAGGCAATGCTGGGGAAGATAGCGGCTCCACGAGTGCCAACCAGGCACACCGGGAGGAGACACAGAAAAGCTCCTAGAGGCGATTACTTTCTGCCGTACCTCACTAACGGCTCAAATCAAGGAGGTCAAAGTTGACATTTCTCTCATGCGGCAAGATTTTCAAAAACTTAGGAAGAGAGTCACATCAGCTGAAACTCATGAATATGCCATTCCTCCACTCCAAACAGGTGCCCACCGCATGCAGCTGCAAATTTCCCAGCTCATACACAAGCAAGATGATATGGAAAATAGACTTAGGAGATGCAATATTCGATTCATCGGCTTGCCTGAAGGAGCGGATGGAAAAGATCCAACAACCTTCCTGCAACAGCTCCTCATTGCCACCTACGGCCGTGAAGCCTTCTCCCTGTCTCTGGCGGTGGAGAGAGCCCACCGCATGCTGGCTAGAGCTCCTCCGCAAGGGGCTCGCCCCCGCACATTCATCGCCAAGTTTTTTTACATTTTAAGGACCGGGACACGGTTCTGAGGTTGACTAGAGAGAAGGACAATATTGCACTTGGGAAAAATAGCCAACACTAGCTAATAATCTCTTATAGGTAGTCTCCTTTTCTCGATAGGCATCTTATTCTTCTGTTTGAACCTGTTGTCCTGCTAGTATTAGCTGTGATGGAAACTTCATCTCCTAGGGGTAGCACCCTCTAGTGTGCTAGATGTAAATAGGTTTTGTTGTTAGAATAGGGCAATTTATTTTTGGCTCAGGGCTAAACCTGAGCTGTGAATCTGGTTCAGGGTTCAGTGACCCAGGGGCTGGATGACTATCCTGACAGCTCTTCTGGTGCCTTCCCTGTTTTCTGAAACATTGGAGAATGTTCCAGACATAGTGGGTGGAAGCTCTGAGGGGCTGTTTGGAATATTTATGAGGGCCTCAGCCAAACCCTAGTGAAGGGCTGGCAGGGGGCAGGACACTTCATAAATAGGCACAGGTCATGCCAACAGGGGCAGTCGGGTGGGAGATGGAGTGCTGAGGAGGCTGTCGGTGGCACTTAAGGGGTGCCAGCTGGTCTGGGGGGTGACCTTTGGCCGGGGGTCGGGTACTGGAATAATCCTACCAAAACACATGGAGGAAGCCCTTCCTGGAAGCATGGGAGCAAGGAGAGAGGACAGCGGCAGCAGGTCAGCACGCCTGGAAGATCTCCTGAGTGGGCTGGTGAGTGCCCGTCTGGAGGACTGTGGGGAGAAGTTAGCCTGGAGGACTAGTAAAAGGGGAAACTGCAGACAGGTGGGTTGGCAGTGGCTGAAGAGGTGGTGATGGGATCAGTAGCAAGAGGAGTAATGTAAGCTGGACACGGAACATTTGCTACACAGCTCAGATTCCTGTCTGCAATGGGCTTTTGCTTCATCTAACTGAGTGACTGTTGGATAATTCACAGTGTTCCAGCTGGGTTCTATAAACTGTAGTGTGTGCTGGAGGAAGAAGAGGAGCTGTATATAAAGACTGTATAAAAGAAGAGTTGTTCCTGAAGTTTGTTCTGAAGTCAAGTGGGCATCCCATAACCTCCCATCCCTATCTAAGTTATAACCCTTAATAAACCACAAAAACAAAGTCACAGACTGTTCTCTGACTCTGAAGTGCCTGTGGAAATTCGGTGTGCCTGGTTGTGCAGGGTGGGGGATCCCAGTATACTTGCGGCTCCCTAGGGGGGGGGGGCGCTACTTGTGTATCTCCTATAGGTATCCTCCTATCATAACAATGAGCCCTCACCCAATTAGATACCACATCCCAATAGTGCACCATATCATACAAACCAATTAAATCCTGTTATAATTGGTTGTATGATATGGTCTATGTAAACCCTAAAGTTAAAAATAGCCAATGGCAGCTCCTAATCTCTTATAGGTAGTCTCCTTTTCTCTAGAGGGATTTTATTCTGTTTGGACCTGTTGTTCTGCTAGTATTAGCTGTGATGGAAACTTTTACTCCTAGGGCGACAACACTATGTTAGAGTGAGTCTATGAAGATTCAGCATTGTTACCCTAAAGCTGGCCATACACTAACCAAATTCTGGCTGCATAGTATATGCCACCCTCCTACCCAACATCCACCCTCCTGCCCAACATCCTTTGAAAGCAATGCCAAACACTCACTGTCTCCAATCAGATGCAGCCACTGCTCTGGTATTCCCTGCTGATGGCTCTCATAATACAATAGGTCAACAGGAGACTCGCCCCAATAGTTTTGGATAGAGTTGTGAGGGGTTAGAAACCCTGTTTTAATTGCTACCTTGTCCCCACTAGGTAGATTTACCATCTCTGTTTGTCCTGATGACCATTATTACAGAGACTGAGAGTGGTGGGAATTTCTAATTTTAGAGCTAATTTAGACTTGGTACTTTTGCTGTGGCAGATTGTCCTCCAGGTTTCCAATCTCTGACCTTCCATGTTTGTACTTGTTTCTCCCTGGACGCTACTGCTTTCCTGGCTTCGGACTTTGTTCTAGGTCAATTATAAAAAGAAAAAGAAAACAAAATATGGGTTCTACAAAGGTAAAATGCTAATTTGCAACAGCTAAATTAAATATATTTTAGAACGTACGTATCTGTTGCCTTTCATATGCTTATTTTTTTGGCAAGTCTGCTGCAAACAAAAAAAATGAAGAAAAATTAAACAAGGGAAAGTGTACTGTAGACTGGGCTGTATGTTGAAGCTGCCGAGACTGTGTATGTAAGCCATTCATCATTATCTGTCTGGCAAATGTCCGATGTGCGCAGAATGCCATGGCTGTTTGTTTCCTAACCCCATTAATTTCCATGTGGTTATAAATCACCCTCTCTGAAGTCAGGGACTTGCTGTCCTTTCAGCCAGATAAAATCAAGATTCAGCACTTATCGGTGACTGAACTACAACTCTTATCATCTTCAGCCTGTGGACAGCTGATATAATGATGACAGCTCTCCAACATTAAGGGTCCATGCACACTGGCTTAAATATAAAAAAAAATAAAAATAACGCCAGTTACCTTGCCATATTTAGCTTTTTTGTGCCAGCGTTTAGCCTAAATTTCTAGCAGTGTTTGGGAGCGATAGCTTTTATAAGCTGAGACACGTCAGGGTTTCTTAGCTTAATAGTAGTGCCAAAACAGTGAGTTTATTCAGTGCCAGATATAGTTTTTAGGGCTTGCCTGCCCACTTTTAAATAAAATAAAGTCAAAATTCCACGCAGGAGGCTCTCACCATCACTATGAATCAAACAAAACTTTCAGCCTCCTGGCTCTCTTGTGGCAGCTTTACTGCTTCAAGTACCTCTTCAGGGTCCTTCCTGAACTTTAGTACCCTTTTGGTCCTCCTGATCATGAAACACATCCCAGTGTTTATGCACAGACGCTGCACCTAAGCCCTGCATCTTCCTTACAGCTTCCTAGATTCTCTGTCTCTCAGGCTCGGGCCTTGGCCTGTCCCGACCTGGACACCATGGTGCACACCAGCACCTCTCACGACTCCCTTCACACACTGACCTCATTGGGTGGGGCTCTAAGCTCTATCTCTGGCTTTCATATGAAGCCAGCACACACCTGTGCCATTAGTGTGCCTGCTTCGTACAAAATCTGGTGTAAACCACCATTATTCTGTACTCATACTCCTGGACCTCTCTGCTGCTTTTGATACGGTTGACCACCCCCTCCTCCTCAAAAAACTCCACACCTTTGGTCTCCGTGACTGTACTCTTCGCTGGTTCTCTTCCTACTTATCCAACCGCACCTTTAGCGTTTCTTACAACTCTACTTCCTCCTCTCCTCTTCCTTTCTCTGTTGGGGTCCCCCAAGGTTCTGTTCTTGGACCTCTTCTATTTTCAATCTATGCCTCCTCCCTGGGTCAACTGATAGCCTCCTATGGCTTCCAATACCACCTCTACGCTGATGACACCCAAATCTATTTCTCTACCCCTCAGCTCACTCCCTCTGTCTCCTCACGTATCACTAATTAACTAATCAGATTTATCATTCTGGATGTCACACCACTTCCTCAAACTCAATCTATCCAAAACCAAACTTATAATTTTTCCTTCCCCATATGCCCCTTCCCCTTCCCCTGATCTCTCTGTCAAAATCGATGGCACAACTATCAGCCCATCCCTGCATGCCAAGGTTCTAGGTGTAGTCCTGGACTCTGAACTCTTCTTCAAGCAACACATCCAATCACTGTCCAAATCCTGCCGCCTCAACCTTCGCAACATCTTCAAAATATGCCCCTTTCTAACCAATGACACAACAATGCTCTTAATTCACTCGGTCGTCATCTCTCGCCTCGACTACTGCAACTCCCTTCTCATTGGCTTACCTCTACATAGTCTATCACCTCTTCAATCCATCATGAATGCTGCTGCCAGACTCATCCACCTTACCAATCACTCTGTGTCTGCCACTCCTCTCTGTCAATCCCTCCACTAGCTTCAACTCGGCCAAAGAATTAAATTCAAAATACTAACAACTACGTACAAAGCCATCCACAATTTTGCCCCCAGCTACATCACTAGCCTAGTCTCTAAATACCAACCTACTCGTTCTCTTCGTTCCTCTCAAGACCTCCTGCTCTCTAGCTCCCTCATCACCTCCTCCCATGCTCGCCTCCAGGACTTTTTCAGAGCCTCTCCAATCCTATGGAATGCCTTACCCCAATCTGTCCGCCTGTCTCCTACTTTATTAGCTTTTAGACGATCCCTGAAAACCCTTCCCTTCAGAGAAGCCTATCCTACCCACACCTAACAACTGTATTTTCATTTTCTTCATCAGCTCATCCCCCACAGTATTACCTTTTGTTCCAATTGACCCTAAATCCTTTTTTAATAATAATAATAATTTTAAACAGTGGCATGGGCTCGACCTGCCACAAAGTGTTTTTACTAAAAACATTCAAGAAAAAGAAAAAAGGCGGGTGTCAGTGTTTAGGAGCGTTTGGCATTTTTTCTGCCAGAAAATGCTCTCAAAAATGCAAACCATAGAGCTTTTTTCTCTGCCTCTAAATGCTGAGCTTAAAAAACGCCTCTACCCAATGTTCATTGACACATAGAATAACATTAGGCTAAACGCCTCTAGGAGCAGCATTTTTTGTTAAAACCAGTGTGCATGGACCCTGAAGGAATATTACTTGGTCTACAGAATTCTCTAGTTGCTTCTTCAGTGTTGTGTGGGCTCAAATAGTTTTGGTCTTGAGTCAGTTTTTTTCTTATATGTACCCAGCAAGGATAACTTTATGGCAGTGTTAAATAGTAAGTCTGTTAACTTGCTGTACACTTGCAGAGCATTGGAAGTTCTAGTTGACACTTTTCCAATTTGTAGCAAATTTGCATGGCAAGTCTCTAGCAAGAGCAAAGTTTCAGTGGTGAGTCTATAGCAAGAGCTCTGCAAGTCTACAGCGTGAAAATTCAGCCACAGCGACCCCTGTGGTAGGATGACTATTGCACAACATAACTGATCCAGAACTTGCAGCAGACTTGCAGAACGTTTGCAAAAAAAAAGTTGATCTGGAATCATGCAATGCGGACTTGCTGCAATTATGCAACAAACTTGTGGAGCTTGGCAAGTATAGCAATAGCTTATATAATAGCAGCACAATTGCTTGCTATTTGGGTATAAGTTTTAAAGCTAATATAAAATCAACAAAAGCTGTTTACTTGCAGGTTCTCTCTTTCTATCGCTAAATCAAACCTCTAGCAGAGCTGTCAGAACAGAGCAGGATGAGAAAGAGGGAGGGAGGGATGGGGTCTATCACGGCACTGACTCATTTAGTTGTGTGTGTAATCTTAGGTTTAAAGTGAACCTATTAGGGCTTAAACAAAAGACCTGCTATTACTGACATTCTTCTAAACATCCTATTTACCACCTAACCACTCTTTTTAATTCTTTCTAAGCTACTGACCCAGAAAAAAAATGTAGCATGCAAAACACCATGCTACAGGAGATGGTCAAATACTACAAACATGATGAAGAAGGTTGTCAGAGACTCAGGGACTGGGAACATGACTGGGTGTTGGAGGTGTATGGGGGGGGGGGCACTACATGGCAGCAGCTTTTAGATTACATTTAACCAAGATGAGAGCCCTCTCTCACCCCATCCATCCTTTACTGGCCCACCCTGCTGCCTGGGGGCTTCCCTAACTGACAGCAGGTAGGAGCCGTGATGTCTCCGGTGGTGATGTCTAATGTCTGCACCAGTGGAACACTTGGGGGGGGGGGGGTGGTTGGTCCACACTAGGTACCAGCACTCTGGGGGTGTCAGCTGGCACCCAACAGTTTTTTTCAACTTGCAACTGTCAAACAAGCAGAAGTTTAACAGTAGTGCTTTTTCATAGTTCACAGTTATGGAAGATGATCAGGGGTGCCCAAAATGGGGGGTGGCAATGCGCACCTTGGCATTTTCATCCTGGGCGATGGATGACATTGTCATTGATTGCTAGAGATCATGACTATTACAGCCAAAATAGGTTAATCAGAAAAACCAAGGAGCTACTGGTAAAATCTTCTTTATTGAAAAACCAACAGGAGTAAAGCATAAAAATAAGTTGACGCATTTCCAAGGCCCTTCTGCCCTGTTTGTAAGCTTTACTTCTGTGGATTTTTCATTAAAAAAAAAAGTTTTTGCCCGCAGCTCCTTGGTGTTGCTAATTGACCTATGGTGGATATTTGTGTATCAGTTGTGCAGCTGGGGATCTGGCACCCGATGGTCTCCTTCCACGATTCAAGGGTTTTTAGATGGTAGCACCGCTTCACCCATTTTCCATTTAGTGTGTCATGGCTATTACAGCCTCTTTCCAAATACTTAGTTCCACATTTGTGCTTCCTACAGCTCCCTTAAAAATACTTGGGATACATTTGATCTGTCCCTCAGCAAGATACTGTACATACTTGCTAAGGTTGAATAAAGACACCAGTCCATTCAGTTCAACCCGTGTGGGTGTATGTTTTTGACAACACCATTTCCCATATCCCTGTATATTGCATTCGCTAAGATGCCCATCTAAGAGATCCGTTTTGAAAGATCAGAATCAAAATTGAAAAGTAGAATAGAGCAAAACAGACCATAGAAAACAGTTGAATGTGTAAACAAAAAACTGTGTAAACCAAACTATTTAACTGCTGCAAGCCAGTCGAAGGAATATTTTACCTTTAATATACACAGAGGACTTGTGTAAGTGCCATTTAGTGCAGGAAGTGGTTAAATGACATGTGCCAGCACTCATCCCTGAAGTGGGCAGGGATGAGTGAAGGAGGTGGATGTGGAGCACAATGCTGAAGCGTGAGAAGAGAGATGCTATTTTAGCCATTAGCTGGCTATTATGCCTGCAATTCAGAGACATTGTGTAGTGTTAATAATGTGGATTTGTCTCCCTCTAGTGTTGGTTGGACTCTATTTTTTCTTTTGGCAAAGCATCGTGGGATGTGTAGTTTAGAATGCTGAAGTTTCAATGCCAGCAAGACTGATCTCAACTACAACTACTAGAATGCTGAGAGGACAGAACAGGCTGCTGGGAGAGGATACAAAAGGGCTGATCACGGCCTGCATCAGCCTCTTGGGATGCCGGTTTGACTCTACCAGCAAGAGGTCTGTGTGACAGTGAGCTGCTGAGATTCGTGGCCTACACAGCGGTGAGCCATTCAGCTATATCCAGAGGGACCTCTGTGGACAGCATTGCTTCTCCCCTACAGCAGAGCAGAGGTTGTTCCAGGTTATTCAGTGACGCCTGCACTTCAGATGCGAGTAGGCCACAGCCTGGCGCGGCGGACGCCATTTCCCAAAGCCTGGATACAGAGAGAGTTCCTGATAGAGTCTTCTTCATCACCTACATCGTTGCCAGCTGTATAGCCCATCCAGTTGCTATAAGACCCTGCTTTCAGACATCATTTACTCAGTTCAGTTTGGTGGTAATTGTAGTGCCACTGGAAGTCAGTTCTTATACTACAACGAACACTGTAAGCAGTAGTTTTACTGGATATATATCAGGGCTGGGCTCTCACCTGTCGGCTAATTGCCAGCTCCTATCTCTCCACAGTTACTCAGCTGTTGATGATATCCTGCTCATCAGTCCTGCCTACTTAAGCCGTCCAGCCCAAAGGATCTCTGCCTTCACCTTGGTCAACATCACAGAGCCTATCTCCTGCGTTTCTGTTTAAAGACTTGCTTTGCTGACATCCATTCTGGCTCCAGATCCTGCTTGCTGTTCCACTACATTGATCCCTGACTTCTGGCTGGGCTGACTATCCGTTCCGGCTAATGAATTTTGGCTATGTTTAAACTACGTTTGTTCTTTTTACTTTTATTATTAAACAAGTGTGATTTAACTGTACTTCTTTCTCGGTCTGATTTCATGGTTTCTGACAATATACCACTACTAGGATCATACAAGAGGAGATTAAAGTAAAATAAGGATACCCTAAAGTTCTGCCAAATTTGCTATACCCTATTATCAAGGATTATCTTAATCACATTACATCAAAGCTACCTGAAGACATCTGAATTTCAAGGAATAACTCTTCCACCTTTTTTTTTATCCTTTTCTCATCTGCTCTAGTTTCATTGGACTCCATTTAAGGGAGCTAACCAATTTGACTATAATAGTCTGCATGTTGTTCTTTTCATGTTGTGCAATTCTTAATGGCCTATGGGTTGTAGAGACAGAAGGGAGTGAGCCTGACATAGGAAATACAGTGCCAGTTCTCTACCCTTCTGCTGACCTGTTCACATAGGTTTCTGTGATTGGGCTAATATCTGAATTTAAATTTTACTGTATTGATCTGTGTTCGTTTACAGTTGAAAGAGCTTTAAACCACTATATTGCCTTTTTCATAAATATAGCCATAGTGTTCATAAGTGTGCCTTTTTCATATTACAGTGTTGAAATATACTTATTTCCGTGTTCTCACTAATACAGTAAACAAAACTTGAACTGTTTCGTTAATATTGTGTGTCTCTTTATTAGTACAGTTAGTAAGTTGAGGTAAGAGGTCAGAGGTAATGGATGAATAGTCGAGGCAACCAGTGGGGTACAAAGTCTATTAGCAGCCCTCATGGGGGTACCGCTACACTATATTGGAACTCCAGCTTTTTATTTATTACTCCTGTTGAGGTGGTAGTATTAAAAAAATCTGGAGTTCTGCTTTAACCTTATATTTGTCTAAAAGTTGAGAATAACACAAATTAAAGAATTTAATATAATCCTACTTCCCAAGATATATACGTTCCATGTACCATATGTTGGATATCAGTGTGAGAATTATTGTGCCGCTAATGCCAAAAAATCCAGACTTAATGTCGGTGGTAACCTCCGGACCATTAATAATCCAATTTCCTATGTGAACGCCTGCATTTGCTTCTGCTATGATAATAATAATACTAAATATCCTACCAAAGTGTTGAAAACAGGGCTTAAAAGAAATATGTTGATGCTTCTGGACAAAGCTAATAGAAGCCCAAATAATTAGTAACAGAAGACCTCATAATATCACACTAATTTAAAGCTGTCACAACACAAATGTGGGCTGTCACACTGTAATAAAATGTCAAAAATATAAAATATGAAATAAAGCTGACACAAAACCATTAGTTTTCCTTTAACCATTGGAGTACCGACCCACAATACCCCTTCATCACCAGTCCACCAGTCCAATTTTCAGTGCCGTGATAGTTTGACTGACATTTACCGTGTCATGCAGCACTGTGCCCAAATCTATTTTATGTCATTCTTATAGACAGAAAAAAAAGCTTTCTTTTTGGTTGGATTAAACAACCACTGGGTTTTTATTTTTTAACTAAATTGAGGGAAAATGACAAAACATTTTGAAAAAAAGTTTCCCTACATTTTTGTTATAAAACATATCAAATAGAAATGCAAAAATAGTATAAAAACTCCCAAAAAGTAGAAACCCCAAGGTGAACTCATTTTTGTGCCACAATTTTTTCACACACAAAGAAACATGGCAGTATCGAGGGGGTGAGAACATTGAACTTGGTAATGGTGCACTAGATACATTATTGTACAGGTCATACCTAATGTATAGGTCACATTCCGTGAGAGGATGGAGATGAAGGAGTTCATGTTGAGATGTGCAGGATAAGGGAAGTGTAGGGTTAATTTATCTGTCAAAGCATAGATCACCTGAACATCATGGATCTTTAGAATAGCATCCAATAAATTAATTAAATGAATAAAGTGATCACATCATAGCAATACAATTGCAACATTTTTAGGCCTCGCTGGATACCTTCATCAGACATGCTTGATGAAGGGATAATGTACCCGAGTCTGTGAATTGGATCGTCTCAGTTCACAGCCATTAATAGGCACAACAGCTAACTGTGAGAGGTTTTGTCCAGTGCTGTTTATAAATGGTACTGTGGAAATAACAGGCTACAACTTCACCATTGAAAAACATACCACGGTAGAAAAGCAGTTACATTTTATACATTATATGGCCAAAAGTATGTGGACACCTCTCAGAGTTATTGCTTCAGGTGAACAAAACTGGATCCATCCATGGTTTGATGTGGAGAATAGGGATGAGCTTCGAGTTCGAGTCAAACTCATGTTCGAGTCGAACATTGCCTGTTCACCGAACAGTGAACAATTTGGGGTGTTCGCAGCAAATTCGAAAAGCCGCGGAACACCCTGTAAAAGTCTATGGGAGAAATCTAAAGTGATAATTTAAAAAGCCTATATGCAAGTTATTGTCATAAAAAGTGTTTGGGGACCTGGGTCCTGCCCCAGGGGACATGTATCAATGCAAAAAAAAGTTTTAAAAACAGCAGTTTTTTCAGGAGCAGTGATTTTAATAATGCTTAAAGTGAAACAATAAAAGTGTGATATTCCTTTAAATTTCGTACCTGGGGGGGTGTCTATAGTATTCCTGTAAAGGGGCGCATGTTTCGCGTGCTTAGAACTGTCCCTGCACAAAGTGTCATTTTTGCAGGAAAAAAAAACATTTAAAATCACTCGCAGCTATAATGAATTGTCGGCTCCCGTAATACAGAGAACAGTCATTGAAAGTCATTGATAAAAAAATAAATATGCGTGGGGTTCCCCCCAAATTCAATTACCAGGCCCTTTAGGTCTGGTATGGATACTAAGGGGAACCCTGAGTCAAAAAAAAAAAAAAATTACGTGGGGTTCCCCCTAAATATCCATACCAGAACCTTCAGGTCTGGTATGGATTTTAAGGGGAACCCCGCACCAAAAAAAAAAAATGGCGTTGGGGTCCCCCTCAAAATCCATACCAGACCCTTATCCAAGCACGCAACCTGGCAGGCCGCAGGAAAAGAGGGGGGGGCTAGAGAGCGCCTCCCCTCCTGAACCATACCTGAACCATACCAGGCCCAGTCCGTGACCCCTCAAAGCACCATGTCCCCATGTTGATGAGGAGAAGGGCCTCATCCCCACAACCCTGGCTGGTGGTTGTGGGGGTCTGCGGGAGGGGGGCTTATCAGAATCTGGAAGCCCCCTTTAACAAGGGGACCCCCAGATCCCGCCCCCCCCCTGTTTTAAATGGTAAGGGGGTACAAAAGTACCCCTACCATTTCTCAAAGAAAGTGTAAAAATAGTTAAAAAAACACACAGACACCATTGGGAAAAGTCCTTTATTAAAAATAAAAAAAATTAAAAAAAGATTCCAGCGGTGGTAATCCACTCTTGCTATCCAGCGATGGGTGATCTCTTCTCCGGGTCCAGCGATGGCTGATCTCTTCTCCGACGTCCAGCGCAGTGCATCCTGTCTCCATAGAGACACTGCGGGAATCCTGTCTTAGCTGAGGAGGACCGGGCCACCCGTCACCTGACGCAACGCAAGGGGGAAGCTGGGCTTCCCCAGTGATGTACGGGTGACCCCGCTCCCCTCTGATGTAACGGAAACCTGGGTTACATCAGAGGGGGGCGGGGTCACCCGTACATCACTGGGGAAGCCCAGCTTTTCCCTTGCGTCAGAGGGGGCGGGGTTACCCTTACATCACTGGGGAAGCCTGGGTTTCTCCACGGAGACACAGCTGAGACACAGCTGAGGAGGACCGGGCCACCCGTCACCTGACCCCGCCCCCCTCTGACGCAAGGGAAAAGCTGAAAACGCAGGTTTCCGTTACATCAGAGGGGGCGGGGTCACCCGTACATCACTGGGGAAGCCCAGCTTCCTCCTTGCGTTGCGTCAGAGGGGGGTGGGGTCAGGTGACGGGTGGCCCAATCCTCCTCAGCTAAGACGGGATTCCCGCAGTGTCTCCATGGAGACAGGATGCGCTGCGCTGGACGTCGTCGGAAGAGATCAGCCATTGCTGAACCCCGGAGAAGAGATCAGCCATCACTGGACACCGGAGAAGAGATCACCCATCGCTGGATAGCAAGAGTGGATTACCACCGCTGGAATCTTTTTTTATTTTTTTTTTTTTTACGACGGTGTCTGTGTGTTTTTTAACTATTTTTTACACTTTCTTTGTGAAATGGCAGGGGTACTTTTGTACCCCCTTACCATTTCAAACAGGGGGGGGTCCCCTTGTTAAAGGGGCTTCCAGATTCTGATAAGCCCCCCGCCTGCAGACCCCCACAACCACTGGGCAAGGGTTGTGGGGATAAGGCCCTTCTCCTCATCAACATGGGGACATGGTGCTTTGAGGGGTCACAACACAGACCCCCAAAGCATCCTCCCAATGTTGAGGGCATGTGGCCTGGTACAGTTCAGGAGGGGGGACGCTCTCTTGTCCCCCCCTCTTTTCCTGCGGCCTGCCAGGTTGTGTGCTCGGATAAGGGTCTGGTATGGATTTTTTTTTTTTATTTGACCCGGGGTTTCCATTAATATCCATACCAGACCTGAAGGGCCTGGTAATTGAATTTGGGGGGAACCCCAAGCATATTTTTTTATTTTTTATCAATGACTTTCAATGACTGTTCTCTGCATTACGGGAGCCGACAATTCATTATAGCCGCGAGTGATTTTAAATTACTTTTTTTCCTGCAAAAATGACACTTTGTGCAGGGACAGTTCTAAGCACGGGAAACATGCGCCCCTTCACAGGCATACTATAGACACCCCCCCAGGTACGAAATTTAAAGGAATATTACACTTTTATTGTTTCACTTTAAACATTATTAAAAATCACTGCTCCTGAAAAAACGTCCGTTTTTAAAAGTTTTTTTGCATTGATACATGTCCCCTGGTGCAGGACCCGGGTCCCCAAACACTTTTTATGACAATAACTTGCATATTAGCCTTTAAAAATTAGCACTTTTGATTTTGAACGTTCGAGTCTCATAGACTTTAATAGGGTTCTAAAGTTCACACAAACTTTAGGTCTGGGGGGGTGTTCGGCTCATCCCTAGTGGAGAAACCTAAATGGCCTGCACAAAGCCTGACCTCAACCGCGACTAGCTCCCAACTGGCCCTGATTTAGAGGGACTGCCCCTGATTTGGAACAAAGTCCCCCTGTCCTTCTTTCCTCCTCATTTGTCCCTCATTTCGGTTTCGTTGGTGCCGCAGGAAGGACATTATCTTTACAGCACACCAACCTTAGATGGCACCATGGGGAAAAAAATGAGAGAATAAGAAAGTGCTGGATCCATTTATGAAGGTATCTTTTAGCTCTCAAGCAAAGATAATGTTATATTCTCCTTTGCCGTCGGTGGGCTTGGAGGTTTCCCAGGAGCATAAGATGAGCTGGAATGTTATCGACCATTTCAAGGGTATTAAATCGCTGTAAAAGTGTCCTTTATATAGTTGTATATAAAATGCACTATTTATCTTTTAAAAAGTGTTTCCCAGAGCTAAACATTTCATCCAATTATTAAATTGCTGCATTTGTTAATTTCAAAAGCCAATATAAAGGAATATTAGTTGTAAAAAACGCACTTGTGGGTTTAGCCAATCGTGTCCTATGCCTACATACTTTTGCTAATAGGTGTGCTTCGTTCCCATCTCAAAAAGTTGGGAGGTATGCCTTTTGGGTGCATTGAGATGCCAACTGTGAGTCAGAGCTTTCTGTCCAACACTGGAGATGAGACTGAAGGAGAAATGCCATGGGAGTAAAGCAGGGCCATGACTCTCAACCCAGTGTTGGCCACGATGGTGCTGCATGAAGGACATTA